>BCGA01000007.1:133187-481889 GCA_001599075.1 Ambrosiozyma kashinagicola
ATATAAGTTAGACTGTCAGTTAATACCACAGTGTCCATTTTACTTATTAGCGAATAAGCATAGAGTTGATATAGGACTGTTTGCGGAGGACTGGTGATATCTGGTAGTTGCAATTCAAGAAGGAGTAAAGACACGTCCGACTCCGTAGTACTTTTGTCGTATTTGATTGAAAGGTCCGGTTTCGATTGATATACTCTATTATCTATTTCAACTTTTAAGTTTTTCGAAGGTTTACTTTCCACACGTATAGAAGGTATACAAAACTTCAACAGACGTATGGGATCATTGCAAACATTCTTTAGAAGTGTACCATAAGCTTCTTCGTGACTATTATCTGGGTCATGTGATAACACATCAAGGTATGGGATGTCGTATGACAACGTGGACCTCTGGAAGTAGGAGAGATTTTCAGGCGTAAATTTGCCCTCCTGTAGTGTGAATTTCGTCTTAAATTCTAAGCCTGTCAGCATCTTTTGAACCAATTTGTTGAAATAATCATCATCGAGCCGAGATTCCAGGACAAAGTTCACCTTTCTCATGTGCTCTATGAAACGATTCGTTGATCCTGTTGAAGCAGTGGTCACATGATGTCTGTCTGTGGTAGAAGCTGGTTCTTGTCCAACTTCCGAAGGCTCTATAGTTCGTGTTAGGTTAAATCGATGTGCTTGATATTTTGGAAAACGAATAGGTTCACCGGAATAGGCACAACTCCATGAGAGGACCAATTTATACCAATGTGCACTAATGTCATAACTACTGCCTCTCAAAGATAAAGATCGTAGATTACTAATCAAAAATTTCTTATTGAAATCGGTTAAACGATAGTTAAAATAGAGATGCTCTGATCTTTTAAGTTCTTTAATTAACGGTTCCAAAACTGAAAGTTTGTGATGTATTCCTTCTTGTCTTCCTTCTTGTCTTCCTCGTTGTTCTCCTCGTTGTTCTGCTTGTTCAAGGACTCTTCTTATTTGTTCTCGTAATTCTTCTGGTACGTGTGCCAGAATGTCATCCATATTTGTTGATATGATCCGATCTGACATTGTTGAGAGAGTTGATTATATGAGAGAGAGAGAGAGAGAGAGAATAAGATCATTAAAAGGGTGCCCTTGCCCTTCTTTTATATTTTTTTTTGATCCCATTGAGATGGCTCAGATTAGAAAATTTATTAAATCTGGCTTAAAGATTGTTAACTTCCATTCAAGGGTCATTAGACTTCTCCACTTTCCTCTACTTCTAGTCATCTGATTATTCTATATTGATTATTTTCATTGTGTGGCCTTTCGTCCGATTACAGATTAGATGTTTGCGGGGGCAGAGAGGGTTTCAACGGATTCCCGATAACATTACTAATTTGTAACTATTCCCTAACTAGTTATGAAAATAAAAATACTTTCATTCTTTGAATATAGATACTGTACATCTCTTAAATATTCAAGGATTTTATTTTATAATATTCTGTCCACAATATAGCAGACACCCAACGAAACTAGTTAGATACCATTAAATTGATGGTATCCGCCCTTAATGGTTGAAAGTCGAATATACAATTGGGATGTTTACTAACACCATATATTATATACATACACACAAAAGTATTCTATCATCTTCTTCATCGATCATCTTCATCGATCATCACTCATTCATCATCTCGATAATCCAGAATCTACACTATCTGATCTAGATTTTCATAATTATGAAAATCTAACCTAAATGATCTTCTAAAAATGATATAAATTTCGAAATTATAAATTTTTTGAACACCATTTGATGTACATAAATTATAATCAATATTATTTGATGGTTAGGTAGTAGATAAATTGAAACCTCTAATAGGAGACGTTGAATCACTTATTGTATCTATATTATTTCTCTCTTAGATATACTTTTATACCTGACACATATCTAAGAATTGACAGATTCATATATAATTTTCCAGTCATTGATTAGTCATTTGAGAGGAAATTAAACTCTTTTTCTCCGATACTATACAATCAATACAATACAACAATGGCAGTTAAAGGATTAGGTGAATTAGATCAAGCATATGATGGATCCGACATCAAAGTTGGTATCTTACATGCTAGATGGAATAAGAAAATTATTGATGCCTTAGTGGAAGGTGCTTATAAGAAATTATTAGAGATGGGTGTCAAGAAGGAAAATATCATTGTGGAATCTGTTCCTGGATCATATGAATTACCATTCGGTGCTAGTCAAATGGTGAAGAAGCATAAATTAGATGCAGTGATTCCTATTGGATGTTTAATTAAGGGTTCCACTATGCATTTTGAATATATTTGTGGTGCAGTGTCTAATGCATTAATGGATTTACAATTTAAATTAAATGTTCCTGTCATTTTCGGTGTGTTGACGTGTATGACTGAAGAACAAGCAGAAGCTAGAGCTGGATTGATTCCAGGTAAAATGCATAACCATGGAGAAGATTGGGGTGCATGTGCTGTTGAAATGGCAGTTAAGTGGTGATTTTTTTGATTATATACAATATTCTTAATTTTAATTTGAAGAAAAACTAAATAAACAAATAAACAGATAAAATCAAACAGTAATCTTGAATCCACGTTGGGATAGTTCATCAATGGCCCAAGCGACCCACTCTTCAGCGTACTCTTGGCTTTGCCCCAATTTAGTTGGTTGTACTTCACCACCTAATTCAGTGAGATATTTTCCTGAATCGGTTGTAGTCCAATTAGTATCTATAGCAGCTCTCAAAGTAGAATATGATCCTTGTTCCAAGGTTAATCCTTTAAAGATTTTGATTACTGGGAAGAAAGTGTAAGATAAGAGCTTCCCAAGCATCCAGTGCTCCAAGTATTTAGATAATAAATTGGTCTCCATAATGATACCTGGGTGCGCAGCAGTGGTAATAACGTTTGGGTGTTGTTTAGCGAACACCTTGGCTAAGTATATATCGATCAACTTGGTGTTACCGTATCTGAGCCAAGTGCAGTAAGAATCTGGCCAGTTATGTGGGGAGTACCCTGGATCGTAGTGACAACGAATCATTTGGTGACCCGCTGATGATAAGAACACGATTCTTGGATCCTTCACCTTTGGTTGATCTATTAGAGGTGCTAATTTAGCTGTTAACAATAATGGAGCAACACAGTTTGTCTGTAATTGCACTTCAAAATTGTCCTTTGAGATTTCGTATGGGACAGCCATTATACCGGCATTGTTGATTAATACATTCAAACTAGATTCCTTCTTTGTGAATTCTGTGACGGCATCATCGACAGATTTTAAGTCTAATAAATCCATTTTTAATAAGTGGAGTTCTCCGACTGGATGGTCCGGGGTAATTCTAGATTTAGCCTCTTCAGTGATGGAATCGATAGCTGTGAGCACCTTCTCGGGAGTTCTACCACCGATGTACACTATAAACCCATGTAAGTAGAGATGTAGGGCAGAGTATTTACCTATACCACTATTAGCACCAGTGATTAGAGCGACCCGTCTATCAATAGTTGGATCGTAGTATGGTTGGTCTTCAGGTTTGAAAGTTAGAGTATCAGTAGCCATTATTATGTATTATTTTAGCAATGATTAAATTGAAATGACGAAATGAAGAGAATACAATCCAAAAGGCAGATTTGGTCCTTTTTATACTACAACAATTGGGGAGTATCCCCGAAATTACTGGAAATAAGACATTATATCTCCTATGCCGAAATACGATTTTTTTTTTAAAAAAATAGATTGTCTGTAAAAATGTATAGTATAATAATTAAATAGTTGCAACTTCTTCCTTCCATTTGGTGCCACACCAAGTACTAACTTCAATGCTAGCTGTTCTGACAGCTCTAACAGTTTCTATGTCTAGACCATTATTCAACCCACCTTGTAAATGACCTCTTAATTCAAAATTGACATCTTCTGGAATTAAACAAGAGATAATCACAACTGAAGTTGCCTTAGCATCTAATGAATCTAAATAACATAGTAAAAATGAATAAACATTCTTCACAGTGAAGTCTAATAAATCGGGATAAGCTGTACCCAAATTTTTAGATAATGCAACAGAGTATTCTCCATAAAGTTGTCTAAATAATCCGTCACCTTTAGCCATTTCATTTTCATAAGCCTTGTAACTATCGATTGGCTTTCTATTAGACTCAGCAGTTGGTCTGTATTCAATTGGAGTGGCATCCTTCAATTTAATCATAGCATTGATAACTCTTGGTAATCCAGCTAATGCTTGTGATTTAATAATAGCCTCTCTAAATTTTTCAGTAAATTTGAATAACGATTCTGGATCCTTATATTCACTATATGGATTGTAATCAATTTGTTTACCTGATTCATTTAATTCATCAAATTTGGAGACAATACTTTCAACTGTTGAAAATAATTCAATTGAAGGTTTATTACCTGTTTTCAATTGCATAGCGTAGTGATATATTTTCTTAATCTCATCTGGTTCATTACACACAAGTAAAGCTGCGGTTGCAATTAAGTACCAGTACTCTTCTAAGTGTGGAGATGTAGCTAATTTTAAAAGTCTTTCAGCTGTTAATATAGTCATTATGTGTATATATAATTGATTTATTGATTGATTGATTTACTGAAAGTTGATTGAAATAAATATAAGGAGAAATAAGCTTCAATTTATATAACTCATCTGTGGGCCATTTTCAACTTAACTTCCGGGGAAGTTCCTATTGTTTCCGTACTTAACGTTTGTTTAATGTTGCTTTAATCATCACGTTTTTTTTGATTAGTTCATTACATGGTAACAACTAAGGTATAATTTGGTTATAATCTTTCATTTATAATACTAAAATTGGTTTTTGGTTAAGTCCGTGTGTAGACCCGATGTACACCCCATAGAAATATATATAAAATCAGGCAAGATATATTTAAAACCTATATATTTTATATTATAAACCTAATCTGTATCTAATGACCTTCAATTTTGTTTAAAATAAGTGTATATATTAGAATTAGGGTATTATAGGTCCATATATATCATTAATATTTGTTATAAAGAATGAATTAACGGTACCTACTTATCTGATGTAATACAATTTAATTCCGAATAGTGTCTCCATTCGGAAAGTGAAAAAAAAATTTTTTTTTTTTACTTAAACCAAATACTAGTTAGATTTAGTTTATTATCATTCAATTTATATACAAAAAAACAATGTCAAGTGACGAGGAAAATGACTTTCTATCAGATAATGATGAAGACCAAGGATTAGTGCACGCTGTTACTACAAAGAAACAACAAATAAATAAATTTCAAGATAACTCCGAAGATGAAAGTGATGAAGATGATCACATATCAGATAATGAAGAGGTAGAAGAAAATGATAATGATGAAGAAGAAGAAAACATATACGATGCATTTAATAAAGAACTTGAGAATATACCTGTGAATACAAAGAAACAAAACAAGGCACTCTCTAAGGAACAACTTAAGAAACAACAAGATAAAATCAAGAAATCAGGAGTGATATACTTATCATCTATCCCACCATACATGAAACCAGCCAAGTTAAGAAATGTTCTCTCTAGATTTGGTAAAGTGGGTAGAATTTATTTGAAACCAGAATCAGAACAAGTTCATAAAAGACGTGTGAAAACTGGTGGTAACAAGAAGAAGAAGTTTGATGAAGGTTGGGCGGAATTCATTGATAAAAAAGATGCCAAATTGTGTGCTACAACATTGAATGGTAATAAAATTGGAGGTAACAAAAGATCATTCTATTATGATGATATAATGAATATCAAATATTTGAAAGGTTTTAAATGGTTTGATTTGACAAACTCTATAAATAAGGAAATTGAAGTCAGAGAGAGTAAAATGCAAATGGAATTATCTCAACAACTCAAGATTAATAAATCTTTCATTAAGAATGTGGAAACTAATAAAATGATTGAAAATATAAAGAAAACAAAGCAAAAGAGACGTGCCGAAGCAGGTGACGATAATGATAAAGAAGAAGAAGCTCCAGTGAAGGTTAAAAGAACCTTCATGCAAAGATCTGTCACCACTAATAGAGCCAAGGCTGATAGTAAATACAAAGATACAAAGAATACAGCAAATTCTGATAATGCTAAACTAAATAGTGTTTTGAATAGCATTTTTTAGATAAAGCAATGGTTAATTGATTACTCCTCCCCTAATTTGTCTTGTAAAAATGTAGTCTTCCAAGAGATTTGGTTGCAACTTGAAATATAAATACTGAGATGAGATCTCTCCATAAAATTAAAATTGAAAAAAAAAATTTTTTTTTTTGGAAACGGTGAAATCCTTCATTATACTAGTAATCAACAAACACTGAACACAACCATGGTGGTAATGCATACTTGGTCTATGATGAGGACTCAGCTACAACAAATGGCTAGCCGTCAGTTTAGTTGCAGTGCAGCTAACTTGATTAAAGCTCCAAGGGCTAAACCTCGTAAGTCCATAATGAAGAACCTTCAGAGAACCATTCAAACACCGGAAGACCTCCTGGCTAAGGCTGCCAACGCTCATATTACGAAAATCAAGAAGGAATCATCTGAAAGAAATATGGTTAGACGGCTTCTCCCCAATAAACTTTGGCTGGATACAAAACCATGGGCTTCCACTGCAGATTACCTGTTAAATGACATGAAAACCATGGACTCTCTTATAAGTATGATGTGGGGAGAACTTCGAGAAAGATACGGCCCCGTCACTAAAGAATTATCTATGAAAGATCTATATTATAGCTCTTTGGATGTTGGTGATGTTGTGGATTTATCCAGTACTTTACATAAAAACCTCTTAGCAGTGGTTGTGGCTCTACCGCAAACCACCGACGACCCTAGATACACCTTGGTTAATCAATACGGTGAAATCGAATTTGTGTCTAGACATTTCATGAGATTTCGCATTCCACGGGTGTTCCCTAAAGAATGGCTCAGAGACTGTGTGTTTGAGGAGTCCCAATTCTTGAAACAATTACCGAACAGTTATTCTAGACCGGTTGCCTACGTGGGGAAACCACGATTCAGTTTAGAGGAATCAGTGGATAGAGATATCCTATTTGATGGTACATTCACTAAATTCAATAAGATGGCCAAGGATAGCGCAGTGAAATGTTTCATTGTGCCACCAGTGCTCTCCACTATCATAGCTAAAGAATTGACTAAGTTATTGAACAATGCTTGGTCAAGTTTACCAATATATAATTTGAAACTTGAAGTGTTACACAATGTATTGCAATGTCATGAATCTCCAGTGCAATTAACTCTATATCAATTATGGAAGGCTACTGAATTGATCGATTTGAATAGCTTGTCTGCAAGTTTGGTCTCAGGTAACCCAGACAGAATCAATAAAAGTTATAAGAAATTGCTTAAATTATTACAAGGTGAAATTCATGTTGAAAATCAATTTGATTCATTGACTTTGGGTAAAAGTTTAGAGGGTTCATTGAATATCAATGAGACTGTTCCCGTGGAGTCATATTATGCATTCATCTTGGGGTTAAGAAAGAATAGTGAAGTTTTTTATCATAATTCATTTAATGGATTCATTTCACATGTGACATTAGTTCCATTAACTGTTCACGTTAAGTTAAATAAGATGGTTAAATTTTTCAAAACTTCTCCAGCAGAATACGATATCATTGCATCTTACATTAACCAGAAATTACAAGATGTTGACTTATCAGACTATGAAAAGCCGGAATATTATGACACTTTAATTGAATTATTTAAATTATATTGTGCTGGTTCAATTAATAATGATGTTCTTGAATCCTTCGTTATGAAAATTATCAGAAGTATCGATCCATACAAGGACATCGATATCACTAGAACTGGAGTTTATAAATTGATGTTGAATTTAGGTGAAATTTCTACCACCGAAGATCCATCCAAATGGTGGTACAATTCATTGATTCCATATAGTGGGTTATCATTCAAGGCCGATTATGAACAAAATTTTTATGATTCCATAACAACCGAAAACATAAATACAATTGTGGATACTAAAGATTTACCAGATAGACCAGTCTTCAAAGATATTATTTACTGTATTGATTCTGAAGACCCATTGGAAATAGATGATGGTATTTCTGTGAAGAAACTTCAATCTAATGATGATTACCTGGTGAGCGTTTTCGTTGCTGATCCATCTTCATTTTTAAATATTAACGATTTGATCTCGAAAATTGCCTTTCAAAGAGGTATCACTTTATATTTACCTAATGTTGATAAAACATCCTCTATTTCCATGTTACCTATTGAATTCTCAAGGGCTGTCCAATTAGGTAATAATGGAGCCAAAACCAGGGTGTTCAAGGTGAGTTTTGTTTATAACACCGAAACTGGTATTATGAGAGACCGTAAGATTGAATTAGGAACGGCTGATAAATTTGTCATTATTGATTATAATTCCGTCAACAAGGTGTTGAATGGGGACAAAGCAACTAAGAAAATCTTACAAAGAATCACTGATAAAACAAAAGTGAGTGGTGCCACAGTGGAGAATGACTTGAAATCATTGATGGTAGTGTCAAAATCATTGGAATCGATTGCTGAAAATAATGGAAGATTATCTGATTGGGGGAATTTCAATTTCCGTAAAGAAATTGTTGACATCTCAGAAGACTCCAACAGAAACATTCAAATTGAATTTAAGAAGTCCGTGGAGGAGAAATCTGCTTCCGAAGTTCAAAATAGAGAAAAAATTAAGTCTGAAAACATAGTTGCAGAGATCATGGTTGCTGCTAATTCCGTTGCCGGTGAGTATTGTCGGGAAAACAAGATTCCTGCTATTTACAAGTCTCAACAAGAGTTACCGAAGACACCTGCTATGAAAGAGAAGTTAGATCGTTTAACAGAAGAACCATCATTCAAGGATGTGATGATTCTCCAGGAATATATGTCTAAATCTGATGTGACCCCATTCCCCGCTAAACATTATTCTTTGGATTTGGATTGTTACATGAATGTGACGTCCCCCTTAAGAAGATTCTGGGATTTGGTGAACCACTGGCAAATCTCGTCATTCATTAAGACAGGTAAACCATTGTTCAGCCAAGAAAACATTAATTACATTGCATCTGTGTTGAAGGTGAAATCGGAATTAAATGATAGAGTGTCCCGTAAAGTGTTAGGTTTTTACATTTTCAAAGTGTTAGATCAATTACAGAAGGACAGCAAGGATGAACGGATCTTGTTCAAGTGTATTGTGAGTAAATGTCCAACTGATGATGGTTTAGTTGAACTCATCATGATGGATTACGGTGTGAGATCTGTGTTGCAAACTAGTTGGTATGCATTGAGTGGAGATGAAACGACATCCAAAGATAAATCTGTCTTGTCTGATCTCAAGATAGGTGATATCATCTATGATGCATACATCGAAGATGTTGACTTGATAGATGGGTCAATCGTCTTGAAGAGTGACTCCTATTGATGGAGAAAATAACCCTTGTATATAATTATAATACCTGTTAATATAGTAGTTTTAATATAAATTGGCTCCCAGTTGTAGTGCTAAACTCAATCACTTTTTCTGATGGTGCGCCCGCCGGTGGCCGTTTGTGCACTGGAGTTATCGATAACTGGTGACACGATGAGCTGCTAAGTGTTTTTCTTTATACCATCCTCAAGAGTTGACCTACTATATATATATATATAAATCAATTTACAATTTCATACAATGGCTAAGAAAGGTGGTAAAAAATCAAAGGACGAACCAGTTGATGTGCAATCCGATGAAGATTGGGATGACGGTGCAAAGAAACCAAATAAGAAGCAACAAGAGAAGGAAGCCAAGAGACAACAAGAATTAGACAAGAAGAAGGAAAGAGAAGCTCTATTAGCTATGGAAGAACAATCCACCTCTAAGAAGGGTGGGAAGGCCAAGAAAGGTGGTAAGAACAAGGGTGGCGACTTGGATGACGCTTTGAACTCATTTGGTCCAAAGTCAACCATCAGTGCTGATGGGTTGGACGACTCATTGGCTGCTTTATCTCTTTTGAAGAAGGATGCCGTTGCTGATAAAGATATCGACAGACATCCAGAGAGAAGATTTAAGGCTGCTCTTGCTGCTTACACTGAACGTAGATTACCTGAAGTGAAGAAGGAAAACCCAGGTTTAAGAAAGCAACAATTGGAACAATTGATTTTCAAGGAATTCCAAAAGGCTGAAGAAAATCCATTCAACAAGGAAACCAACGTTCACTATAATGCTAAGGATGAAGACGTCAGTAATATTAAGAAACACGTCAAGGATAAGAGAACTAAGAGATTCGAAAACTAGTTCAGATAATATTACTTTTAGACCAATCGTTATAAATGACATAAATAATAATACATATATTGATGGCATGATGTTAAACCATTTGTAAAGGAGTAGTAACAAAAACATTTTTTTTTTGGATACGTAGTAGATATTAATTATACACAGTAGGACGTAGCTACTTTACTCATCGTCTTCATCATCAATGACTTTGGCGGCCTTCTTGATGGTATGAGTTTCAGCATCTTCTTCATCATCTTTTATCTCAGCATCTTCTTCCTTATCGCTTGGTTCCTTATCGTCTTCATCATCCTTATCGTCATCAAAAACTTCATCAAAGTCTTCCAAATCTTCGTCACTGTCTTCAATGATCTCATTGGATAATAAACTCTTCTTTTGATGTACCTTTCTCTTTGGTTCACTAGTCTTTCTCTTTTTCTTAGATCCATCAGCGTCATCACCGAATAGATCCTCGTCAGATTCCGATCCAGAATCATCAGAAGCGACAAAGTCTTTTTTCTTTCTACCACCCTTCTTACTAGATGGTCTCTTTCTTTTCTTCTTTGCATCAGCATCTTCACCTTCCAATTCATCTCTTTGATCCTTCTCCTCTTCAAGTCTTTGTTGATTCCATTCCTTAGCCTTTTCTTCAAGTTCCTTTCTTTCAGCGCCCAATTTCTCCTCGAGTTTCTTCTTTTCCTCTTCCTCCTTCAATTTCTCTTCGAGTTTATGTTGTTGTTCTTCTTCCTTGAATTTCTTGGCTTCTCTCAATTTAGTCTCAAACTCAATCTCATAGTCCTTTTGTTCTTGGATCACCTTCTCTAATTGTTTAATAAGGGCATTACCAGCATTCACTCTTAACTTCAAATCAGCGGCAGGATATGGTGGATGAGCATCTTCTGATAACTCTTCCAAAGATTTGATACCTTGTTCTAAGTCAAAGATACACTTCTCTAAATCATTTATGTTTCTCTTGGCAGGTGGTAATTTTCTGATGAAATCAGCTATCTGGAATTGAATGAAGGCAATGTTGAATTTATAAATGGCTAATGGGTTCAATGTGTAAGCCTTCTTGATAATTTGTAGAGCATTCATGAAATAATCATAGTTCTTCTCTGATAACCCTCTCAATAGCCAAGCTCTACTCAAAAAGTTCAATGTTCTTGTGTCTTCACCATTGGAGAATCTATTTAATGCAATATCATAGTTTTCAATGGCCTTAGAGAATTGCTTCACATCTAAAAGACAATGGCCCAAGTTCAAGTAGATAGAGACATCCTGTAAAGCGTCTCTCACTTTACGGAATGCCTCCAAGGCTATCCCTGATTGCTTTTTATCTGAAAAGATGATGGCAATCCCCTGAGCAGCAAAGGCATTATGTGGATCTATAGTAAGAGATTTCTGATATAATTGACCAGCTCTGACGTAATATTGGTCCTTCTTCTGTTGGTCCTTGATTTCTCTAGCTAGAGAACAGTAAACGTTACCCAACGACACCAAAGCGTAACAATCACGAGACGTGTACTTCACTAGGGTTTCACGATGGTGTTCACTCTCCAAGTCCTTCTTCTCTGTGGTCAAATGATGTTTCTTACCAAAGTTCTTCACGTACCAACCATAGAAAGATCTCACTTCTAAATCATCTGAGGCCTTCTCCAACAATTCAGTGATTTCGTCCTTGATGTTCTTATCCTCAGAGATGCAAGCTAATAGAAGCCATCTTAATTTGGCTGACACATAGTTTGGAGATTTAGCTAAGATATCTTCATATAATGACATGGCACTCTTAATGTCTTCAGGTTTGTTAGATGATTCCTTACATCTTGCAAGGTTATAATGTAAAGTGATCTCCAATGCTTTCTCGGTTTCACCAGTTTCTTGATCTTTCAATGAACTTAGAGCCTCTTCGAATAGAGCACTTGGCTCACCCTCATTCTTCAACATGGAGAACACACCAATATTATTTAGCAAGGCAAATGAGATGTCATGTTCAGATTTCCCGGACGCTAATTCTTGATCTTTGGCTAATTGTAAATATTTCAATGATTGGGAGATATCCTTGTCCTCGTAAGCTCTAGATAATGCCAACAGAGCAGACAAACTCACTGTTTCACTTTGATCAGTGGCCAATTTCAAGTATTTCTCTAAGAAATCGATGGATCTATTTATGGTTTTTGGATTTTGTGAATAGAGCATACCCAATGCGTATATCACTTCTAATATTCTTGAATTGGTTTCCTGTATTTTTTCAAAAGTTCTGATGGCCTCTTGGGTTTCACCTCTCACCACCAAACATTGTCCATATCCAACTCTGGCTAACAAGTTCTTTTCGTTAGCCTTTGCAGCTTCAGAGAACAATTTTTGTGATTCAATCAGGTTGCCCTGCACGAATTTACATCTAGCTAACCAGAAGTAGGCATCGCTCTTGACAACTATAGAGGCATTATTATTTTTAATTACAGATTCACAGATCCGTTCAGTCGTGCTGTATTCACCCTTGGAGAAGAAATATGAAGATAAAATCACTTGAATCACTTCATTGGATGGGTCCTCCTCGTAGGAAGCCTTAATGAATTCCAATGCTTGTAGGTATTTATTCTTGAAATCTTCATCAGATTTAGATCCATTGAAACATTCATCGAATTTCCCCAGGGAGATCAATATTTTAGCCGTGAGATTGTTTTCTGGGTTAACCTGGATAGAATTTTGCCAAGCAGTGTTAGCCAAATCCTTTCTCTCTAATAACCAATAACATAAACCGATTCCAATTCTTGGATCTGGTCTTAGAAGTGGGTTTAAACTTAGACATTTTTGGAAAACTTTCAAGGCGGTTAGGTAATTCTCTTTGTAAAAGAAGATTTTAGCCTTCCCCATGAGGGCATAACAATTTTTAGGATTTTTCTTCAAAAGGGAATCAAATATTCTTCCCTCCTTATCATAATTAGGTGATTTAGTTTTCTGTTTAGAAGTCAATGATAACAGAGCCTCAGCGAGACTGATACTTTCACTACCGGAATTCAATGCTCTAGCAGAGCTGTTCTCCGTGGTGGCCACTTCAAATGATAATAAATCAGATTTCTTGTTAGCACCAGTGAGGTAAAGCCATGCCTTTAAATTATGGAACAAAGATTGTGCATGACGGGATTCCCTGTTGATTATAGGATTAGCCAATGCTTGTTTAATCACATTGAGAGATTCTTCTAATTTACCATTGTTAGCGTACGCTCTAGCGACAACCAACCAGTGCACATAGGAACATTCTTCATTAGCTAATAGGGCACATAATTCATTGGAGTCCTCCGGTAAGTCATTGACAGCATCGATGACGACTTCTTCTCCTTCCTCCTTCAATGGGATCGTGATGTTCGTTGTGTTGTAACTTTCTCTTTGTAATTCATTTGGAATGGTTTTCAAATAGAAATCTGCTGAGAGTTCATCTTCAGCTAAATACAGATGAGGTGAGTCTTCTGATGCAGTCATCTTGTAATAAGTGAGTGTATTCCACAGTGTAATAATAATCTAATTACAAACTGTTGTTTTGACCATTTCCAAAGAAAAACCGACGTAACCATGAAAAACGAAAAATTTGAGAATGTCGTGTGGCACCCAATTTAATATCAGAAAATTTTCAAATTATAAGTAGAAACTAGTTCTTTATAACTAGTACTACTTATTTTAATAACTATTATAACAACCCAATATGACTCAAATTCGTGTTTATGTGGGTGCATTATCACCTGCATTGGTTACTAATATGGAAGATTTAGCTTCAAGATTCGCTAAATTTGGAGAAATAGTGGCTCCCTTCGAAGTGCATCGCAAGGAGATCATTGATTATTACTACGCATATGTTACTATGAATATCAGTGAACAAGACTTTAAGAGACTAGTGCAAACATTCAATGGTGTTAGATACAAAGGTACACAACTTGTGATAGACAGAGCTAAACCGGATTTCCAAGAACGGTGGAAGAAAGATAGCAGACGGCAAGACACTAAGATCACAGAGAGAGCCCGTAGACAGGGGATAGCCGATGCTAGATTGTATAGAATAGCCCATAGAAAGGATAATCAAATGGCTCCAGCTGTGCTCAAGGGTAGAATCAGATATAATGTGAGAAAGAGTGACTTGAAAAAGGTCACTATTAGAGTTAACTTCAAGGGTGAAATCAAAGTGATACGATGCAGAAAGACTAAAGTCTGGGGGTTCAATAAGAATAAGAAATTGAGAGACTTGGTGTACCGATTTGTGCATGGAGAATGGAGAGACGGTAACGAACATGTTGTGGAAAGACTCACAAAGAAGATTGTGGTGTTTGGTGATAACGGAGCAGTCACCGTGGAATCCTCCGGTGAAGAGGAAGAGGAGACTAACGAAGAACAAGAGAAATTGAATAATGTTCTTGGATCATTACTGAGTAAATACAATTTTGATAAGCCAGTGGAATTGGAGAAGGATGATGATGAATATGTTGCATCCGACTATGAATATGAGGGAGGAGATCTCAGTGGAAACGAAGAAGATGAAGTCATCGATGTTGAATACACTGGAGTGCCGAAGAAAGATTGTGTGGTGCCCTCATATGAGGCTATCGCTGAAGAGTTCAAGAAGACACACGGTGATGTGCCACAACCATACGATGAAGATGATGACGAAGATGATGATGATTTCTATAAGTCATTAAGTAAGCAAGTACCAGAGACTACTGAGGAGATCGTGGAAGTGAAAAAGCATGTGGTTGAACCTGCTATTCATCCAGAAAGAAGAGTTCATGTTCCAGAGGCAACACATGAGGATATTCAGGAAGATGAAGATGAAGAGGAGTTTCTACCTTCCTTCTTACAAGCTAAACCTGCTGCCATTGAGGATAATCCTACCGAGAAATTGAGATCTTTATTGAACCCATCTGAATCTAGTCATTCTTTTAAGATTATTGAATCCGATGATGACATTGATGAATCTAAGAACCCAGAAAACGTGCAAATTGCTATTAATGAACCGGAAGCCTCTGTGGTTCCTGAAGTGAAAAAGAAGTTTGGTTTATTCTTCCCATATTTTGATTCTCCCTTCTTGGTGGCTCAAACTCAATTAAGTAAATTGAGTGAATTCCAAGTTAATGAGAAATTACAATATGATGAATGGTTTTGGGAAAACAGAGGTGAATTGAATAGAGATTTCAGAAAACGGAGAAGAGATGTTGTCAGGCAAATTAGAAAAAAGCATAGAGCTGTGTCTACTTTACTATAAACCATTGTATACATTAATAGATAATTTCCCAAATCTCGTATCGTCGATCGGCTCCATCTCATATAATCGACGCGGATTTTTTTTTTCGAATTTTTTTTCGAATTTTTCAACATCTCTTTATGGAAAAAGGTAAAAGAAAGAGTCATGTTGGACCCTAAAAAGAAGTAGAAAAGAACCAATACCAATATTATATACAATATGAGTGCTGACACTAAGGCTGTTGTTCTTGAGAACACCACTCGTAGAGATGCATTAATTGAAATCGAAACTAAGTACAAGAAGCTTTGGGCTGAAGAGAAACCATTCGAGGTGAACGCTCCAACCAACGAGGAAGTCCCATACGGTACCCCATTGGAAGAGCTTCATGCTAAATACCCAAAGAACTACACTTCCATGGCTTACCCATACATGAACGGTGTCCTTCATGCTGGTCACTGTTTCACTTACACTAAGAGTGAATTCTCCACTGGGTATAACAGATTGAAGGGTAAGAAAGCCCTATTCCCATTGGGGTTCCACTGTACAGGTATGCCTATCTGTGCTGCTGCTGATAAGTTGAAGAGAGAAGTCGAACTCTTTGGTAAGGATTTCTCTGGTTACACCGCTGAAGCTCAAGCTGAAGCCGAAGCAGAACAAGAAGCTAAGGCTGAAATCAAGGCTAAACAATCTGCTCAAAAGGAAGACCCAACTAAGTTTGTTGCTAAGAAGGCTAAGGTTGCCCAAAAGGCTGGTTCATCCAAGTTCCAATTCCAAATCATGCAACAATTAGGTATTCCAACTGAACAAATCCATGAGTTTGCTGATCCATACAGATGGTTGAACTTCTTCCCACCATTAGTGCAATCCGATGTGACTTCATTCGGTGGTAGAGTCGACTGGAGAAGATCTATGATCACCACCGATGCTAACCCATACTATGATGCCTTTGTCAGATGGCAAATGAACTCTTTGAGAGAATTGGGGAAGATCAAGTTTGGTGAGAGACACACCATTTACTCAGTCAAGGATGGTCAACCATGTATGGACCACGATAGACAATCTGGTGAGGGTGTTCTACCACAAGAATACATTGGTTTAAAGATTGAAATTACTGAATACAACGAACAAACCTTGGAATTCTTCAAGAAGCAAAACTTTGACCTCGCCGGTAAGAAGGTTTACTTGGTGGCTGCCACTTTGAGACCAGAAACCATGTATGGTCAAACCGCTTGTTTTGTGTCACCAAAGATCAAGTATGGTCTTTTCGATGCCGGCAATGGTGAATATTTCATTACCACCCACAAGGCCTTTAAAAATATGTCCTACCAAAAGATTGCCCCAACCAGAGGTGCCTACCAATCAGTCTTTGACATTGAAGGTACTCTATTGATCGGATCAAAGCTTAATGCTCCATTGACTCAATACGATAACATCAGAGTCTTGCCTATGGAAACCATTATCGAGGGTAAGGGTACCGGTGTTGTTACCTGTGTGATCTCAGATTCTCCAGATGATTACATCACCTCTGTGGACTTGCACAACAAGCCAGAATACTACAAAATCAATGCCGAGTGGGTCATCACCGACGTTCTTCCAGTTATTCAGACCTCCAAGTATGGTGACAAGTGTGCTGAATACTTGGTGAAGGAACTTAAGATTAACTCTCCAAAGGACACCAATCAATTAGCTAAGGCTAAAGAATTGGCTTACAAGGAAGGTTTCTACAATGGTACCATGGTGGTTGGTAAGTACAAGGGTGAAAAGGTTGAAGATGCTAAGCCAAAGGTTAAGGAAGACTTGATTGCTTCCGGTCTCGCCTTCACTTACAGTGAACCAGAAAGTCAGGTCATGTCCAGATCCGGTGACGAATGTATTGTCTCCTTAGAAGATCAATGGTACTTAGATTATGGTGAACCAACTTGGAAGGCTCAAGCTGAAGAGTGTTTGAACAACATGAACACCTTCAACCACGAAACTAAGAACGCCTTTGAAGGTGTCTTAGGTTGGTTAAAGAACTGGGCTGTGTCCAGAACTTACGGTTTGGGTACCAAGATCCCATGGGATCCAAAATACTTGGTTGAATCATTGTCTGATTCTACTGTTTACCAATCCTTCTACACTGTTGCTCATTTGTTACACTCTGACTTTTACGGTCAAGTTGTCGGTCCATTAGGTATCACTGCTGAGCAAATGACTGATTCCGTGTGGGATTACATCTTCTTCAGATCCGATAAGGTTGAAACTGATATCCCAGATAAGCACTTACAATTAATGAGAAGAGAATTCGAATACTTCTACCCATTGGATGCCTCCGTGTCTGGTAAGGATTTGATTCCAAACCATTTGACTTTCTACATTTACTGTAATGTTGCCTTGTTCGACAAGAAGTTCTGGCCAAGTGGTATTAGATGTAATGGTCACTTGTTATTGAACAATGCTAAGATGTCCAAGTCCACTGGTAACTTCAGAACCTTGAGTCAATTAGTGGAGAAGTTTGGTGCCGACGCTGCTAGAATTGCTTTGGCCGATGGTGGTGATACCATTGAGGATGCTAACTTTGATGAGAGTAATGCCAACGCTGCCATTTTGAGATTGTTCAACTTGAAGGAATGGATTGAAGAAGTTGTCAAGAACAAGGATAACTTGAGAACCGGTGAATACAAGTTGTTTGATTCTGCCTTCGATAACGAGATGAACTCGTTGATTCAACAAACAGACAAACACTACCAAGACACTTACTATAAGGCTGCCTTGAAGACTGGTTTATTTGACTACCAATATGCTAGAGATTACTACAGAGATGTCACATCAGTCGATGGTGGTATGCACAAGGACT
This sequence comes from Ambrosiozyma kashinagicola, assembly GCA_001599075.1. Lineage (NCBI taxonomy): Eukaryota > Fungi > Ascomycota > Pichiomycetes > Pichiales > Pichiaceae > Ambrosiozyma > Ambrosiozyma kashinagicola. The sequence goes on from BCGA01000007.1 coordinate 151,497, forward strand.
TGGTTTTGAGATACATTGAGACTCAAGTTATCCTGTTATCTCCATTCGCTCCTCATTTTGCCGATTACGTGTATAGAGAATGTCTTGGCCACAAGGGTTCCATTCACGATGCTGTCTGGCCTAAGTTGACCAAGCCAGTGTCCCACGCTGACACTTCTGCCTTGGAATACGTCAGAACTTTATCTAGATCTATCAGAGAAGCCGAGGGTATGTTGACCAAGAAGAAGAAGGGTGGTAAGCCAGCTGAATTGGATAAGGATAAGCCAGCCAAGTTATCCTTCTTCATTTGTACTTCTTTCCCAGACTGGCAAGAGAAGTATGTTGAATTGGTTAGAAAGTTGTTCGAAGCCTCCAAATTGGATGATATGGCTACCTTGAAGCAAGAAGTCTCCAAACAAGACATGAAGAAGGCTATGCCATTCATCAATGATTTGAAGAAGAAGTTAACCACTGCCGATCCAACTAATGTGTTTGATAGAGAATTGGCCTTCAATGAACTTGAAGTTGTCAAGCATGCCCTTAACGTGTTAAAGAGAGCTCCAGCTGCTGTTACAGTGTCTGAAGCTACCGCTGTTGTGTTTGATAACGGTGCCAAGACCGGTAAGGATATCTTGACTGGTGAAGAAGTTGAAGTTCCTTCTTCCAAGTCCATCGATAACGCTGTTCCAGGTCAACCTGCTGTTTTCATTAAGAACATATAATCGTCAACCTACCTTACTAATTTTTATAAATTTACTTGTGTTTAGTTATCTAATTTTTTTCTTTGTCTCTGTATAGTTTATCAACACTCTTTGTTGTTTGAAATATTACTAGCTCCTTTTTACAACATGATTTTGAAATTTAAAATTAAATAAAGTGATAAAGGATATAATAATGAAAAAAGCGCCAATAAATATAGTTAAAAGAATTGAATAATGGTGAAGTAAAGTACAATATTAATGAGTAATCTGGATCCCCCGTTTCTGAAGTTCAGCCACCGTCCAGGCCCAATTATCTAAAGCGTATTCTTCCTTTTGGCTGATCCAACTTGGGTCAGTTTCAGTACCGAACGTAGCAAAGTATTTCCCGTTATCCTTGCGGACATCCAAATCGGGACTCAGACTGCATTTCAAAGTAGAATAAGAGCCCTCCTCGTTAGACACACCAAAGAAGAATCCAAACAATTGGAAAAAGATCCAAAACAGTGCACCAATGAAGGGGAGCCGCGTGAAGTGACTGAACAAGTTGGTATTCATCACAAACCCTGGATGCACAGAGACACTCAAGATCTTGGGATGTCTCTTAGACACAATCTTTGTCATGTGAATTCCAGCCGTCTTGGCGCTCCCGTATCTGAAGAAGGTGAACAAGATGTTGGGTCTGTAGGGGAAGTCAAATCCCAAGTTTATTGGCAACATGGCAAACCGGTGACCCACTGAGGATACGTACACTATCCGGGGATCCACAACGGAGGGTTCATCCATAAGAGATATCAATTTGTCGGTGATTAAAAAAGGGGAAATATAATTTGTTTGTAATTGAATTTCAAAGTCATCCTTTGTTTTAGAATAAGGAACTGCCATAATGCCAGCATTATGGATGAGTAAGTTGAGGTACTTCTCTCTAGATTTAAATTCTATGACTGCATTGGAAACCGATTTCAAGTCCAGTAAATCCAAATGAATGAATTTCAAGTCTCCAAAGTATTGTGATAATAGTTTGCCCTGTGGCAACTTAGATCTTTTAGCCAGTGCCTGTTCCCTGATGTCTTGGAAGGCTGTTTCGATCTTCTGCTTATTGCGTCCACCAACGTACACGATGTACCCGTGGAGGTATAAATGTAAAACTGTATAAAAGCCTATCCCACTGTTACCTCCCGTGATGAAACAGATCTTCCTGTCCACATCTGGGTTCACATACGGCAACAAGTCTGGATTGAAGTCCGACTTAGGTCTTGCCTCGTTGAAGAACATTGGTTGGTGTATAATGGCTATGGATTGGCTTCTTCCCTTATAAGCATTAACAAAAAATGGTTTTTTCGAAAAAAAGCCGAAAAAAATTGTTCGTCAAAATTGAATAATTAAAAGACCCAATTAGAGACATAAAGCTTTGTATAATATTCCAAATCAGATAAGAACAAACTGAGATAACATATCACTAAATTTAGAAGAGAGTCATGAACCATCCAAACTGGCAGAATCTTAGTAAGAGATCTTCCATTGCCAGTGAGACTCCGTTCTCCATGCAAAACTATGGTAAGTATTATCGATCTTTCTATATATGAATTATGAACCAATTACTAACGTACAAATACCCCCCTCTTTGCATTCAGCATTCACATCACTCCATGACTCAGATAATGGGTACCAACTTCTTCAACAAATTCAGAGGCAACAGCCAGTCAGCCCCGTAAGTCATTTCGATGCCATGAACACCCATTATTCGTCATTTTACCATTCCCGGTTCCCAGTCTACGGGTTAGATTGGTCCAACACATCAGATTCCAACTTCGCCAAGATTGCTGTGAGCTCCTATAGGGAGGATACTACTAATAGGGTCAAGGTGATCTACGGAATCCCTATAGAGGACGACGTGTCGGACGAGATGGGTGTGGACAGTTACAATTTTGAACGGGTCAGTGAGGCTGTGGTAAACTACCCCGTCACTAGACTTCAATGGGACCCTTCAATGAGTCTCAGTTATAGCAATGTGGACAGATTTGCCACAACATCGGAGTGTCTTCGTCTTTATGAGGTTTCCGATGCACACAAGGACCCTTTAGTGGCGAATAACAATATCACGTCGAGAACATATAATTCTAATATCCCCAAATTAATCGAGAGAGCTGCCCTGACAAACTCTAAGACTAAGAATTTCAATCAATTACCTCCGGTGACCTCATTTGATTGGAACTTTGCTGAACCTAAAAATATTATTTCCTGCTCTATAGATACTACATGTACCCTCTGGGATTTATCCAGAGGAGTGGGCGTGGCTAAAACACAATTGATCGCCCACGATAGTGAAGTGTTTGACGTGAAGTTTGTCTACGGGGACAAAAACGTGTTTGCCAGTTGTTCCAATGATGGATCAATCAGAGTGTTTGATCTCCGGTACTTGGACCACTCGACGATTATCTATGAACCACAACCTGGTACAGCAACGGCCACTGAAAGCACTACACCTATCAGTAATAATGCACTTAGATCACCTGGTGGGAAGAGATTATCGTCTGCATCGATTGGTTCGAACTCTGCCCCTCCAGAACCACCATCTAATGCTTTGCTAAGATTGGCCACCTCTAATTACAATGCTAACCACGTTGCCGCTATACAGGAGAACTCTAACAAGATCCTTATATTGGATTTACGTTTACCTGGGACCCCAGTGAAGATACTGCAATCTCATTCTGGCACAGTTAATTCAATCTCCTGGCATCCAAGCAAGAATTTGCTTCTCAGTGGGTCAGATGATTGTCAAGTGTTGATCCATGACCTCTCGGAGTTGGATAGTTCACCAACGACGCCGAATAGCCACACCAGTAATCTCCATGTCACCAACACCACCACAGGAGGGGCTGATGGTGACGGAGATGAGATGGATTCTTCCTCGTCTGCCAGCTCTAGTGCGTTTGGTGGTTCCAGCAGTAGCAACACCAACGACCCCGGTGAGGTTCCTAAATATGGGTACACTGAAGCATTCGAAGTTAACAACGCTTGTTGGAGTCCTGATGGTGATTGGGTGGCCATCAACAGTGGCCGGAAAGTGCAAGCTGTCAAAATGGATTGATGGCGAATACTAATAGACCCTTTTACTTGTACTGCTTATTTCTCTCTTTTTTTGTTTTGTCTTCTCTATATATTTCTTTACTTTACTCTTTTTAATTCATTGTACTTTGTCATAAACGACCACTTGGCCTGGCTTCCTGTTATTCTCTGTTCACGTGTAGTAGTTGTCACGTGACTGAAAAGTTATGTGATATTGAGAAGTCACATATATACCATTGAGACAGAGTCAAGTAACGTCTTCACTGACTTCTTCTGACTTGAACAAGTTTTTCCAAACTTGGTTACTTCTTGAAACTATTTTCCAAGTTTCTTATTATTCTTCTTTTCTTTCTCTCCTTCTTCTTCTTCTTCTTCTCTTTCAATCAATTGATCAACTAGAAAAGGCTTATCATTACTAGGGTATGTATACAAAATTTGACTCTTTAACTAAAATACGCGTCTGCAGACTCTTATCCTCGTGTTATCTATTTTTTTGACTCTTTTTTTTCCCCATATTTTACATATGAGAGGTCAGACATGGATTAATGGAACCGAAATTCCATTTCAAAGATCAATTGATGTGTTTTCTATTCCTTTTCTCATATACTAACTAGGTTATATCATATAGACCAAATGCTTAGATCAAACATCGCCAGAGTTTCTCGTTCTTTAAGATTCTCAGCTAGACCGGTCAGATCGATCTCTCTACCATTGATCAGATTAAACTCATCAGTGGCAGACATCTCCTCAACCAACTATGCTGCTTCCTATTCTCCAAAGACCATCAACTCTGCTGGTCTCGACACTTTTGCTAGACGTCACTTGGGTCCTAACCCAACAGATGTGACTAAGATGTTAAAGCAAGTGGAAGCTGAAGATTTGGACCACTTTATCTCCGGTGTTGTGCCAGAGAATGTGTTAGTCAAGAGAAAGCTTAACATTCAACCATTACAGGGTTACACCGAAACTGAAATGTTAGCTAGATTGAAGGAAATTGCATCCAAAAATAAAGTTCTCAAGTCATATATCGGTAAGGGTTACTACGGTACAATCTTGCCAGGTGTGATCCAAAGAAACTTATTGGAAAACCCAGCTTGGTACACCTCGTACACTCCATACCAACCTGAAGTTTCCCAGGGGAGATTAGAGAGTTTGTTAAACTACCAAACTATTGTCTCCGATTTGACTGGACTTCCAGTGGCTAACTGTTCCTTGTTAGATGAGGGTACTGCTGCCGCTGAGGCCATGATCATGGCTTATACCGGGTTGAGAGGTAAGAAGTCCAAGTACTTTGTTGACAAGAACACCCACCCACAAACCATTGGTGTTCTTAAGAGTAGAGCTAACACCTTGGGTATCGACTTGCAAATTGCTGATTTGCAATCTAATGAGGGTGTTGCCCTATTGAAGGAAAACAGGGACTCCCTCTGTGGTGTCCTTGTTTCATACCCAGACACTGATGGTTCCATTGGATCAATGAAGAGACTCAGTGAGATTTCTACCTTGGTTCATGATAACAAGGGTTTGTTTGCCGTGGCCTCTGACTTATTAGCATTAACATTGCTTCACCCTCCTTCCACATTCGGTGCTGATATCGTGTTGGGTTCTTCCCAAAGATTTGGTGTCCCAATGGGATTCGGTGGTCCTCATGCTGCTTTCTTCGCCGTGACTGAGAAATTGCAAAGAAAGATGCCAGGTAGATTAGTTGGTGTCTCTAAGGATAGACTCGGTAACCAAGCTTACAGATTGGCCCTACAAACTAGAGAACAACACATCAAGAGAGAAAAGGCTACTTCCAACATTTGTACTGCTCAAGCTCTTTTGGCTAACATTGCCGCTAACTACGTTGTGTACCATGGTGTTGAAGGATTGAAAAACATCTCCAAGAAGGTTCACGGTCAAACTACCGTCTTAGCCAACGAGATCACCGCTAACAGCAAACACGAAATCTTGAATGCCAACTGGTTCGATACTTTGAAGATTAAGTTAACTGGTGAATCCGCTGATTCTGTGTTAACTAGAGCTGTTGACGATTTCGGTATCAATATTTACAAGGTTGACGACGAAACTGTTCAGTTATCATTAGATGAAACCGTCTCCAGTGCTGACCTTTCTCAATTGGTTGAATTGTTCACTGGTGAAAAGAAGTCCTTCGATGGTGTTGAATTACCACAATTCCCAGAGGAATGGACCAGAAAGGATTCCATCTTGTCTAACCCAGTGTTCAACAAGTACCACTCTGAGACTGCCATGTTGAGATACTTGTACAATTTACAACAAAGAGATGTGTCATTGGCCTCCTCCATGATCCCATTAGGGTCTTGTACTATGAAATTGAATGCCACCACTGAAATGGCTCCAATCACTTGGCCGGAATTTGCTACTCTTCACCCATTTGTGCCTAGAGATCAAGCTAAGGGTTACTTAGAATTGATTGATGAATTGGAAACTGATTTGGCTGAGATCACCGGGTTTGCTAAGACTACTTTGATGCCTAACTCTGGTGCTCAAGGTGAGTACACCGGGTTATCCGTGATCAAGCAATATTTGGCTAGTAAGGGTCAATCTGAGAGAAAGACTGTGTTGATTCCTGTTTCTGCCCACGGTACTAACCCAGCTTCTGCTGCCATGGCTGGTTTGAAGGTTGTTCCTGTGAAATGTTTGCCTAATGGTAACTTGGATATCCAAGATTTGGCTGTCAAGGTTGAGAAGCACTCTGATAACTTAGCTGCCATCATGATTACTTATCCATCCACATATGGTCTGTTTGAACCAACTATTAGATCTGCTGTTGAATTGGTGCACACTGCTGGCGGGCAAGTCTACTTGGATGGTGCTAACATGAACGCCCAAGTTGGGTTAACCTCTCCTGGTGACTTAGGTGCCGATGTGTGTCACTTGAACTTGCATAAGACATTTGCCATTCCTCACGGTGGTGGTGGTCCAGGTGTTGGTCCAATTTGTGTTGCTGAACACTTAAAGGATTTCTTACCAGGTCACCCTGTTGCTGCTACTTCTAATGCTTCTGAATCCACAGCTATTAACCCAGTCTCTGCTGCTCCATTCGGGTCTGCTTCCATCTTACCTATCTCATATGCTTACATCAAGATGATGGGTGGTGCTAACATTCCATTCTCCTCCGTGATGGCTATCTTAAATGCTAACTACATGATGTATAAGTTGAAGGATGCATACAAGGTGATGTTCCTCGGTGACAAATCTGGATCAAGTGAAATTCAATATTGTGCCCATGAATTCATTATCGATTTGAGACCATTTAAGTCAATCGGTATTGAAGCTATCGATGTCGCTAAGAGATTACAAGATTATGGATTCCATGCACCAACCATGTCATTCCCAATTCCTGGTACTTTGATGATTGAGCCAACTGAATCAGAAGATCTTGCTGAATTGGATAGATTTGTTAACTCAATGTTGTCTATTAGAGAGGAAATCCGTGCTGTGGAAGAAGGTAAATCTGATGGTGCCATTTTACATAACGCTCCTCATTCCTTGAGAGATTTATTAGAGACATCATCTGAGGAATGGGACAAGAGAGGTTACACCAGAGAACAAGCTGGTTATCCATTAGAATTCTTGAAGCATTTCAAGACATGGCCAAGTGTGGCTAGAGTCGATGATACTTACGGAGACATGAACTTAATGTGTACATGTCCATCAGTGGAAGAAGTTGCTGACTCTCAATAGAGAAACCCATCATGTGTTTATTGTGTGTACTTGTTTAATATAAAATTTTATGTCATTTTTTTTCTATGTTTACGATTGGTTTTAATAACGTAAAAGTAATTTAATAAATAAGTGTAAAGAACAGGTAATAAATAATATAAAAAGAGGGGATGGAAGGAGGTAATGAAAAAACTACATAAAAGATTCAATAAATATGATGGAAATGAAATGTAGGTGATGGAGAAGGAAAGGGGGAGGAGGATGAGGGAAGGGGATGTGTCAATGCAATGATGATAATATTTGTTTTTTTTTTAATTTGTTTTATTCAGGTGTTGTGTTTATCTATCAACTTCACCGAACACCAAATCCATGGTACCGATGATGGCAACAGCATCAGGCAACAAGTGACCTCTAGAAATGTGATCAAAGGCAGCCAAATGGGCAAACCCTGGACCTCTAATCTTACATCTGTATGGTCTTTCAGTACCATCACTGACAACGTAGACACCTAATTCACCCTTTGGAGCTTCTATAGCGGAATAGGTTTCACCTGGTGGCACTTGGTACCCCTTTGTGAATAGCAAGAAATGGTGAATCAAAGTTTCCATATCATTCTTCATCAATTGTTTAGATGGAGGACTCACCTTGAAGTCTTCAACCTTGACAGGTCCAGCAGGCATGTCGTTAATACATTGTTCTATGATTCTTAGTGATTGTCTGAATTCGGCCATTCTCATTAAGTAACGGTCATAAGAGTCACCGGTGGTTCCAACTGGGATATCAAAGTCAACCAAATCGTAAGCGTCATATGGTTGAGCCTTTCTGATATCGTATGGGATACCGGTACTTCTTAACATGACACCGGACATCCCGTAGTTTAAGGCATCCTCAGCGGTCACAATACCGATACCTTGAGTTCTTTGTTTCCAGATACGGTTATCAGTAAGCAATTCTTCAATTTCATCTAATCTATCACCGTATTGAGTGGCCCACATGTAGATGTCATCTAATAATCCGAATGGAATATCTTGGGAGACACCACCTGGTCTAACGTATGCAGAGTGCATTCTGGCACCTGACACTCTTTCATAGAATTCCATCAATTTTTCTCTTTCTTCGAAACCCCAAAGGAAAGGAGTCAAGGCACCGACATCCATCGCATGTGAAAGCACAGACATCAAATGGTTTAACACTCTAGTGATTTCACCAAACAATGTTCTAATATATTTAGCTCTAATTGGAACTTCAATGTTTAATAATTTTTCCACGGCAACGGCAAAACATTGTTCATTGGTCATCATAGAACAATAATCCAATCTATCAAAGTAAGGTAAAGCTTGCATGTATGTCTTTGATTCAATCAATTTTTCGGTACCTCTGTGAAGTAACCCAACGTGAGGATCAGAACGAACAATTTCTTCACCATGTAATTCTAAGATCAATCTTAACACACCGTGAGCAGCTGGATGTTGAGGTCCAAAATTCAAAGTGAAATGTCTAATCTTTTCCTTTCTAACGGTGTAATCAGGAGAATCTTCATTAAACAAATTCCAAGTTTCGAAATCTCTTGCTTCATTCAAAAATTGAGAGTAATTCCCCATAGCAGAGTTAACTTCCAAATTGACAGTCCCGGCAAATCCATCATCTTGTTTATCACCGGTGAATCCATCTGGTAATTCACTGTCTCTAGTACCTCTCTTACCAATGTGATAAAAATCATTATCGGTGGCACTTTGTGAAACCTTAGGTGGCAGTGGGTAATGGTTGTTCATCAACCCCATGGAGGAGTGCAACCCTCTGTTGAAAGACGAAACCGCTTGCGGTAGTCTGAAACGTTGTCTACAGGCATGTGCTAACATTCTTGGTTATATGTGATATTGTAGTAGATTAAACCTGACGAGTGTAAATGTGTAGATGATAGAATGTGAATTAGGATTCCAATCCTTCCTCTTTTCCCAAATACAAAAAGTGGAGTTCCCCTCATTTGAGAAAATAGAGGTTTGAATGTGGCTGTGTGAACGAGAGACTGGTGGCTGATGTTAATGTGGCTGGTGAGAAGACGATCGACGCTTTATTGATCGGACAGTACTTCGCGGCTCCGACGTCTGCAAGTTTAATATACGATCCGAGTTAATGTTAAACTCATTTTACTATGTTTCGGAAAATAATGGATAAAAACTAAGTTAAGAATCAGTATGATAACTGGTAATGGTAAAGACAAAAAATAAAAACAGTAAAAAAAAAAAATAAAAAATAAGGGGAGGGGGGGAAGGAGAGGAGAAAAGAAATAAAGTAAAAAGTAAAGAAAAACAAAGACAAGGACAAGTCTATTCTTCCTTCACATTGTTAACCAAGAACTTGTATCTCTTCTTTGTCACTCCAACAACATCACTCACAGCATCTGCATCGACAAACCATGCTATCCGACCTGCAGCCATTTCATTGATTATACTAGCAGGTAAACCCTTATCTGGTCTCTCCATGATTGTTCTGATAACTGGGGCCTTAGTAGCACCTTCCACAACAAAGGAGACTCTATGTGAATGACAAATCACAGGCACCGTCAAGGTGATTCTGTTTGGTGGTCCAGAGGGGGCTTCCTCCACGGGGGCCACCCAAGCGTAATTTTCTCTGAGGGTTTCGAAATTTGGGAATAATGAGGCAACATGACCATCAGGGGCACAACCAAGTAAAATTAAATCAAACATGGGTAATTTCACAGAATCCTTTGAGGCAAATCCCTTAATTAATGTTTTCTCATATTGGTCTGCACATTCTTGTGGGTCATCAATTAATGAGATATCAATTGGGTAAACCTTAGGTTGACCTCTATCGGCTGGTATCTGATCGAATAACTTTCTTTTAGCCTTCCCATAATTGGATTCCTTAGAATCAAAGGGCACCAATCTTTCATCTGCAAAATACACATCCCATTTTGACCATTCAACGTCGTCTCTACTGAGTAGCCCCTCTTGAAGAACTTGTAATAAGGACCCCCCAGAGAGTCCGATTCTAAACCGTTTACTTTCTTCTTTCTTCTTTAAACGTTGTTCCTTTCTGCTATGATGATGGTGGTGTGTTGGTGTAGTTGGTGTATTGCTGTTACTATTATTATTATTACTTGTTGTCGATATGGAATTATTATTGCTAGACTCTTCTGACATTTCATTAATCGTCAAATCTGGGGCACTTTTAGCTGCATTGAGTTTCACTTGAGATCCCAATGAATAAGATAAATTAACCTGGCTTGTAGTCGTTGAACCCAGGGGCAGTGAACCCGTCGATTGTGATGGTTTCTTCTTATTATAATCACCATATAGGGCATAGTTTTGAGCTGCAATGATGTGGTCCGCCACAGCTTCAGCGACTCCACTGAATTCAGGGAATGAGTATATTAGAGGAACAGCAGTGGTCATAATGCGTTCTTTTTTGTTATGGTATCTATGTTAAATGGTATCTCTTTTGTGTTTTGTTTGTATGGGAAAATGTTCTGGTTGTCTGATCTGGGTAAATGGATGCTGTGTAAATACTAGAGATATAAATTACTGTCAGTAAATGTATTATATATGCTGTTAGATTATGTTATATTGATGACAGTATCGATTGTATGATTATGAATAAAGAAAAGAAAAGAAATGTAATCAAAGATATAAAAAAACAGTTGATATTTTGTTGGTTAAGGGGCCAAAGAAACAACAAGTTTGTTTTTTGAACAGAGTAAAAAAAAAATTTTTTTTTGTTTAGTTTGCCAGAGCAGGAGCCGGTATATCTAAGAACATTAAATTAATTATTAATCATGGTTACTGTTAATAAATCCATTGAGTTAGTATTTGAAGTGTTATTGAGTTATTTGAGGGACTCTAAAGGTTTAACAGTGGAGGGAGTTGTTGATGGTACCACTGTATGTCAATCCGGTGAATACAGATTTGCCCTCCAATCCGGGGATACCCCCGATGAATACGAGATTACTGTGAAGAATACCACATTGAAGTCTGCCATAATGGAGACAGTGGAGTATGTCGATTCTGGTGAATTTCCCAGAGATATTGATCCATTGGATGAAGAATTTTTACCATTGGCATTGTCATTGAAGGCCAAATTGGATCCAATTTTGGGGAAACCCGAAGAGAAGCAAGTGAATAATACTAGTTCACTGCAGGAATCCACCTCTGCTGTTCCCGTGTACAGTCGTCCTCCTGGGGGCCCGCCACCAGCGGCAATGTCTACGTCAACAGATGCTAAGGCTAGAGAGTATCCTACTGATATCCCACCGCCACCTGGCTTTGACGATGAGCACGAGATCAGATCAGATCCATTGAGACTTCCAGGTAGTGGAACAGGGGTCCGTACTGGATACGGTAACTCCGATTTATACCCTGGCGGTGTGAAGGACTTGGTTGATCCATTGGGGAGAACTAGTAACGCTCCAGGAAGTTATGGGGGTATGTATCCTACAGCTAATGATCCGTTATTTAAACGGTTTGAAGAAGGTGGTGCCACTACTGGTCAATTAGGTAGAGTCCCCGGTGCTAGATATGATGATCCACTTGTGGGACCAGATAATGATCTCGAATTGGCTGGTATGGGATTACCAAGTCACATGGGGATGGGTAGAGGTTCCGGTAGTAATAACAGATTCTTCCCCGGTGGACCATCTGGTGGATTCAATGGGGGATTCATCTAAGTTTACGTTAGAACGACCTTTTTTTCGACGCGTCGATTTTTGAATGATTTTTTTTTTGTGTGTGCTCTCTCACTCCCCGCTTTTCTCATTAACAATTTAAACAAAAACTATATAAAATAACCATTTTTTTGTGTATTCTTTCCTATATAATAGCTATTAAACAAAATATCATTTTGCGACAAATGTACCAGAGAACTATTGCCTCATTTAGATTAACTAGAACAGCAGCTCGTCGTTTCAATTCTACTTTAGTTAAGGAAAAGACTACAGGTGCCGCTACATCAGAGGGGGCCTCCCCATTTGGTAGTATCCCAGCTACTCAAAGTTCCACCGGTGAATACGTGATTCAACAAGCATCCAATAGAGCAACCACTTGGTCTCCATCACAACAATCTAAGGATCATTTAATAAAGACTTTACCTAGATTTGTCGGTAAGGATCTAGCTGCGCAACCCAATCCTCAAGCCGCTATTGACTTGATCGCTAAGAGACCTATCGATTACGTTCATAATAGAATTGCCGTGTGTAATGGTACAGACTTTGTGCAGGGTCATCCAAAGGTGTACATCAATTTAGATAAGGATAAAGTGTCTACATGTGGATACTGTGGTCACCGGTTTGCAAGAGCTGAATTAGAAGGTAAGCTATAAAAATCATTTGCGTCGGAAAAGGTCGATTCTTAATTAAACGTCGATCCGAATATAATGACTCTTACTAAACAACAAAATTTATTACTCGTTTTCAGTTTCTTCCTATTCCTTTTATATACTTCTTCTTATTCTTCCCCTTTTATATTTATTTGTTTGTGTCTAGCCTAGTTTGCTTTACATTCTCCTCCTTTCCCCTCCCCTCCATTCATCTTCATTCATAATATCACTTCATTTTGTCTTTGGTAAAGCTACAAGTAACCCATGTGGAAACCACTCACTAGATCGTTTAGATGTTACTCATCGCATACGGCGGCAGCTTCCGCTGCGGCCCCACAGAGGCAATCAACCTTATTAGATATCCAAAAATTGTATGCCCAGAAAACTCCAATCTCCATGATGACAGCTCATGATTATATTACAGCAAGAATTGCAGACCAATCTGATGTCGATATTGTATTAATCGGGGATTCTCTATCGATGGTTTCCAAAGGTTATGCATCAACTTTGGAAATCCCATTTGATGATTTCTATTATGCATGTCAATCAGTGGTACGTGGTATTCAATCAAAATTTGTCATTGCTGATTTACCATTTGGTTCATTCGGTGTGTCCCCCGATCAATGTGTGGAGTCCGCTATTAAATTAATGAAATTAGGGAAAATTGGATCAATTAAATTAGAGGGAAGTTATGAATTTGAACAAGAAATAACTAGATTAGTCAATTTAGGAGTCCCCGTTATGGGACATATTGGTTTACAACCCCAAAAATTTAATTCATTAGGTGGATATAAAGTGCAAGGTAGACAAAGTGAAGATGCATTAGATATCTACAAACAAGCATTGTATTTACAGGGATTAGGAGTTTCATATTTACTCATTGAATGTGTCCCACATAGATTAGCTAAATTTATCACAGATAATGTTCACATCCCTACAATTGGGATAGGATCCGGTAATGGTACTTCAGGTCAAGTGTTAGTGATCGGAGACATCTTAGGTATGCTTGATGGGAAAACTGCTAAATTTGTTAAACAATATATGCAATTCCATTCCCTTGGATTAGATGCATTAAATCAATACTCCGCAGAAGTGAAATCGGGGGAATACCCAGAGAATACCACACATGGATTCAAAATGACCGATGATGAATTTAATGACTTTGTCAATAGGGCAAAGTCTATTTAGATATTATATATTTCCTTTAATGTACATAGATTAATTTTTTGTTTTACTTATAAATAACACATTTACCATCTCTTGCCAATTCCACTTCATCATCACTCTCGTAATCCATTTTACTCATATCCATCACCATTGTGCGACCGAAATCAGGTACCACAATGTTATTCTGTCTTCCATTTGCACTAGCTAATTTCTGTAATAACAATTTGGGTTCTAAATAATGTTCACTACTCAAAATGAATGTCCCCCAATGAACACCAACTATTTTATGGATCTTCATATCACTCATGATATCCAATGATTCTTGGGGGCTAATATGTCTAGGCTTTTGATGCCACTCAGGACAATATTGACCAATCGGTAATGCCCCAAATTTAACTGGTCCATACAGTTGACCAATAGTTTTAAATAAATCATGCGAATAACCAGTATCACCACAATGGAAAAACACAGATTTCCCATTCTTCAAAATCATGAACGAACACCAAAGTGATTTATTAGTATCACTGACATGTCTCCCCGACCAATGCATAGCCGGTAGACACACCACAGAGTAATTATCCTTACCTGCTGTTGATAACTCTCGTTTGTCCCACCAATTCATCTCAATCAAATTTGCTTCATCGATTCCACGTTGTGTGAGATACGGTTTCAATCCTTTAGGAATGATCCATTGACATCGATTCCCAATTTCAGTGATAGAACTTGGATCTAAATGATCAGGATGGTTATGCGAAACCACTATAAATTGTGGAACAGTAACTTCATTCAATAATTGAGGTAATCCGATAGGACTAGGAGTGATTCTACGTGGTCCAAATTGTGAATGAATCAAATGATCATCGAATATAGGATCAAGTAGAAATCCCACTTGTGATATTTGTAATAATGAACAACTTTGACCAAGCCAAGTGAAACATAAACGATTTTCTAAAGGTGGTAATGAAGAAACCATCGATGTACCATTTGCGTTTGCCTTAATTAAATCAATATCTGGACGGTACACCGGCAAATGATCTCTAATGCTCTCTAATGAAATGGGTACACCGGCTATTCCATGGGGTTCCGTAGTTGTTGGAGTAAATCTATCGATGACTCTATCGTATACTTCAATACATCTCATCGCTATGAATTCAAATACAGTCTGTGGACGATATTCCTTGAATGGATTCTCAAATCTATCATGAATACTCAATGATTGGAATTTCAATTTACTTGCTAATTGTGCTAATGTTGTAGGGGTATCCTTATCATCATCAATTAAATGGTCTGCAAATTGACATTCTCGTGATTCAATTTCAAAATTCACTCGGAAGTAAATATATGATGTATGAAGGGAATATAACGCTGTTGTCCCCAAGATACATTTCGTGGGCAACGAGAGTCGTTTAATTGCCTTGATCATTGGTGAAATTTAATGTATTGTGGGGTTGCAATGGGTAGTCGTAATTTATATAACATTATTTTATGAAGTTGCGAAGAGTCGGAAAAAAAAATGGAGATGTATTAAATAGAGTAAATGTTCTTTTGGGTAAAGCGGTGTAAGTACATAGAGAGATGATTAAGAAAAGGAATGGAATGGGAAAGTAATGAGAGAAAGTGGGGGGAAGGTATATAGAAGTAAAGTACAAAGATGGGGGAAAAAAAAAAGCAAAATGGAAGGGATCATAAAATTAATAAATAAAACAGAGTGATTGGTCAATTATCATCTTCATGAGAGAGTAATAGATCATCCAATGATTTCTGGTGGACCTGCATATCTGGTTCAGGTTTGATGTGAAGTTTTCTTAGGATGTATGGATTAGTGGTTGGCGTCACTGTAGGGCTGATGCTATCCTTTCTGTCATCGGGCACGGGGACGTCTTCGATGGGACCTGATTCGTCGTCGTCATCATCATCATCATCATCATCCTCATCATCATCGTCGTCGTCGTCCTCATCGTCATCATCATCGTCATCGTCGTCCTCATCCTCATCGTCGTCATCATCCTCATCATCATAGTCATCATCATCATCGTCCTCATCATCATCAGCCTTTTCATTCAATGCAGCTCTTTTCTGCTTTTCAATGGCCTTCAGACGTTTAACCACGATATCGACAATGTCACACCATTCACGCATACCACCCATACCGATGTCACCACACACTAGAACTTTTTCAATAGGTTTCAACACTTCAATGAATTTGAAATCCTCTTTAAGTATTTCCAATTGCTTTTTAGTGACTGGATGAGTATACATGAATGTATTCATTGCCGGAGCAATGATGATAGGAACAGATGGATTCCACACACGCACTATAGAAGTGAGTAAGTTATCAGCTAATCCATTAGAAATTTTAGCTAATGAATTAGCTGACATCGGTGATATCAAAAAGATATCTGCCCATTTCCGGAGTTCCACGTGTAAAATTGGATCCCCAGGACGAGTCATTGGATTTGACCATTCCTCATTTTCTCTCCAGATTTTCACTTCTGTAGAGATTTTGAGTCCTTTAAGAAAATGCTCTGCTGCTTGAGTAACCACTAATTGAATGGACACCCTGTCCACACCATAAATTTTAAAAAGCTTATCAATGATCATTGGTATCTTGATTGTTGCCACAGATCCGGTTGCCCCAATCAATATATGGATCTTCTCGTCGTCTTCCTTAGAGAGATACTCAGTGAATGGAACAACGGGTTCATCATTGGGTAGCGTCACCACTGCTTTTGCTGTAACTGTGGATCTTCTCTTGGACACTGAAGCTGACCGTGGAATTGAAAGTTCTGGCCATTCTGATAATTTAGCGGTTTGAAAGGGCACGGAAGTGTCATTAGGGAAACTGAAATGTTGTAGAGGATGTGTGTGAGCGGGTAATTCGAATGACACTGGAGAATGCACTAATGCGGGGGATCCGGTCCCCATAGAATGAGGCGATTTCACGACTGTGCGTCTTCCCAGTGAGCTCAATGAGCTTGTTCTAGATTCTTCTGATTGTAACTGTGATTGATGTTGCTGTTGTTGTTGTTGTTGTTTAATGAAGTCTGATCTTGGTTGTGGAGTGTGTATGTTATTGTTAAGTTGCAACTGTGGTGTAGCTGGCGAGTCAACGGGAGTTTTGAATTGCAAGGAAGGTTGTCTAGAGGATGGAATCCCCGTGGCGGATTGCAATTGTTGATCTAGCGAGGGTGCCTTGGACACCGAAGGTCTTGCCGAGATGGAACCTCTATGCTTTGTAGTTCCCTGAGCGGGCACTTGAAAGGATATGGAACTACCAGATCTAGATGATAGTAGGGGTGAATCCAAGTTTGCTGACGCATCATTGAGCACTGTAGCTGGCGCGTGCACTAGAGGTGACGACGCAGGTTTACGATCCGAGATGTTAAATGCGGTCGCTAATGGGGGTAACTGTGAAAGCTTAACTGAGTTTGTTGATGATTGTGCTTTGTACAGAATTGGTCGTGGTATGTTTTCTGATGTTGCAGATAAAGGAGGCGTGGACTTGGATGAGGATGATGTCAATTGGTCAAGTGAGGCATGAGGGGCGGTGCCGTTGCCGTTGCCGGTCACGGAAGAGGACACTCTGGAGGATGATCTGGGAGACAATGATCTATCACGTTCATGGAGAAGCGCCGTAGATTGTTGGTGGTCTCTAGGAATGTGTGAGAGAGGTTGACTCATATTTGGGGAGTTGGGGAGTTGGGGAGGGGGGGAGACTTAAAGGAGGTGGTAAGCTACCAGGGGGGGAAAAGGGCAAAAAAAAATTTAATCAAAAGGGAATGAGCCAAAAGTTTTCAATAGATTATGTATTTGCAGAAGGTAAAGAAGAGGCCCGGAATCACGGTATTAAGTAAGTGAAGTAAGGTCAATCAACTTGTTATAAATAGTAGATTGAAAGAATTGGAATTCTAATATTGAGTGAAATCAAAAATTAGCAATGAGCAACGAACACACACAAATCACTGTAGAGCCCTTAATTTGGAGAAACGCAGGGAGCTATTAGGGATCAATATGGACACTAAGATCGTGTAGATAATTGTGATTCAATAGGAATAAGAATTGTGATAATTTATATAGATATAAAAGGGTAAAAAGAAGAAGCAAAGTAGAATTAATTAGTGTGTTTTTCTTAATTTCTCTTTAAAATTTGCGTTATTTTCAGAAAAAAAAATTTTTTTTTTGTTTTTGTTAGGGAGAAGTAACGTGAATAACGGATCAGATCAGGTTCTAGTTGGTATATAGAGGGGTTAGTAAGGTATAGATAGAAGTGGTTAAATTATTTGGATATTAAGAGAAGAGTAATAAATACTAGCAAAGAGTAAATAGTTGTTACAGTAATTAAGTCTAGAGATGACGTAGGTACGGTTCTATTGTAGCACCGGAACTGTGCACACAATGTATTACGTAATCAGATAGAGATAGGCTTGGGAACGTTAATATAAGTAATATGACATTAAAGAATAGTATACAAGGGGGAATGGGGGGGGGTTAATATTAGTTTTTTCTGAATTCACTTAACACGGGATAGATAGCTTCGAATGCCTTATAAATTTCCTCTCTCTGTTTGGCACCTGTTAACACAATCTTCCCCGAGACGAAAATTAATAGCACAATTTTTGGTTTCACCATTCTATAAATTAACCCAGGGAATAATTCTGGTTCATAAGAACTGAAAGTACCATGCGCATATGCTAACCCTTCTAATCTTATAGGGAATTTCACATCACATGATCCAACAATATTTTGAATCTTGAAATCAGTAAATTTAGCATTGAATCCCAATTTTTGGATAATCCGGGCATACTTTCTAGCAGCCAATTTAGAATCATCTTCACTTTTAGCACCAGTGACAACCATTTTACCTGAGGCAAAGATCAACGCAGTTGTCTTTGGTTCACGAATTCTCATAATAACAGCGGCAAACCGCTTTGGATTATATTCAGCATTACGTGCATGTAATGCAATAGTTTTCAATTCAAGACGGCAATCCAGATTAACAGTGGCCACAATATTTTGTAAAGTAGGAACAATACCTGAGGCAGCCTCTGCATCATCTTCGGCTTCCATAGTTTGATTCACTTGACCTGATTCTTCCAATTTAGTAGCTGTTGTGATATCATCAGGTTTGACAGTGGTTGGTTGTTCCACTTGTGGTTGTTCCACTGGAGCAGTCTGAAGTTGGACTGCTGCATTTTGTTGTTCATCTTTAACTTGCATATCAGAAGTATTCATTGGGTATCCTAAAGACCCTTGAGCGACAAACACTTTAGCTTGTGCTGCTGTTGTTGGTAATTTCAATGAATCCATGGTGTATGTATGTATTTGTATGAATTTTTGTGGTAATGTACAATAGCGGGAGTAGTAAAGAGAATAAATAAAAGAAAGAAAGAAAGAGATTAAAAAAAAGGGGTGCAGAACAAAGTTCGGAAAAAGGTATCTATAGAAACAATTTTTTTTTTGTTTTGTTGTTGTTGTTAGTGGTGGTGGTTGTATACGGATAAAGACAATCAAATGAATGAGTCCTTGTTAAGTCTTGATGAATTCTTTTTTTTAATGTATAAAATATAAAAAAAAAGAAAAAACTCCGTAAAAGTGTGAAAGTGGTTAAGCGGCAAATTTCTTAAAATAACATTTTTTCACTTTTTAGAAAACCGGGAAAATCAGCGAGTATTTATACTTGTTGAGAATTGACAAAAAAAATTTTTTTTTTCGAAAGTTTAAACGACGGAACGACGGGACTATACGTGTGGTGTAGAGGTGTGTGAACACTTTGGGATCAATTATTTTATTTTCTATCTATCATGGAGTAGTTTAAAGAATACTATTGATAAGTTCTTTAAATTTTAGGTATCTATCAAATGGACAGACAATTGGATACAGCTATCAGAGATAGATTAATACACAGCTGTGATAAATTCATTAGTCAGGCACATTCATTGACTCCACGTGATATTCATTCACAAAATTACGTGTACACTTATGATAAACTTATCAGATGTGCCCTGAATTGTTTATTCACGGTGACTACTCAATGCAAATCAACTCTTGATACAGAATCTGAAATGTTGATATACTTCAAAATATCTCATTTACTTAATACAGAAACCGTCAATTATGATATGGCATCCAATTATTGTCTTAAGGCACTCCATTTAGTGGAGAGATTGGGGGATAATACCCGTTTCTTATCATTCAACATTAAACTTCTAATCTTGAATTTCCAAATTCAATACAAATTGAACTCTAAAACTCAATCTAGAAAATCGTCTCTCGTTTATTTAAACTCCATCATAGATGATCTCATCTCACAGGGATTGGTTTCACAGGAAACCATCGTGGTTTTCAAGTTTTTCAAACTCCAATATTTCGGTATGTCATTCACTACAGAACAATGTATATCCACTTTAGAATCATTGTCAAACACTATCTACAATAATCTAACCTCGGAGAATCTAGCGTTATTCCATTTACTCTCGGTACATGAAATTCAATTACTTTTATTCAAATGTAAACCGATAGCCACCATCAGAGAGAAATTCCAAAGATTAAAAGACACTCAAACGATCCACCCCGATGCATACGCGGCACTACCACTCCCTCTACGATCAATTCAACCTCTATTGGACCTTTTAGTGTCTATTCAAGAAGATAATTTCTCTGATACAAAGCAAAAAATTGAAGTTTTATCAAAATTAATTAAACAAGTCTCCAACGGTGGTGACAATCTCTGGTTAACCCATTCAGATTTTGAAATTGATGTCCCCGTGGGTGACACCGTGGTGGAATTACAAGTGAATTGGCTTGACTTTAGTGAATTCTGTAATATATCATATTTGTTCACTGCGATCTCATACGTTGTCAAATCATGGGATGGACTCAATAGAACAAATAAAGTGTTTAAGACATGTCAACGCCACTCTGATGATACTCTCCATAATGATAAATCCCAGTTGTCTTTACCGCGGTTTGAATTGAAGAATTTAACTTGCAGTTATCTCCATATCTTCATCAACTTTTACGAAATCTTAGCTGATTTACAATCTGCAGATTTCAATTCTGCCACACAAACAAGCAAGTATAAGTATATCGATGAGTTTATTAATAAATATGACAACGGTGAATTTTCATCGCAGGAATTGGTTATCTATCATCGGTTGTTAGCTAAAGTGTATTACCTCCTCGCATTGAGATTTCAAATGAATGGAGACTTATTCAGAGCTAAATATCATTACATGAAGATCCGCAAATTGTACTCTAGCACTCCAAATGAACTATCTCTATCACAATTTTTTAATGATCCGATGGCTATCACAATGGTACAATCTGCAGCTGGAATAGGTGGTTCATCTTTGGAATCCAAGAATTGTGAATCCCAAATTTACTTATTATCCACTATCAACTTGTTAATTATCTTGATCACCGAATTCAAACAAACTAAAAGAAAATTGGCTAAACTAGAAGCTTGCGATGATGAATCCTCAGATGAAGAGTATAGTGCTGCTATGGATACACTCTCAGATATCTTGAAATTGAAGGGCGTGGTCATGGTTGAATTGTCCCAGTTTTTGGAAACCACTGAAGATCCACTATTAAGTGGTACCATGGATGTATTACAATATTTGAGTGAAGATAGTGATAACGAGAGTGCCTCGTTTACTCTGACTGATCCACAATTAGAGAAAGTCATCCAGGTGTCTCCCATGTTAGCCTCATTGGTATACTACATTAGGGGGAAAACTTATCACGCAGATGAATCAATAGATAAAGATCAAAATTTGAATAACAGAATCCAATTATTCCATAAATCAGCTAAATACTCCTTGAAATCTACTACAAAAGCTATAGAAGGTGGATTCACCACTAATGGGAAGCCAAATTTGATTGGATACTTGGCTTACAGTGAAATTAAAATGTTAATAGAAAATTATAGAAATAAATTCACTGATTGGCAATTCAATGATGTTGAAACAAAATTGGTTAAATTAAGACAAGAAATGAATTCATTTTTGAATGATCCAAGTAAAACCGTTTCAATGCAATTATTACAACCACAATTGAAAGAAAAACGGAAACGTGAAGAAGAAATTCAAGAAATCCCTAATTCTTCACCTTATAAAAAACCACTGGTTGAACAAATTGATTCTTCATTTATGTAAAACTACTTTGCTACTTCTATATATCGCTTAATATTAAAAAAAAATCAACCATTTGTATTAATAATAAGAGGGTTAAAAAAACTATACACAATTAGTAGAGACTGAAAAATTAAAGGGAAATAAATGCAAAGGAAAGGAAAGAGATATCACAAAACAAAAATAAAAATGGGGGTAAAGATAACAAAGTTTATAAAAAATGTATTTAAATAAGGTTTATTGGTTTGTTTGTTTTTTTGAAATCAATGAAAAGAAAATCATTTCTCTTCAGGTTGTTCATCGACGTTCTCCAACTTCTTTGACTTCAAAGTGGATTCATCTTGAACTCTATTAGACTTCTTTGGAACTCTAGCAACATAATATAATAACACCATGAATAAGAAATCAATGGCAACGTAACAAAGGAAAATACCCCAATCTCTCCATCTATTATCAAAATCAATGTGAACAGATTCCAAATAAGTATTGGTTTCACTCAAAGTACAGAATGAACATTCGGTAGCATTATCATCTTTCAAATACCCACCAGCAGCTGCAATATATTTAGCCATGTAATCACCACAGGTCATTCCATCAGGAGCAGGGAAACTCACGTATTCAATGTCAGAACAGTGAACTTTGGCATTACCGACACCGGCAGATAACATGGAACTAATCCAATAAGTGAATGGAGACACTCTATACATGAAAGACCAGAAACCAGTTGGATAATACAAGACACCACAGAAATTCAAAGACATGGTGAATAACAAAGAAGCAAAATTGGCACCATTTGGTTCCAATTCTAAACCAGCCATACATGCTTGACCCAAAGAAATCGAATACATGAAGAAAACACACAAGTTCAACCAAACTAAGGCACCTCTTTCGGCAGTTTGACCAGTTAGAGAGGCATTGTTTTGTAAACCAACAGGGTAGTACCAACAGAAGTAACCAACAGTACCACACATGATACAGTAAGGTAATTCAGCAGTGATCTGAGCAGCTAAGAAAATGACCCAACTGAAAGTCTTTGCAGGTCTTTCTCTAACTTCATATAAATCTCTTTGATCCAAATAATTTGGTAACATTTGATCAATCAAGGTCAAGGCAGTAACGGAATACATAAAGATGGCTAACATTTGATTTTGTAACCCTTGAATAGAAGTACCAGCATTGTAGAAGGAGAACCCATTGAATAAGGAGGACCCAATAACTAAAATGAACTTAGACCAAATATAAGTAGGAGTTCTCCAGTATTGTTGTAAAACTCTTTTAGTAACGACAACGAATTGAGTGTTGAAACTGGCAGCATAAGGTTTATGAGCATCCGGTGATTCATTTCTTGGAAGTTTAACCAATTCTTGTTCCATCTCATTCAATTCATTTCTAATAGATTCTCTCTCTTTAGATTGTAACCAAGCTTCATGATAATCTCTATTAGCACGGGAACCAGGAGCAGCACCAATAACTTCCAACATCCATTCTGCAGGGTTAGCCTGAGGTGGACACTTGTGGGCACCTTGAGATTCGAAATAATCAATCATGGTTTGACAGTTTTCACCTAAATCACCAAAGTAAACAGTTCTACCACCCTTAGCCATGAACAATAATCTATCAAATTCCTTTAACAAAATAGCAGAAGGTTGATGGATGGTACACAAAACGGCTTGACCATTATTGGCTAACTTTCTCATCAATTGACAAACAGACCAGGCAGTTTGAGAATCTAACCCAGAGGTAGGTTCATCCAAGAATAACAACAATTGAGGTTTGGCAGCTAATTCGACACCAATGGTTAATCTCTTTCTTTGTTCAACGTTCAAACCTTCACCAGAGACACCAACAACGGCATCGGCATACTTACCCATTTCCAAAATGTTGATAACGTTCTCGACGTATTCATTCTTTTCTTCTCTAGAGACGTTTCTCCCCTGTCTCAAGTAAGCAGAGAATCTTAAAGCTTCTCTAACAGTAGATGTTTGTAAATGTAAATCTTGTTGTTGCACATAACCGGTAGATCTTTGGAAAGAACTATCTCTCAAATTACCATTGACAAACATTTGACCTGAAACGACACCCATAGTGACTCTATTAGCCAAGACATCCAACAATGTGGTCTTACCAGCACCAGAGGCACCCATAAGAGCAGTTAAAGTACCAGGTTTAACCCAACCATCAACGTGATCCAAGATTCTTCTAGTTTCAGTTTTAATTTGCACTTCATAACAGACATCTCTCCAATGGAAAATATCGGTACCCGCAGCTAGTTTACCGACACCACCATCATCAGTAGATGAATCATTAACGTCATCCATTAATCCAGCAGGCTTTTCACCTGACGAACCAGAAGATTCCACATCAGCACGAGAGGCAGCTAATTTCTTTTCCTTCTTCATTTTTTGTAAAGTATGACGTAAGAACAAAATAACTTCACCCTTTTGCATGGCACCTTTATTCAATTCAACAATGGTAACATAAGTCAATAAGAAAAAGAGAGTAAACCCTAACACAATACCAAAGTTTCTCCAATTGTGAGAAGCCTTATATCTGAAAGATTCATAGATGTATTTAGTACCATCAATGTAACTGACACCAGGAGTACCAGACACAGCGTTACACACTTTGTAATCCATTGATTCATCAGGGTATGCAGGAATAAATGCAGAACATTCGAAATGACGACCATCAAATTCATTAGCAATCAATGCTTCAAAGACGTATGCGATTGGGTCAAGGTAATTGATCCATCTAGACCAACCATGCATTGATGGAGTTGGCAAAACGAAACCAGTGTAAATAACTAGGGCAAGCAAGAGGAAGGCAGTTGGAGTCATAGATTCTGATAAAGTTGAGAAGAAGGAACCAACAGTTCTGAAAATATGTGACATAACAAAAGTAGCCATCACATTCATCAACCAATAGAAGAAGAATCTACCTGGATTTCTTCTAAAGTTAACCATGAAGTAATAAATCAAGTTGAAACCAATGGAGATAGCAAGTTTATTCGGAATTTCAGTCAAGATGGAAGCAAACGCGTCAGCAGAAGGATGATACAAGGCATAAGTTTTATGCTTTTCGACAATGTCTCTAGCTTCAAACAAGGCGATAACTTCTAACAAGGATGAGAAGGCATTAAACAAAACGGCAAAGAACATGGAGGCAGTTCTATAATAGAAAGTAGCAGTGTCGGCCTTCAAGTTATAGAACAACGATGATAAGATCAACCCCATGATGATATTAGATAACACAGAGAAAAGAGCGATAGAAGGATCACCCTTAGTTCTCCACAGATTTCTCTTAGCGACAGCCTTGACTTGCATCCAATAGGAAACAGTGAAGGAGGAGTTAGGTCTAGCATGGTTAGATTGTTTAGCAACGTGAGATTCCTTATATTGAGCAGCTGTATTATATTGTTCAGCGTGTTGAATGTATGCATCAGTTTCTTCAATCAATTCAACATACTCTGGGGATGCTCTCCAATAATCAGAGAATTCCTTTGGAGTTTTAGGAACCTTATTTTCGTAACCTTGACGAGGAACTCTTTCAGCTGGTGAAGTCACAGAAGTCAAGAAATCGGCAGTGGTTTGTCTTGGAGGACATTCCCACCCCATTTTTTCAAAGTAAGCTTTAGCCTTAGTACCTGGACCGTAAAAGATTTGGTATCCCTCATACAACACCACAACGTTATCGAACAAGTCATAAGCATCTTGAGAACATTGATAGATAGCGATTAATGGGGTAGTATCTAAAACCATAGCTGAAGTTTTCAAAGCTCTAATGAATTCCAAAGCGGTTGCGGCATCCAACCCTCTGGTGGCGTTATCCCAACATTGAATATTAGCACCTGCAAGGGAAACTTCAGCGATGGAAACTCTCTTTCTTTCACCACCGGAGACACCTCTAATGAAATCGTTACCAACTTTAGTATTGTAAGTATGGGATAACCCATAAGTGGCCATGTAAACCTAAAAGAAAATGTTAGTAAAAAAGAAAAGTGAAAGAAAAAAAAAAGCAATTGTACATACCTGAGTCATATGCTTTGCGTATTGTAATCTAGTGATACCCTCTGGTCTATTTTGAGGGGTTCTCAATTCAGCTGCAAATTCTAAAGTTTGACCAACAGTTAAATGAGGGAAATGGGCATCCAATTCTGCAGAGAAGACAACGTCACCTCTGTAATGTTTTTCGATATCCTGTTGAGTCAATCCATCATAACTGATTGTGGAATTTTTATCAACTTTGAAACCATAAGTTTGAGCAGCTATAGTTTTCAAAAGGGTTGAACAACCAGCACCTGGTCTCCCCAAAACCACAGTTAAAGTACCTGCCTTAATCAATGCATCCATTGGTTTCAAAATTTCGAAATATCTTGATTCATCAGATGATTTAAAGTATTCATAATAGTAATCGGTACACCATTTCATAAGATAATTTAAGACATCTGGTTGATAATCTGAATCGGAGGCAATCCCCTTACAACACAGATCTCTATAGGCAATCCCGATTGAACATGGTTTAAAATAATCTTGATCTGAATCCAATAGTTTTCTCATATTTTTGACCCAAAATTTGGAATCGAAATTCTCTGAAGTTGGATCTAATCTAGTGTCAATACCATCTATAGTAGTTTCATCGAATGGGGACACACCAGGAACTTGAGACATTGAAGTCAAAGTTCTAACCAATCTTGAAGCCGATTTACCATCTGAACCAGTTGGTGATAATTCCATTAATGATTGATGAGTCAATTGTCTAGCCAACTCTTGAATATGTTGTTCAGTTTGAGTATCAAATCCGGCATAGGTAGACACCTGATCGGTGGTTGTCTCGTCATGGGGGTAAACATCAGCTATTGCTGATTTAACAGATATTGATTCTGAATCTTCTACCGACATTAAATCTTTAATAATTGAATGTTAAAAATGTGTATAAATGGTTATAGTAAATTAAAAATGAGAATAACAAGAAAGCAACACAAATTGGTCATAAATTGTTTTATATATATGTACACATTTTTATTCAGTAAACAACCGAAATAGACACCATCAAAAAGGGCTTCGGTGATAACTTAATAAAAATCGGGGATTATATGTTAATTAGGATTCCACAATGGGGCATCCTAATTATAAATTCAACTTAATTATGGGGATCCGGAATTTGATGCCACTCACCGGCGGTAAAATTTAGTCTATTATTAATTACCATTTTTACGTTCCGAACAATTTAGCTTCCGAGGTTCCGAATTCCGTTCCCCCAAAGTGCTTACTTTGGATATACATGTAATTCAAAATTTTATTAAAGCAATCATGTAGTTATTACAATAGGGCTCGTTACCTAAGGATTGCAATAGGGCTTGGTTATGTTTACATATTAAATTGAATACAAGATAACCATCGGATATGTAAAATAAAATCCGTGATAGCTTCCGAGAAATACTTCTTGCCACACACACATTATATAAGCCTCGATCACTTACGTAAATGATTACATAACACAGATGTTTCTCCCCCACACTACCTAACCTCTACACACGCTCTCTATACCACTTACGTAAGCTATTACATAACACTATTTAACCTCTACACCAATACCTGTCCCCTGTTTTTTTTTCGTTTTTTTTCTGTTTTTCTTATTTTGCTCTATATTTAGCTGGTTTTGGTGAATACAACTATACAAGTCTAGACTTTTAATCTTTTAGTTTATATCAATTTAATTAATTCTAATTATAGGTTAACTTATCATTATAACTATTATTTTTATTAAACAGATATAATCTTCTAAATTTCCTTTAACACGTTATCATTATTACTTCTGAATTGCTTCTAAATTTAAAACACAAAAAAAAAAAAAATACTGATCTTAAGGGGTGTTTGCCTATAACAAAGTCACAACACGTCACATATACATAACTTATATCTCTCTTACACTCACTCACTTGATAATTGAGTTCACTTGACCATTTTATTTCCTATTTAACTGCGTTCAAGAAATCAAATCCCATTTATTTTCTAATTTGAAACTCACTCTTTTAGAACGCGATCTCTCCATAAATCCCATTTAACTAGTTCTCCCCCCTCCCCCATTCATCTCAATGTCCAATTCACCAGCGTCTCCAGGGAAATCATCTCTGACCTCTTGGTGGAAGAACATCACAAAGGGTGAATCCATAGAGGAACGTATGGCATCGCCTCCTCCTCCCCTATCGTTATCCAATAATAGCACCCCAAGCTTGCCTGCTGCCGCCACTGGTGCCGCCATTGCAACAACAGATTCTCCCTCAGGTTCACCCCTGCAACTGCCATCCACCCCAGTCGACTCACAAACTAATCTGTCCTCATCATCTACAAGTATCCCGGGTTCCCCGCAACACCGCCACCTTCATCTGTCCCCAGTTAGACACCTCCATCATCACCATCATCACCACAATCGTAGTGCATCAAAAGAGGCCCTCTCTCAGAGTCCCCCTCCATCTAACTCCACTGTGCCCAAATCGCCTCAAGTGGCACCACAATCATCCTCGTCCCCCTCTCAGAGACCATTCTTGGGTTATAAATCAAGATCAACACACTCTGTGAGACCAATCTCCGCTTACCTCGATAATTCATCTAATAACATGTCCCAAGAAAAACTCAAACAACATAGAGATACATTCCTTCAACAAAAGCAATTAGATCACATTGGTAACTCTAGAGTGTTTGGTGTTCCCCTAGAGGATTCCATTAATCTAGCAGAGGGCCGCATTTATATCTCTTCAGATTCAGATGGATTGGTGGTGTATGGGAAAATACCAAGAGTTATAGCATCGTGTGGTCTTTACTTAAAGAAAAATGGGTTAGACATCGAGGGGATCTTCAGAGTGGCTGGATCCACAAAGAGAATTAAGCAATTACAATTAATATTCTCAACGGCACCAGATTATGGATCTAAAGTGGATTGGGATGGATTCACTGTTCACGATGCTGCATCCTTATTTAGACGGTTCCTTCAATCATTACCTGAACCATTAATCCCATTATCTCTTTATGAATCATTTAGAGAACCATTGAAATCTAGACCAGCCATTGTGAAATACCTCAAAGATAAAGAAAAGAAAATTGTGTTTTCCCCCGTGCCCACTGATTCATCAAACAATAACGAATTGCCACCAGAAAGCGTATCACTCGATGTTACCAATAATAACTCCAATACAGCTATAAATAATGCCTCATTGAGTTCCCCCGTTAATAGTGATTCTAATTCAATTGAGGATGAAGAAATTAGACGTAAAACTAAAAAATTACAAAAGCAAAAACTCAATCAAGAACGGAAAAGTGCATTAAAAGAATATGCTGAATTATTTGATAAATTACCAGCACTTCAAAGACAATTACTTTTTTATATTTTAGATTTACTGGCTATTTTCAATTCCCATTCTGAAGAAAATTTAATGCCAGCTAAAAATTTGGCTGCCATTTTCCAACCATCAATTTTATCTCACGCTGATCATGATATGTCACCCGATGAATATGCACTTTCCTCATTAGTCATTGAATTCATGATTGAATATTCATATCGGATCTTACCTGCAGCTCAAGAATCAGTTAAATTAGCAGCCAAAAATAATGGTGCTAGAAGACAATCAACTGATAATTCTACTTCTAAAATTCCAGTTCCAACTCCATCAACTACAGTTTCACCTCGTGAACCAACATTTGCTACAAGAAAACATAGTAAATCATTATCATCTGTGCAAAATAATAGATCTGATTTAGTTAGAGTTAGTAATTCAATGAAGTCTAAAAAGAAATCAGGATCTAAATTGACACACCGGGGGGCTGGTGATTCTGCATCTGAAACTGAAGATGAGATCCAACGATAAGGGTTTTTGTTTTTGTTTTTGTTTTTGTTTTCGTTTTGTATTGTATATGTGTTTTGTTTTATCTGGTTTTTTTTTCTCTTTACTCTTCTTGCTTTAAATGAAATAAAAAAGTGTATTCAATTATTTTTCTACTTTGCTTCTTCTTTCTTTGCTTTTTACTGTTTACTTTTTTTTTCTTTAATTTACTTCCCTTGTTATATCATTTTTATAGTAAAATTACAGTTTATGTAAAACTAATCTAGAATTACAATATCGTCATCATCATCCAATCTAGGTTTCTTTGCATCACTTTCTTCAACTTCATCTAATTTTCTCTTCTTACTGACTGGTTCTTGTTCATCCTCATCCAGCACGATAACACCATTGGCTTCCTCACCAATCAATTCATCATCATCGTTTTCTTCTTCAGGTGGAGCTTCAATTTTCTTTCTGAATGCAGGAATACTCAAATCTGGTAAAATCAATTCATCTTCGCCATTATCAATATATAATTCAATATGATCTAACACTTCATCAGAATCAGAAATTAATAATACATCACCATATTTAATGAAATCACTTAAAGGTTTCTCTATATTATCTTCAAAATCATAATCATACAATAATCTAGAATCTGAAGTTGAAATTTCGATATCATCAGAATATCCAAATTTTGCGATTAACGCATCTCTGAACTGTGAAATTGTAGTGGTAGTGATATCCCCGATACGAGATATTCCTCTAGTAATAGAGCATGCCTTACATGAACTAGATGGTTCTGCCAATTTTGTAGAGCTGATGAATTTAGTAGAACTTGATGAATCATAAACCATTCTAGAATTAGCGATTGCTAAATCACCAGTTTCAAATATATGGATCGATGATAATGCAGAAAATCCAGCCATTATAGCATTGGTAGTTGCCACGGCAGGAATGATATTACCAGCTATTTGTTTAATGGCAAATTTCGATTTAATTTCGATACCAAACACTAATGACCGTAAATTGGCTGCCGCCACAATGAAATCTAAAGTGTCTTCATCATCTTTATCGAATTCTAAATGAGGTTCCTGTGGGAGTCTCTTCACAAGTCTTTGCAATGAGTCCTTAAAGATAGAGATATTTTCATTGGTATCCCATGGGGTTTGATCATTCAATGTTTGTGTGGTATCTGTGTACACTGAAAGATCTTTATTGAATTCTAATGGAGTTGGTTTATCACGAGATTCCCAAAGTGTTTCAATCATCAATAATCTTTCAATATCCTCTTTGAAAATCTTGGTGATGATTTTTTCAATATAATTATCATCTCTTTGTTTACCCTGGATTAATCTTTTCAATTCCATCAATTCATTAGTCTCTCTGAGTAATGCCTGCACTTCGGCATCATTATCGGATTCCTCCTTGACTTTCTCATGATGGTCATCTGTTTCTTGTTGGTCATCTTCACCGAACAATTGTGGGAATAAGAAATTCTTAGCCCAAGTGATACAATGGATTGGTTTAGAAGGGGTAGACCGAATGGTACACACGGGGAAAGTCTTTGGTGTTGCCTTTGGAAGGCATGCAAAGCATTCGGTTTTGTATGGGAAGATTGGTTGCACTTGACCTTGTAATCCTGTGGTACCCGATTCCATTAGGGGAACCCCCGTGAATAATGCAATCTTGTTGACGTATTGTCTAGCTTCTAAGTTATCCAATGCATTGAATATGATGTTAAATTGTTGGAAAAATGATAACGGGAAATTCTTAGTATCCATGATATTCCCATTGTATGCAATCAATTTTGATCCATGATTGAAATGTTGCACCGCATTGATAGCTGTAGTAGATTTAGGTTTCTTAATATCTTTATGACGGAACAAGAATTGTCTATTCAAATTAGATAAATCGATCGTGTCTAGATCCAACACGTGAATCTCTCCATAGTTCATAAGAATTAAATCTTTCAATAATTCACAACCAATACCACCGGCACCCACCAGGAGTACCTTAGATTGTCTAAACTGGTTTACTCTTTGTTCTCCAAAGATCTTCTTGATATGACTATCGTAACTCATGTAGTTAATCCTTTAATTACTACTCCATTCCCCTTCTTCCTGGTGACCAAATTTCAAATTTTCAATTTTTTTTCGTTTGACCGTCTTTCTGAAAAAAAAAATTCATTTGACGTGTCTTATTTAGGTATATTCTATTCCTTTCAAGTCAATTCAATCCATCCAATTCATCATGTCATCCGATAAGTACTCTGTCATTCTTCCTACTTATAACGAGAGAAAGAATTTACCAATTATAACATACCTGTTAGCTAAACATTTCGAGGCAAACAAGTTGAAATGGGAGATTATCATTGTTGATGACAACTCACCAGATGGTACCCAAGAAGTGGCCAAACAATTGACTAAATTATACGGTGCCGACCACATCTTATTGAAACCAAGAGCCGGTAAGTTGGGTTTAGGTACCGCCTACGTTCATGGATTGCAATTCGTCACGGGGAACTTTGTCATCATCATGGATGCCGATTTCTCTCATCATCCATCTGCCATTCCTGAATTCATCGCTAAACAAAAATCAGAAAACTTTGATATTGTCACTGGTACTAGATACGCCGGTGATGGTGGTGTCTATGGTTGGGACTTGAAGAGAAAGCTCATATCTAGAGGTGCCAATTTCTTGGCTACTGTTGTGTTAAGACCTAACGTTTCTGACTTGACGGGGTCCTTCAGATTATACAAGAAGGAAGCCTTAGAACAAATCATTGCTGCTACTAAATCTAAGGGTTACGTTTTCCAAATGGAGATGATGGTGAGAGCTAGATCTCTTGGATTCACCATTGGTGAAGTTCCAATTTCTTTCGTTGATAGATTATACGGTGAATCCAAGTTGGGCGGTGACGAGATCATCGGTTACTTGAAGGGTGTCTGGACTTTGTTCACCACTGTTTAAAACAAAAACTATACAAAACTACTTACTTCCTCTTCCTCTCTTTAATTTCTACAGTTCTTTGTTCTTAAATTTCTAAAATAATTGATGTTACGCTTTATTATAACCTAGTATACACTGTTTTTTCTTATTTCAAAAATGAGAACATCTTGTCTCATTGTGGGTCCTTGTACATTTCACAGAGCAAACCCGGGATCCACACTTGATACACGTCGAAAATGAAATGTTACCACAGATCGTACATAACTTCTTGATCTTAATCTTATCCGCCTTGACCTCTAATCTTTTGAAAATCCTGAGTTCCCGCTTGTCTATTTCATCAACATAATTATTCCATGTCTTCTTAGACACAAGTAACCGTTTCACCACTGGTGATGCCTTACTCTTCTTCTCTATTTTCCCCGGAACAAGATTTCTTGGGATCTCCATTTTAACCATTTGATCATTGTAATTTTCTCTATTCAGTTCTTCAAATCGCTTATTGGCCTTCTTCAATTCAACCTGATTCAATAACGCATCCGCTGAGGAAACTTCCTCCACATCTTTATCATTATCATTATTCTCTGATGTGTCATTGGCACGTAGTTGTTGTTGTTGGATCGCCTGAATGTTATAGTTGACTCGTTTCCGTTTAATCGCAGGTTGTCCCGACCCAGCACCCGTTTGTGTTGGTGCCGCCCTGTATTGACCCCCATGTAACGATGAGAAGTAATGATTGGAGTTACCACCCTTGGGTATCTCCTGAATTTCGTGCATTCTATTAGTATTAATAAGAAAATATGATTATTACAAGAAGAATAGTAGGATAATATATATAATACACAGATTTTTTTTGTCTTCTTCTGTCTCACCGAAATTTTTTTTTTCACTTCACGTTACACGGTTGCAACGTTATCAGTGAATAAACAACTCTTAATTTCTCTATGAAGTACATCGACAACTTGTTCAATAGACTCATAGTCGCATGCTAATGAGTTACGTAAATGGAATACTTTGGAATTGGCATTCTGTGTGACTGGAGTGTCCCCCTTGAAGTATGTCTCCAATTTATTTTTGATTTGATCATTCAATGATTTCACATTAGGATCCACCTCTATGGTGTTAGGTGATACACCGGAGATCAGTGACGACGATGCACTCGTAAATTCTGATCCAGAATTTGTCACGGGGTCTTCCAATTTAATAGAGTACACAGAATTCTCCAGGGATAATCTATTAGACCGATGCTTCAATTCCACCCTTAAATTAATCTTGAATTTCTCTGTTTTCAATTTCTTTTCAATATTCCGGTCAATAGATTTGTAATAGATCACCTTTAGTAATTCAAAGTTGTATAAACTCAAATCGAATCCACACTCTGGAGCGATTTTTAAATCATTCAACGTGAGTTCCGGTTTATCATTAGCCTGTGTGAACATCTCACAAAGACGAGTGGTTTCCTGGTTCAATTTCAAATATAATTTATAAAATGGAAGAGTGATCTTCAAATATGTGATCAATTCTTTAATTCTCTTGAAACTTAAATCGTGAGCAATAAGTGAATTCAAATACTTCAAACATAATTGGTGAGGGTTCTTCTCCGGTAATTCAATCATAACAGCAGAATGGCCCTCACTTGACACGTTCAACGTGATAGATTCCTCAGAGGATAACCCATATTGGAATGTCACCTTACTCAATGACACATGTGACATCACAAGAGTACTATCATTACTGACTAATTGAAGTAAAGAAAGTAAACTAGAAAGTCTCTTCAAAATCATCAAGGGACTCTCCATTAGTGAAACTTCTCCATTGTTGGTACTAGTATTGATCATAGATGAGAATAGCGGATTCACCACTGAATTAGCATTATTATTTTGACTATGTTTCAATTTCTCAGATAAACTCACCACTGATTGAATCTTAAACACAGATGTATCTGGTTTCAATTCAATTGAGTTTTCTTGTTCCTCAGTAAATGAGATAGGTGGGATCTTGATATCTGGTTGAAGTCTACCAAAGATCAAAATGTCAAGTTTATCACCTTTACAAGAGACAGATAAAATAAGAGACTCTCTAGCACTTGGAATGTTATACAATGATTCATTATTGATGATTATCAAAGTGTTATCCTGTTCCTTATCCAATTGTAACCCGAAATTCAACTCGACAAACTTCTTCACTTGTGGGTTCTCCTTATCAACAACCTTCAATTGGCAACCTTGATCCTTCAACTCCTTCACTATCAAGTTAGAAAGTAATTTAGATGTAGCCACCTTAACCAAAGATAGCAAAGTAAAGTAATCATACCTGTTCTCCTTGATAACCAACTTGATAGGTTCCGACCACGACAATGACCATTGGCCCGATGATGACTTGATCCGTGCACACCACCATTGGATATTAGAGGAGTACCCTGGAACACCGACAATTAAAAACCAACCTGTAGGCCAGTCCTTACGTCTGTAGAATTCTAGGCTGTACAATTGGGACCCCAAATTCTTCTGTTTCAAGTATTCATAATTAATGTCTAACTTGGATTGCTCCGCAGGGTTCAACTTGATTGATTCCACAACAACCCAACCAGCTACATTCAACATCGATGATAATTCACTTAGTTGAGTTTGCAATCTTAAATTGAGTAAGCCTAGAGAAGTCATTCTTGGATCCATGTTAATTTGATTAGCGATTCTGTTCATTAATGGGTTAGGTGATTGGAAATAACCATCACCAGAGAGAGAATCTATGCTATATATCACCGTCTTGCTATGACTGACATCTAAGATTAATTGGGAGTTGTTACCTATGGTGCACAATTTATCCATATTCTCAGCCTTATCTTCTAATTCATTCTTAATGTTAGCTATATTCAGTTCAATATGTTTCTTGATGATGCTTCTGATAAGGATCTCCACATTGATGGTTCCCTTGTCGTCGTCAGCCAATTTCAAGCCGTGATCTCTGTACAGACTACCCTCTTTGATCCACCGGAATCCTAATTCGTTGTCCTTGAATTTACCAATCTCAATGGTAGACTTCACTGACCGTCTCTTGAGCCAATATGTCACTATCACAAAGCATTTTTCAGCATTATATGTGTGTGTGATGTGGCCCTTCCAGATACCCATCCGTAATTGAATTAAATGACGGTGCAGTAAGTATAATTTACAAGTTGTTGAATAATTATGGAGTAAATTGAATAATGCAGTGAGACCATTCTTATTAAGTTCAATATTAGCAAATTTCTCCAAGTGATGGAAAGTCTTCATGGGCAAGGACGTCACGTTGGGGATTAATTCATTATCCTTTGATTGGAACCCCAATTTGAA
Organism: Ambrosiozyma kashinagicola; assembly: GCA_001599075.1. NCBI lineage: Eukaryota > Fungi > Ascomycota > Pichiomycetes > Pichiales > Pichiaceae > Ambrosiozyma > Ambrosiozyma kashinagicola. The sequence goes on from BCGA01000007.1 coordinate 187,657, forward strand.
ATCCACTAAGAAGAATTTGGCATCCGGGGTGTCATCAGCTATTGATATTGCGCATTGGAAGGAGTTTGCCACAGAGAAGGTGATACGACCATCCTTGATGGTGTAGTCGTAGAACGCCGGTGGTAGAGACTCTTGGAGTGCCATACGGATAGACAATTCGACATTCAAATTTTGTAGTGTTTTCAATATGAGTGCTGGGTCTAACGGTTTAGGAGGAATGAAGTCATAAGTAGGTAATTGAGGTCTCCCCTTGATTAACACTTCTAGAGCTGTGGTTAAATCTGGGTTAGGTAGTTTAGCTGACACCAATTGTTGTTTGATGGCACCTAGAGATATTAGAGCATTGGAGATCGATTGATTTTGTTCTCGAAGCCACACAAACAGGTCAATCAACTTTTCTATACTGTGTGAGTTTCTGGCCCATTTGCATAACACGTAGAGTCTAATGAAGTTTTCTCTTATTTGCACTAACAACTCTAGAAACCTTTTCTTCTTGATGTTATCAGTTTGCGTGTTATTGTGTAGAGTCTTGACGAACTCCTTCAATTGTTTATATGTGTGGATAGATTGTCTCTGTAGAATCACTGATAGTGGGGTCATGTTGGCAGAGATGTGTGGGATCTCAGGGGGGCCCGTTGTTGTTTTGGTCAAACCATTACTACCATTGGTGTCTGTACTTGTCACCGTTGTGGACGTCGTATCAGTAGTTGCATTCGTGGAATTCACCGTACTGGGCACGTCACTGATGTGTACTTGATCTATCTGTGACATTGTGGTATTATAGTCGCACTTATTGAGAAGGCAGGGAGTATCTGATAAATATATCAGGGCTTTGTCTTGTTCTCTTTCAATGCTCTGAATTCGATGAATACTAGCTGGTATCTGTCGAATCCGGAAAAAAATAGTATACGTCGATCGACTTCGATATTTACGTCGAATTTTCAGCTTTTTTTTAGCTTAATTAAATTGTATTGTATATTGCGATATTGTTTACCACTACTAGTTGTTATAAGTAAACCAATATAGAATTGATTAGATTCATTGCAGTGTTACCATTGTGTATCATTCCAATTGAGATTTCTCTTGACTGTGTCTCTGTTTTTTTTTCTATTTTCCTATTACAACGTCTCTCCAGAGTCTCTTCCTCCCAGGTGCGTCTGGATTTCCCCATATATCTATTCCATCACCTAACCACCTATCTTATAATACTCTCATTTAACAGTCAAGGATTATCCAGTCTTTTCCCATTTCTATTTTCTATCTTTTTATAATATTTCAAAATGACAGGCCCCAGTGTTGAGCCAAGATCACAAGCTAAAACTGAGTCTGAGGCTTCATTGTCAACAAAGTTTAACCCCCAAGCTGATCAGCCAGATGCATTGCCAAGCACCACACATATTGAAGACCCATCATTCAAGACCCCTCCACTTACACAGGCAAACACTTTCCCAGATACCTCAATATCTCCATCCATTGCATACAGACTGTCCACCAACCAATCTGGGTCAGCATTATCTGCCGGCGCCGTCGACCACCTTCCCTCCCCCTTAGTTGACCTGAGCGGCGCTCAGGGCAGCAGCACGAACGCCAATTATCGTCGTTTTCCCAACTCTGCAAATCAACTAAGCCCGACTAAAGATACTCTAAGCGTAAAGAAAATTAGAACTACTGATAATCATAAGCAAATATTCAATAACAATCAAAATGGACACGAAATAAAACACCAAGTTGACACTATCGGACCTTCCAATGATCAACAAGTCACAATGCCTAAACATAAACTCATGCTCCACCATACTGCAGAGACAGTAGATGGTCCTCCTCAGGCGGCTAGAGTGTTCTCCGAATTTAGAGCAGCAGATCTACTCTCCGAAAGATCACCGGCAAATTTCAGATTTAATATCCAGCCAGTGAAAAGAATAGTGTCTATCCCCGTGCAATCACCTTTTGTGCAAGAAAGGGAAGTGCAACATAAACCAGAGATCGGAGTTTCTAAGTTAAGCATAGATGATTCATTAATGGAAGAAGATGAAAATGGTGATGAAGATATTGATTTGAATGATATAACTGCTATCACATCCAGTGATGATTCCAAGGAAAACATTCTCAAGACTTACACAACGTATAACCCAACTACTGGTGAAAAGCAAATTTGGCAATGCGCTAGAGAAATTGGTGAGGGATCATTCAGTAAGGTTTATCTTAACATAAATTCACAAGTGGCGATCAAAGTGACAAGTATAGTGGAAGATGAAGATCAAGATACAAAATTAAGAATTCAGTCATCCTTGGTTAGAGAATTAGAAATCTTACAAAACTTACAACATCCAAGTATTGTCAAATTAATTGGTTCCAATTCAAAATTAAATCAAAACAGAGTGATAATGGCATTAAAATATTACCCCGGTGGTGATCTATTCACGTTTCTGTTGGATTACAAGCCTAGAGTGTCGCCAGAATTGATTCGTAACATTTTTGGAAATATTGTATCAGCAGTGAAATACCTTCACGCAAATAATATTGTTCATAGGGATATCAAACTGGAGAATATCTTATTATCTTATGATGCAGAAAAATTGATATCACTTAACTCAGACCAAATTGAGCAACCAGTTGTGGTGCTCTCTGATTTTGGATTATCTAAACGCGTTAACCCTGAAGAGCCATTGATGACAACGCGATGTGGTTCTGAAGATTATGTATCACCTGAACTTTTACTAGGTTTGAAATATGACGGTAAACAAAATGATTGTTGGTCATTGGGAGTACTCTTATATACAATGTTGGAGGACAGACTTCCCTTTGATCCTTTACCTAATAAACCAGTTAGACGTGGTAACAGAAATAAACCAGCCCATAGAATAGCATTAATAGCATGGGATTGGTATTACATGAAGGAATCTCCCGGTGAATTCATTCCAGCTATGAAAATTGTGGATGGATTGTTGGTGAAACGAGATAAACGGTTAACTATAGATGACGTTTCTAATACAGAATATTGTTTAAGGTATGCAAATTAATGATCCTCTTTGCTTCTTCATTACCTCTCTATTATTTTCTTATTTTCTTTTGAGCTTTATAAACTTTGTACTAATAAAATGAACTGTATAAATGAAACTTTTGGAAAGTGGAAGCAAGAAAAAAGTAAATAATCACAATCAATCCTACAGATGAATGTATAAAGATATTATATCTAATCAATTGTCGTATCTTGATATAAAATCCAGGATTTTATCTGAACAATTACCCAATCAGATAATTTAACAACATAACAGCATCGGAAAAATTGAAGACTTTTACTTGTTTTTACCTACTAGTTATTTTTATAATTGAACGACCTTTAGAATCTGTCATCAATGGTTCTAGTTATTATTCACGAAAAAGACCATTTTATAAAGAACACCAGTGGCAAAGACAAAAAAAATAAGCAATCGTTAATTGATTCGTTTAAAAAGAATCCAAATTACTAATATAGTTTATATTTTTAAATTCAGAGATATCCAAAATATTAAAAGTTTCAAAATTGGAAATTGGCAATTTTAATCAAAGAGATAGATAGAATTAGTGATTTTGAATAGATATATAAGAGAAACATAGTATTCTAAAGAGAATTTCAAGAGTTAAATCAATAAATATATTCTTAAATAATGAATTACGTAAGCAAAGATAATGGTGTATCACTTAAGTATCAGATATGTTGTTCAAGAGATGGCCGGATGGTCTAGTTGGTTATGGCATCTGCTTAACACGCAGAACGTCCCCAGTTCGATCCTGGGTTCAGTCACTCTTCTTCTTTTTTTTGCATTTTTTTACTACCTAAAGTTTCATAAGACAAATCGACGGGGGTCGATTACTCTTTGTGGATGCCTGTATTGTACATTGGACCTTAATTTACTTAACTATATGGTGAAGTACGGCTCCCTTAAGAATTGAATATCGCAAAGAAATATAGAAATTAATATATTTTATTAGGGTTAGTAAGAGTTCGCTATGAATCAATAATTTTCAATATATGGGGCACCAATTTATAGTGTAATTTATTAGGGAATCAGAATTACCACTACTTATGTAAAGATTCGTTGTGAAAAAGTATTAGGTACAATTATCAATCATAGATAGAATACCATTTATGACCTATATAACTTACAACTTTATCAAATTTACAAAGAATCCTACGAGAATAATTCAATGAATGATGATTTTTTTTTCTCTGATTCAAAATTGTATAAACGGTAACTGTAATTCTGGGACGTTATTTAAGTGATTCTAATACATCTACACTTTATATTACAACGGTAATGTAAACTCTTACGTGTAGAGTTTAAGATCCAACCGGTCGCTTCCAAAAGTACCTTGGTAGAGTATGCTACCAATTTTCGATTTTCTACATGTTTTCATTGGAATAAGGAATTTAATTGTAATACATGTTAGAACTACTAATAATTAACACTTCAGAAACTATAAAACCTATTACTATAGGTTGCATTTCCTCAGGTTCTTTAAATATCAAACTTTGATGATTTTTTTTGTTCTTTGTTAAACCGATATGATTAATGTAACATGATATTTGAAAAGAATAAATAAATAAATAATAAGAGAAAGGAGATGTATAAAGGATAGAATGGAGAAGGTAAGGACAGTCTAAATGATTACCTTATGTATCGTTTTTTTTTGTTGTCATTCTGATTTGGTATGGGAGAACGCTTATTTAGCATCTCTGGCAGCCTTGAATTCTTCTAATTCCTTAACTCTTCTCTTGAAATCTAAGTATTGACAGTGTTCATAATCGTGTCTTTCTTGTTCACAATTCCATGGGAGAAACCATCCTTCCTTTCTACATTTGTTTAATGGCACTAATAATTTGGCACATCTATCTCTGAATGGTAATGGGATGTCGTTAGCCTTCATTTCCTCATGACTGACTGTAATAATAAAATTATTAGTTTATATATGTTAGTATTTCAATTCTCTGTGTATATTTTATGTTTAATATAACATGGGTAATAGCTGGTCTCCCTCTCGTAAAAGTGGGGTAGACACACTTTCCACCATGTATTTTGGTATCTAAGAAGCCTATAAGCTCCTTGAAACTGTGTAGATCATAACATACGGAGTTCTGGTAATTCTGTTATAGCCATTGTGAATGTGGATATACTTTATGTATTGATGAATTATGTAATAATCTAACCCATTTTCTTCCCCTCTTCTAGGTTACCGTTAACACAACTTTTTTTTTAACAAAAGTGAGGGCCTCCACGGTTACGCAGCACTTACACGTGTATTCGCGTTGTATGTAAATTTGGAACACGAAAAGATCATCATGTTTTAGGGTAAACAGGGTTGAAATGAGAGAACATCTTTGATCATCCTGTTAAGACAAATGCCAGACAACGACGAGATGGATACTTCAGTTGCCTCACCGTTGAAAAATCAAATACATAACTCTACGGGACCTCCAGATTTACCGGACATGGATATGTCCTCATCTCCCCCAGATCAAAAACACGATGAAGAGCAAGAATATGAAGAAGAAGTAGACGAAGAAAACAACGAAAATACCAATGCAAATGAACCAGCTACTCCACAGAAAACAGCTAACATGAATTTCAAGGAAACTATAACGAGTTCGCCCTTGAAGGAGAAAAATGCACGTACCGTCTCCGTGGTGGGACTAGAACCGGAGAACAAATTAAAGCAAAGACGTCTCAGTGCACTCAATGAAACACAAACCGCCACTGCTGAAGTACACGAACCAAGACTCGTGATAGACCACTTGGTGCTCCACAATTTCAAATCTTACGCAGGGAAACAAATTATTGGGCCATTCAATGCATCATTTAGTGCAGTTGTGGGACCCAATGGGTCAGGTAAATCCAATGTTATCGATTCATTACTATTTGTGTTTGGATTCAGAGCCACAAAGATGAGACAATCTAAGTTGAGTGAATTGATTCATAACTCTGAACATTTACAGAATCTACCCTACTGTGAAGTTGATATCCATTTCAAAACTGTGTTAGATGGATACGATCCAGAGGGGACCCCATTATCTAATGTGCTTCCGAATTCAGATTTAAAAGTGTCAAGAAAGGCATTCAGAAACAATTCTTCTAAATATTACATTAATGACAAGGAAGCCTCATATACGGAGGTGACAACATTATTGAAGGGTAAAGGTATCGATTTGGATCATAAGAGATTCTTGATTTTACAAGGTGAAGTTGAATCCATTGCACAAATGAAACCTAAGGCGGATAATAAAAATGAGGACGGGTTATTGGAGTACCTGGAGGACATCATTGGAACATCTAAATACAAAGATCAAATCGAAGAACACTTGGAGAAGATTGATGAATTGAATGATGTCTGTCTGAAACACGAAGAAATGTTTAAAATTACCGATAGAGCCAAAACAGAATTAGAACCTAAGAAGAATGATGCCTTGGAATATTTGAAGAAGGAAAAGGATCTTCTTGTGAAGAAATCCATGTTTTTACAATACTCTTTGACCGAAGAAGAAGAATATTTAAAAACTAGAATAGAACAACTCAATGAAACCAAGGAAAAATTAGAGGGTGAAAACTCCAACCGTGCCAAGATACTCAAAGAGTCCAAAAAATTGGATAATGAATACAATGAAGCGGCATCCAAGATCAAGGCTATCGATGAAGAAATCAATGATTTGAAAAAGGCTCACAAGAAAATAGAAAAGGCTAAGGTGACCATGGATGAAAGAATTAAACACATGGAAAACAAGAAAAAGAAGGCTACAAAGTCTTTGGAGACAAACAATACCACATTACGTCAAGCACAGGCATCTATTGACAGAACCGAAGAGAACTTAAAAGAATACGAAAAGCAATCCACTGAATTAGCTGAATCTTTAGATAAGGAAAAGGCCTTGTTGGAAGAAATCAAACTTGAATTATCTGACAAGACTAGGGAAATCTCCTTGCAAATTGAAGAATTACAAACCAAATTGCAACCTTGGAAAAACGATATCGGTAAAAAGGATGGTGAGATAACATTGAAGGAATCTGAAATTGAAATGCTTGAAACTAAATTAAAGGACCTACAAAGAGAGGGATCTCTCGCTAAAACAAGACTAGAGGAAATCCATGCCTTGGTGAAAAGCATGGACAAGCAAAAGGATCACCTTAAGAAAGAACAAGCTCATGTTTCAGGTCAAGTCAAAGAGGGTGAAGTTGAAATTGGTGAATACAGAGCCCAACTCACAGTGATGGAAAATGAATTAGCTGAATTGAGACAGAAGGCTGACGATGCTAAGTCTAGAGTTACCAGTGTTAATACCAGAAACAAAGTGCTCAATGCATTAACGCATTTGAAAGACTCTGGTAGATTAAATGGGTTCCATGGGAGATTAGGTGATTTGGGTGTAATTGATGATAAATATGATGTTGCCATCTCTACAGGTGGCGGGACTCTTGATGATTTTGTGGTTGACACAGTGGAATGTGCACAACAATGCATTCAATATTTGAGAAACAACAACTTGGGGTTCGGTAAGTTTATCGTTTTGGGTAAGTTAAGAAATTTCAATTTGGGTAGAATCCAAACTCCCAATAATGTTTCAAGATTGTTTGATTTGATTACTCCATCTGATCCTAAGTTTGCTCCTGCCTTTTACAGTTCGATGTATGACACCTTGGTGGTGGGGAACTTGGCTGAAGCTAATAGAGTTGCCTTCGGTGCCAACAGAAGATGGAGAGTGGTCACGCTAGATGGTAAGCTTGTCGATAGAAGTGGTACCATGTCCGGTGGTGGTAATAGAGTTTTCCAGGGTGCCATGAGATTATCATCTGCTGGCCCTGTGCGTAATGAGGTCTCTGAAACCGAATTGAATGAAATGTTCAAGAAGGTGAGACACAAGGAAGAAGCATTCACCGAGGCAACTGCCGCATTCAATGAATTAGAACAAGCCTTGAATGAATTCAAAGATAGAGAACCTCAAATTGAAATGGAATTGTCTAGATTGGGTGTGGAACGGAAATCGTTAGAGGATGAAGCTCAAGATATGAGACGTAAATTGGAAGACTCTCTCGGTAATGCTCAGGCCGAAAAGCAACTAGTCAAGGAGATCCAAGTGTTACGGGGATCATTAAAATCGCTTCTCCAGGAAAAGGAGAAACTCCAAGAAGGCTCTAAGTCATTCGAAGATGAAATTGAGAAACTACAACAGAAGATCATGGATATTGGTGGTGTCAAACTTAAGATGCAAAAATCCAAAGTAGACTCAGTGCTACAGAAACTTGAGATTAACAGTGAAAGAACTGAATCTGACAGTTTACAATTGTCTAAGTTGAAGAATCAAATCAATCGGTTGGAGAAACAAATTGCTCAAAGTGAAGCTGAAATAACAGAGAGTGATACAGCTATTGAGAGTTCTAAACAGGAATACGAACAACAGGTTGCTGCCTTCCAAGATTCTGAGAAGCAGATCAATGAATTAGCCGATACTAAAGAGGAACTCACCGAGAAATCTGAAGAATTAAAGGATCAAATCAATACCTTACAAGGTGACCTTAACGAATTGAGAAAGGAAGAACTTGAACTCGCTAACAAAGTGGAGAAATTCGAACAAGATATCAGATCTTGTAAGGGTCGTATCCAACGTGTTAAAGAAGAACAAGATACCCAAGAACTCAGAGATGTCGATGAGTTGTTGTTCTGGATGGATGAAGAAGATCCAATGAGAAAGGATTTACAACAGTACAATATTGAACTTCCAGAGTTGACACCAGATGAATTAGAAGAAGTGGATATGAAGGAGGTCTACGATGAAGTTGAAAGAAACACCAAATACTTGGAAGAAGCCATGGTTGATCTAGATATCTTGAAGGAGTACGGTAGACGGTTCAAGGAATATGACCAAAGAAAGAATGAATTGAATGAATCTGTCGCTGCTAGAGATGAAGAGAAGAAGATTTGCGAAGAACTTAAGAAATCCAGATTGGATGAATTCATGACTGGATTCAATATCATCTCTAATACCTTGAAGGAAATGTATAAAATGATTACCATTGGTGGTAATGCCGAATTAGAATTAGTGGATTCATTGGATCCATTCCTGGAAGGTGTTAATTTCTCCGTGATGCCTCCTAGAAAGTCTTGGAAGAATATTAGTAATTTATCTGGTGGTGAAAAGACTCTTTCTTCCTTAGCTTTAGTGTTTGCTCTCCATCGGTATAAGCCTACTCCTTTATATGTCATGGATGAAATTGATGCTGCCTTGGATTTCAGAAATGTGAGTATTGTCGCCAATTACATCAAGGAGAGAACCAAGAACGCTCAATTCATTGTCATTTCCTTGAGAAACAATATGTTTGAACTTGCCCAACAATTAGTGGGTATTTACAAGGTGAATAACATGACCAAGTCTATTACTCTGCAAAACAAGGAAATCATTGAATGATTACAATACCCAACTTGTGTTATATATATATATTTTTGTCACTGTATTTTACGATTATTAATTTTATTTTGTATTATAATTCTATAACCAGGAAGTGTTTTATAATATACATGTAATCTATTTATCTTTGAAATGCCCGTCTTCAAGTCTCTTCTTAAAATCATTTTTATCGAATGGGATAGATGGGTGGAACACATTAGGTTTATTCTTGTGTCTCTTCAATTTATCCGTGATATAATCTTCAGAAACATGGAATTTCAATGTAGGAGGCATAGCCTCTTCTTCACTATGCTTGGACACACAATTTAATCTGAATCCAGGAGAGCACATCAACAAACATGCCACTAAGGTGAAATATGCATCGTTAGCTCCATTGTGAAGGAATGAATGGGGGATACACAGTTTCTCCAGGATGTAACCTAGACTACTCTTCACGCTATTAGCTCTTTCTGCATTTATTAAAGACCCCCAAAGATCCTTAGTATCAATTAATCGGTAACCGGGAAGCTTTATACCGTATGCATTAGATAATTGAACCAAATCACTACTGACATCGTGACCAACAAAGATGGTGTTTTCCCCCAACTCCTCAAATAGTTTATCAAAGGACGACTTAACTTCATCATCAGGTATCTCTTCTGTGATACCGGTCAAATTGAAATCCTTGCAACCAGGAACATACCTTTTATTATGGAGATGAGTAGTAGATAGTGGGACCCAATGGAAATTCATGATGTGTGGGAATAATGATGTTTGTTGGTATGAAGGGTTATAAATACTGAATCCAATCTCTAAGACTTTCTCAGATGCAAATTCGAAGAACTCTAAGTCTATAGAGATCAAGTTGAAGCTCCGAGAATTGACTGCCTTAATGGCATCAGCTACACTTAATCTGTGAGCTTTCAGTTCACTTTCGGACTTTCCATTAGTGAATGCGTCAGATGTTTGATAACATTCCCTCATTTGCTTCAAACTTTGTTTGATTTCCTGTTGTAGCCTTTTGTTCAAGTTGGGGAGTTTGACATCGGAGATAGGACATTGAGTGGCAGGTGGTGGATCCGGCTTTGTATCGAAGTAGACCTTGGAAGAGTTATTTGATTGTTTCTTGGGTTTATATGCTTTATTGTATTTATATTTCCCTGGATTCGATCTGTGTTCATTTTTGGGAAGTACCCCAGACCTTTTGAATCCCGATTTAGCCATTCTGATCATAGTTTTAAGAGAAAACGAAAGACAGAAAAGAAGAAAAAAGGTATGATATGCAACATTCATTCATGTTTTGGATCTGAGTAAAAATATTTTTCTTCAACGAGCGGCTCAATTTTAGGTTTATGCTTTGGGGTGGGTACCTGTGTGTAAGTAACAGGAACAGGGTCCAGCTACCCTATTGTGACTTATCGGATATATACTGACAGAATGGGGATGTATATAATAGAAGAAAACAGATTTGTGTATTATTGTATTTATTGAATTGACTATCCCTGGATAGCGGATCAGATATAAGAGTGGAAGCACTGATAAACCCACAGTAATCCATATGTCACTCTTCAATGACCAATGACCAATGGCCAATAGTAGAGTACGGCATGAGAACAGCAACAATAATTATTAGATGGCAGTAATAAGTATGTACAACCCATATGTGTGAAGCCAACTAAATAGCAAAACCATCTATTATTGGCTCCAAGTTATAGCCGATTCTTGAATCGGCGATTATTATTTAAAACCGAATTATCTTGTCACCGGTCACCATCAGATATAAATACTCGTAATAGCCAGTTACAGTAAAACTAATAACCAAATAGAAATCAGTCCATCTTGATATGAAACCTGATATTAATAGTCAAACACATTCATTAAAAGCAAAACGATGACTACAATTGAAGAGTCCAATTCAGAATCAGAAATCACGAAAATTAAAGATACGGATTTAGACAATGGCTCCCCTGAGGGTAATAAAGAGGGGGAAATATTCAAGGTAGCAGATGCTGGTGATGGTACTACAAGAGAAGACCAACTATTAACCGGTGCACGTTTCTGGCTTTGCATTTTCTCCACTTTGCTTTGCCAATTTCTTATGGCTTTGGATCAAACTATCACAACCTCAATAGTGACCAGGGTTGCAAATAAATTTGATGCATTTGATAAAATCACTTGGATTACTGCAGCGTATTTCTTGGCCACTGGATGTACAACACAAATTTGGGGGAGAATCTCTATTGTGTTTGGAAGAAAATCGATCATGCTACTTGGTGTTGTCATCTTTGAAATCGGGTCTTTGATCTGTGCCCTATCCAATTCTATGTCACTTCTCATTGCAGGGAGAGCCATCCAGGGTATTGGTGCCTCGAACTTACAAGCATTAGGTATGATTATTTGTGCAGAGGTCAGTACCATTGAGAAAAAACCTATGGTGTTTGGGCTGGTTGCTATCGTGTTTGTGCTTGCCTGCATTTTGGGGCCCGTCGTTGGTGGTGCCTTCACTACTTACGTTACTTGGAGGTGGTGCTTTTATATAAATCTTTGCATAGGAGGTATTGCTGCTCCACTTTTTGCATTTTCATTTAACCCCAAGCCACCCAAGGGAACACCTAGGGAAAAGCTTTCGAAGGTTGACTTCATTGGCGGGTTTCTTATGATTGTAGCTGTAGTGTTATGTTTATTGGCTACATCTTTCGGTGTCAGTGATTTTTCCTGGGGTTCATCTGCTGTTATAGCATGCTTTGTGTTATCTGGGGTGTTCACTATTCTTTTCTTTATATGGAACCACAAGTTCTCTGAATACCCAATGATTCCACAGTCCATTTTAACATCCCTGCCAATTGTCACCGCTACTCTTTCATTGTCAATCGGTATGACCTCATTCTATGTTACTGGCCAGTTTGTGGCAATATACTTTCTAGTTGTCAGGGAGTATTCTCCAATCAACACCGGTGTCTCATTATTCCCATATTTTCTTTCGGTTACCTTTTTCTCCGTGGCAGCAGCTGTGGCCATAATGAAAACCAAGAGAACTAAAATATTTGCCATCGGGGGAAGCATTGTACTTACAGTTGGTACAGGTATTGTTTGTTTGTTGCATGTTCATGAACCACTCTCTAGACGGATTGGATTGTTCATTCTTGCTGGTATGGGGACTGGAATAATCTTACAACCTACAACCATGAGTGTACAGATCATGGCCCCGACTGAACCAGGTGGATTAATCTTGGCAACTGCATTTCTTGACTTTTGTAGAAATGTGATTGCCGCTGTGTTTTCTGAGATCGCCCAGGTGGTGTACACAGAGACACTTAAAAGCAACATAAAAAAGATAGCTGGTAAAATGTCTAAGGAATACGACTTGGAAATTATTGTCGTGAATACAGATCTACTAAGCACCATGGATGGTGATGATAAACAATTAGTCAAGGGTGCCGTCATGAAGAGTATTAAAAACACTTTCTATCTTGGTTTAGCCCTAGCAGCAGTGGCTCTTGTGTTCTCCTTGTTCATGTGTGATGCCAAGCTTCCTGACTCTGAAGAAGCCGCTACTAAACCAAAGACAACGGACCCAGAGAAAGGCCCATTATTAGTTACACAACCAGAAGCATAATCTTAGATCACTTTTATATAACCTTGATTAATCAGATATATTTATAAACACTAACTAACCGATAAATAACGGTGAAGAGCATATACGAATAAAATGTATACCCGATAATATACCGGCCGAGTGGTGCCGGTGATAAAAACTTTATACCCGGAAAATTTGGACCCTTCCACAATTATATATAAAGACATAGCATGGCCAATATTATAGTAAATAAATAACGGAATCGAATATGATTGAAGCTGTCCTGTTGTAAATATAACAAAGGAAGAATTAATTATGACTAATGTGGAAAAACTCGATCCAGAGTCAAAAATCACGAAAATTAATGATACAAAGGATCCAGACACAACTGGGGCCAATAAAGAAGATGAACAGTTTAAGGTGGCAGATGCTGGTGATGGTACTACAAGAGAAGACCAATTACTAACAGGTGTCGCATTCTGGGTTTGCATTTTCTCTACCTTGCTTTGCCAATTTCTTATGGCTCTAGATCAAACTATCACAACCTCATTGCTAACTAAGGTTGCCAACAAGTTCGATGCCTTTGACAAAATCACTTGGATCTCTGCCGCCTATTTCTTGGGTACAGGATGTACAACACAAATATGGGGGAGAATATCTATCGTGTTTGGAAGAAAATGGATCTTGCTAATCGGTGTTGCTGTATTCGAAATCGGATCTTTGATCTGTGCTTTATCTAACTCGATGTCACTTTTCATTGCAGGGAGAGCCATCCAGGGTATTGGTGGCTCCAACTTGCAAACTTTGGGTATGATTATTTGTGCAGAGGTTACCACTATTGAGAGAAAGCCACTAGTGTTTGGACTAGTTGCTGTTGTGTTTGTGCTTGCTTGCATTTTGGGACCTGTCGTGGGTGGTGCTTTCACTACTTACGTTACTTGGAGATGGTGTTTTTACATTAACATTTGTATTGGTACATTTGCTGGAATATTGTTTGCATTTTCATTCAAACCTAAACCACCTCATGGAACACTCAGGGAAAAGTTTGCAAAGGTTGACTTTATTGGCGGGTTTCTTATGATCGTGGCTGTGGTGCTATGTTTACTAGCTACATCTTTTGGTGTCAGTGATTACTCGTGGGATTCACCTGCAGTGATTGCATCCTTTGTGCTATCTGGGGTGTTTAGTATTATTTTCGTTATCTGGAACCACAAGTTCTCTGAATACCCAATGATTCCACAGTCCCTCTTCACATCTATGCCAATTGTCACTGCTACCATTTCGTTATCAATTGGTATGGCCTCTTTCTTTGTGACAATCCAGTTCGTGATGATCTATTTCTTAGTCATCAGAGATTATTCCCCTATCAATGCTGGTATTTCATTATTTCCCTACCTCATTTCGATTACCATATTCTCTGTCTCCATGGCTGTTGTCATCAAGAAAACCAAGAGAACCAAAATATATGCCATCGTGGGAAACATTATACTCACAGTTGGTACAGGTATTGTTTGTTTGTTGCATGTTCATGAACCACTCTCTAGACGGATTGGATTGTTTATAATTGCTGGTTTTGGAACTGGTATTATATTGCAACCATGTATGATGAGTGTGCAAATCATGGCTCCAACAGAACCAGGTGGATTAATCTTGGCAACTGCATTCCTCAACTTCTTTAGAAATGTGTTTGCCGCTTTATTCTCTGAAATAGGTCAAGTGGTTTACACGGAGACACTTAAGAGTAATATCAAAAAAATCGCTGGGAAGATGTCCACGGAATATGATTTAGAGATCATCATCACTAATACAGACTTATTGCAAACCATGGATGGTACTGATAAACAGTTAGTCAAGGGTGCCATCATGAAAAGTATCAGAAACACTTTTTATCTTTCATTAGGTCTTGCAGCAGTGGCTCTTGTGTTCTCCTTGTTCATGTTCGATGCAAGACTTCCCGACTCGGAAGCAGCAGCTGCTAAGAAAAAGACTACGGATACAGAGGAAGGTGTATCATCGGGAGAGTCTGAAGAATAGACTACCGATATTTTTATAAATCTGTTAATGTTCAAAACGTATAATGACATAAATTCAATAATCGGAAAGGGTGTATAACCGGATATATACAGGTGTAAAATAAAATAGAACAACAAGTAAAAAACTCTATATAAAAATAATTTAATAATGATAAAACAATTCTTGGTGAATCCTATTTGTTTCTAGTCAAGACAGAGTTCGTCAAGAACTCCAAAGCACTTCTAGCATCAGATTCAGGGAGACATCTTAAATTGGAAAGAGCATCACTGCAGTATTTATGGGCCAGCTCCCTAGTCTTCTCCACACCATTGGAGTCATCGACAGACTTCTTAGCGATCTCTATATCACCAGGCTTACTGAACTTTCTGGCAATCATTGGCCCCAATTCAGGCATGTCCTTCCAAGCGTACAACACTGGTGCAGTAGCCAATCCTAGTTGTAAATCGGCACCAGCTGGTTTCCCCAACAATTCGGCAGTAGTGGTGTAATCTAACATGTCATCAACAATTTGGAAACATAAACCCAAGTTTCTACCAAACTGGTAACAGTTTTCCACAAGTTCCTCATTGCAACCAGCTAAGATGGCTGCCGATCTGGATGATTTTGACATCAAGGAGGCTGTCTTCAAGTATGTCTTGTGGAGGTAGTATTCGAATGCAGCGTGAACATTCTCCTCATGTGTTATGGTGTGAGTGGTTGGCACAGAGAACTCGTGCACGGCGATGGGCACCTTCCCCGTTGGTTCTGGTATCTGCTTTTGTGCACCATCATTTTCAATTTGAGTCAAATTTGGTTGGAACACGGTGTTCTTCAATTGCATGAATTCACCCTCGACCAAGTTAGCGATAGCTGTGGACATCAATTCCACCACTTCACTGTTTCTGAGTCTACCCAAGGCAACAGAAGCTCTACCTAAAAGGAAATCACCTGCTAGCACAGACATCTTATTAGAGAAGGCAATGTTACCACTTGGTCTGCCACGTCTTGAATCTGACAAGTCAATCACGTCATCATGAAGAAGTGAGGCAGTATGGATCATTTCGGTAATCTCAGCGAGACGTCTTTGCTTTGGAAGAATTCCATTTTTTTTATCCATTTCTCTGTTATCCAATTCAATCATAGGTTTACTCAAAGGGTTCAAGATGATAGATGGGTTAATACCATGAAGCACTCTCAATGGAGTAATGGAATCCAATGGGTTTTGACCCGCAAATGAGAAAGCCTTTGGTGTTCCTTTGAATTCTTCTTGATCATTGAAATCATATTGATCGATGATGATTCTGGTTCTCTCCTTCTCTGGAATTTGAGCTAGTGCCTTAGAGAGTAACAACACAATGAGTGGTCTAACATTTTTACCTTCTGCTTCAAAGTAATAAGAAGCAACTCTGTTTAATGTAGGATGGCCCGATCCTATCAACACAGCGATGTTCTTGGCTAAAACACCCATTTCGGCTGACACCATGGTGAATGGATCGAACGGATTTGATTTCTTTGGTTGAACCATCTTTTCAGCTGCATTCAGAGCAGTCGAGAATGATGATGGTGTTATTGTTGTAGTTGATTGAGCACGAACCCATTGAGAAGGTTGCCTCTGGGTAATGGCCGCCAATTGGCTTACCTTTCTTGAATATTTTGAAGATGTTCTTAACATTGGGAGGGGAATCTTTATTATTATTGAATATAGTCTCTTCGTCTCCAACTGTCAATGTATTACACTGATATAATACGTAACAAATTTAACACATTCAACCATTCTCCATTTTTCGTCGTAGTTTCGAAAACGAAAATTTTTTTATGCCAACAGAGCATTAGACGTATTACACAATCGAGAATTAATTGGAGTTTCCTCATTGGGGGGGTCTTTATCCATCTATTTCAATACACATATACCTACAGAAACATGTCGGATTGGGTGTCTACTTTCCCCTTGACCCAGCACTTGCTGGGATTCACCAAGACGCAAGTTTGCAGAGTGATCAGTACTGGTCCTGTGCCTAAACATATCGGGTTCATCATGGACGGTAATCGGCGTTATGCGAAATTGAATCATATCGAATTAGAAGAGGGTCACAGTGCTGGGTTTGAATCTATGGCTAGATTGTTAGAGGTGTGTTATGATTGTGGTGTGAAATCGGTCACAGTTTTTGCCTTCTCCATAGAAAACTTTAATAGATCTAAAAGAGAGATCGATTGGTTAATGAAACTGTTCAAGAAGAAATTTAAACAAATGATAGAACACGGTGAACTCTGTGAACAATACGGTGTGCGTATCAAAGTGTTAGGTAATACCAGATTATTCCCGAAGGATGTGCGCCTGGTGTTGGAAGAGGCCCAGGAGATGACTAAGAACAACAAGAGAGCCGTGTTGAATGTGTGCGCACCTTATACCTCTAGAGATGACATCACTCACTCTATAAGGAGTGTAGTAAAGCAGGGTATTGAACCAACAGATATAGATGAGCAATGCATCACGGACCATCTGTACGCAGGCGTGGCCACCGCTGATGATGGATCGACCCGTGATGAGCTGCCTCAATTGGAATTACTTGTCAGAACTTCTAACGTGCATAGACTCTCAGATTTTATGCTCTGGGAATGTGTAGATTTGAATTGTGACATTGAAATAGTGGAAGTTCTTTGGCCGGCGTTTACTCCCTTGAATTTATTATGGGTTCTATTCAAATGGGGGTTTAATAAAACTTACTACGGCAACAGAGCTCTCAAGATGCTGAATATCACCTCTGATTCTAAAAAAGATATATGACCCCCGGATTCCAATAATGAAATAACTGTGTATAATTAATAAAAGTACTCTTTTTCTACTTTTGAAATCAAAATTACATATGTATTAGTAGGCAGAAATAATAATTTATTTAGAGGCTTCCTTGTTTAATTTTTGAGCACTTTCAAATTCTTCCTTGAACTTTTCAGCATTCTCTTTGTTACCGAATCTGATAGCTAAAGTTTGAGCTTCAGCTGGACCTTCGGAGACATCAGCAGTCACAGAGTAAACCCATGATCTGTCAGATCCAACATTAGGGTTCAAAGTATATTCTGGGGCAATGATGTGGTTAGCACACACCTTCAATGTCTTGTCTCTTCTCATTAATAATCTAACCTTACCAGTAGTCTTGTGCTTTAAGAACTTGACATCACCAGTACCTCTTTCCTTCCATTCCTTAGATTCTGGGTGGAACTTAAAAAGCTTGGCTCTAATCTTGAATAAAACATCTTCATTTTCCTCATTGGTCTTCACTTCAACCTTCTCTAACTTGACTAAAGGTTCAAAATGGATATCATCAGATTCTGGAACTTCATCCTCATCGGCAGCCTTCTTTGGTTCTTCCTTCTTTGGTTCTTCCTTCTTTGGTTCTTCTTCCTTCTTGGTTTCTTCTTCCTTTGGTTCTTCCTTCTTCTCCTTAGCACCACCAAACATGGCAAACACGTTGGCAGTAGGTGGCTTTGGCAAAGTAGTTTCTTGCTTCTTAATTTCTTCTTCAGACATTTCTTGTTCGATGAATTAATACCAATTCTAATAAGAACAAGAACCCATCCAGTATTCACAAACTTGAAGCTGTTTTGATTTCGAAAAAAAAAAAAAAAAAAATTCGAAAAACCACGTCTATCGGCTTGAAAAAATAAATCGACGCACGCTATATTAGATCTATTTACATGGTTATATTAAGAATGGTTATACACAAGTTATCCAACCTATTCAGCGGCAAATGGTTTGATCCCACTCATATTCTTGATTCCTTTAGTGACCATATTATACGTAAACAAAGTGACAGAGGAACTACAACTGACCTTGATCAATCTAGGGAACCAACCAGCCCAAAACTTGCTGACACCCTCTTGGACAAAGATCTTCACTGTGCAGGTCATGATATCTCTGTAAACCAATTTGTAATCCCTGGTTTGCATTCTAGTCTTCAATACATCGATGGGTTGTGTCGTGGCCACCACGGCACACGATGAGGCAAACCCCATAGCTAATAATTCCAATTCTGTGATGGAATCCCTCGTTGGATCCAGCAGTTGTTGGAAGGAGTTGTAACTCGAGAACCACACCATACTATTCATACATTGTCTGAAAATTGTCAATAGGGAACCCTGCTTGAACCCTTTCAATCCCTGAGTGGAATATATCTCCTTGACGATCTTAGGGAACGTCGTCGATGGATTCTTTCTGTAATATTCGATCGCCTTAGATCTAGGATCCACTGCTTTGACAATAGGATGGGCCGCCGTGGAAGGTCTCTTGGATGTTCTCTTCACAGTGGTGGATCTTTCATTGTCTGACACAGCCTTGAGAGTTGCTTTGGCATAGTTCGGAAGATCAACCTTCATTCCCTGTTGATACATCGAGTTCTCAATCATTCTAGTCTTGATATTCTCGAAGGGAATCACCCATAGTGTTTCTAAGGCACCGGTCATCATACCTGCGACAACCACTCTTGGTGCATTCGTCACACCAGAGTCGTTAGCCATGAAGTTGGACATAGAATTGAACAGCAAGAACCGAGATGATGATTTCAGGGCATTACCTATAGCCAATGCTCCACAACCAGTGAATAATGGTCTCACTTGCATGGGCAATTCAGGGGCCACCTTCATCAACACCTTGTTCTCTATCTGAGATGTCGTCTTCATGTATTCGAAAGGGTATGACAGCACAGTTTGCACCGCCCCAGAGGCGGCACCACCTATAATGGCCGTCACCAGGTCTGTCTCATCATTTGTAGCTGGTATCGGATCCATCGTTATATATACATATATATGTTAATCGAGTGAAAAGAAGAAACGGGGTATCTATAGACTGTTTGGTGCCATTTTTTTTTCGATTCTCTGTCCAGCTCTTTGAAATATTTCAAATTTCCAGTTAACCACGTTTTAGTCTTTTTTTCCACTTACTCCATGGCTTCCCATTTGACTAGATCCATATTCAGAAGAACCATGAGCTACTCATTGACAGCAATCTCTAAGACGCCCAAACTTGAAAAGGGTGCATATGATGATATCATTAAATACTTGGACATATTACCAGCTAGACTAGTCTCATTTGAGAACTTGAGTCCGGACAAGGCTATTGATTTCAAATTGGATATAGATTTCACTAAGACCGACATCGTCAAACCAACAGAGACTGATGTGGAGAAGGTGGAAGGCATCATCAAGAAGATCATCAAGGAGAACAGCATCGATGGAGTTGACTTGATCTTCCAAAAGGATGACGAGAACAGAAAGACCAAGAAATTGATTGTGTTCGATATGGATTCCACTTTAATTTACCAAGAGGTCATTGAGATGATTGCCGCTTTGGCTGGTGTTGAACCTCAAGTCGAAGAGATCACCACTAGAGCCATGAATGGTGAATTAGACTTCAAGGAATCACTTGCGGCCCGCTGCGCACTTTTGAAGGGAATTGAATCCGATAACTTATGGGAGGGTTTGAAGCCAAGATTAGAATTGACTAAAGGTACTAAGGAATTATGTAAGGCCATGAAGGCTACTGGTTGTAAATTGGCTGTTTGTTCTGGTGGATTTTTACCGCTAGCTAAATTTGTCAAGGAACAATTAGGTTTAGATTATGCCTTTGCTAACTTATTGGAAACCGAAACTAATGATAAGGGTGTCGAAGTATTAAGTGGGAGAACTATTGGAGAGATTGTCGATGGTGGTAAGAAGAAAAGTTTACTATTACAATTAAGTAAAGAGAATAACATCGACATTGCACAAACCGTGGCTGTCGGTGATGGTGCCAATGATTTATTAATGATGGGTGCCGCTGGGTTTGGAATTGCCTGGAACGCTAAACCTAAAGTGCAATTAGAAGCACCTGGATGTTTGAACTCTGACTCATTGAAGGATGCCTTGTACATTTTCGGTTACAACGATTTAGAAATTGCCAAACTACTCAAATAAAGTAATAATAAATTAAAATAATATAGACAAAGAAGATAAAAACCTAATTAAGTGATAATGTAGCCATTCTAATTCCACGGAGACCGTTCATGATGAGAACATCCTCTCCGTCCACCAATGACTTCACTGGGACAACGTCCTCCCCTATTAACTTTCTCTTGAGAAGGTATCTTCTGACAACCCCATTCAAACAGCCAGATGCCAAAGTAGGGGTGATCCATCGCGTAGTCACTGCACCAGTGGTTGGATGAGTAAGCGTTCGTTTCACTGCGATATTACAGACCGATGATTCAGTAACCTGACTGGCATCATTATACAACAACACATCGTCTTCGGTACCAGATGGGATTCCTCTTTCTCTAGCTTGAGTGTAATGTTCTCTTTTTGTAGTCTTGAAAGATGTGAACGGAGAAATAGTCGTTGGTTCAGAATCCAAATGAATAGATAAGAATGGTGCAATATCAAGAGAGGTACCAAAGAAACCTGTGTATGGTGTAACAAAGATTTCAATCAGACCTGTCTCAGATATGTGGAATTTCATAGAGTATGCTGTAGTGGACAAGTTCTCTCTATTTCTTAATGCATTGGTGAGTTCTGATTGAAGTTTGGCCCGAGTCATCTTTGGACAGTCGAATTCGAAAAAGGTTAAAGAATCATTGATTCTTTCCACGTGGAACTCAAACAACCAGAAGAAGCTGGTATCCAGTGGATCCTCACACACTGCTAGCTCTAAGGGTAGTGGTCCCTTGTAGAGTGATGGATCATATCTGATGGCCGAGATGATCTTGAATTCAGAATTGTCAACACTGAATGGTTCTGTCAATTTCGTAACAATGATGTTATTAGCTCTCTGTTCCAGCGTTGATGTATCTGCCATTGTAGTTGTGAAATGTGTATAATATAGACAGGTATGTTTCTTAATAGCAAACCCAAGGAAATCTCTTAATCTATTTATGTTTCAGAAATTAGCCAGGGTTCTATGCGCTAAAGAATTCAGTGACTCACTCACTATGCGACACGCGGTAATAATACGGAGTTCGTCTTTAATTGGTAAAACCAATAAAACCAATTCGGAATGCGATTCAGGAAGATACTACTAACGGAAATTAACCAAATAGGAAAGGGAGCAAGTAAAATAGATTGGGGAAATGAAAATATAAAAGATAAGTAAAAAAATAGCCGCTAAACAAATACCCTGCTACTGACGTAAAGTGCTTCATGGTTTTCTCTACTTCCCTTGAGATCCTCGGAAACCAAATAATCCATGGTACTGCTATTCAATGCACCATCCACAGGTGACAACACATTATTGACTAGATTCTCTCTGATATACCAGAATGGAGTGAGCAACAACTTCTTCCAATCCCACTTAGCTGGCTTTGCGTGTTCAAAGATCTCAAAATCATCATGTAAGTAATCATCTAGAGTCTTAGATGTCACCAAATCACGCTCAAATAAATCCACCACAGGGATAGCCAATCTACCATTAATAGTGAATGAGTCATCAACGTCGTAATGGTCTAATAATTCATCCAAGTTTTCAATTTGCGATAAGATCTCTCTGAGCAATGATCTATCGATTCTGGTTTGCTTCATGAAACCTGATCTAATGATACACCTGTAGAACCCAGGAACGGATTCATCAATCTTCAAAACTGTAGCTTTACTGTCATCTTCAGGCACAAATGGGAAACTTGAGACGGTGGTCTCCACTAATATGAACACCTTAGGAATACAGGCAAATGTGTTGACTAGATGTTCAAACAAGCTAGGCAAGTAATGGTTACTTGTATTAGTCCCCACAGCTGATGAATACATCAAGAAGACCTTTGGAATTCTCATAATCTTTGTAACCTTCCCATGGTAGTTGAATACAGCAGTATCATCAGCATCTTCAAAATGGATATGACCTTGAGGAGCAGTATTGTCATCATCATCATCATCATCCAAAGCAACACTAGACACAGAATCTATCTCATCAACTTTGTTGTTCCGCAAATCCAAAATCATAGCTTCCTTCTTTTGCTTCTTGGCTTCTCTGTTTTCGAATAACTCATCGACAGATTTCTTAGTGTTAAATTCATGATTAATCTTCAAGGAACGGAACCATCTCCATATAGAGATACAAGTGAAACACACAAAACACACAACTAATGGGAACCAAGCACCATGCGGCACTTTCTTTAAACCAGAGACAATCAAACAAGCATCTAAAGCACCATAAGCCAAAAAGAAAGGTAAAATAATCAATAAGTTCACATGGTAAACGTAGTACAAACAGATAGAGATCAACGTGGTTGTCACAATGAAATCAATAGAGATACCCAACCCATAAGCTGCCGTAACATTGTTAGAATTCTTGAAACACACAGTGGTCACCACAACTAGTACCATCAACAAATAATTAACAGTTGGAATGTACACCTTACCGTTATTCTCGGAGGAAGTATACACCAATTTTAATCTAGGAAAGCAATCAATGATGATCAATTGTTTGACAATACAGAAGACACCCAAAATTAATGCTTGTGAAGCGATGATAGTAGCCAAAGTGGAGATAGTGAACACAAACCAGTAATAATTGGAACCAACACCACCAAATGGGATGGATTCAAAGAAGATATTGGAGTAAGCATCTGGATGTTTAATCAAATAAGCACCTTGTCCTAAGTATGCCACCATTAAACATGGGTACACTAAAAGACCCAAAGAGATTTGCACAGCTAATGGACCAAAATGGGCGACATCTGCGAACATGGCTTCACAACCGGTCACTGAAAGCATAACTGGACCTAATGCATCTACACCATGTTGAGTTAAGTGTTTGATTGCATAATGTGGGCTGAGAGCTTTCATGATTCTAGGAATTTCTGAAATTGTGACACATCCATCTATGAAGAGGATCACCAACCAAATGAAAATGATAGGTGAAAACAGTAGGGACAACTTACCTGATCCAAATCTTTGAATCAAGAAAAGTAAAATCAACACCACACATGAGACTGGCATCACTTTATCATTGAAATCAGGTTTAGCCACGGCAATACCTGCTATAGCAGAAAGCACAGAAGTGGTTGGTGTTAATAACCCATCTGAGAACACTAAGGAGCAACCAAGGAAACATAATCCGATGGTAAACTTAGATAAGAATGACTTCATTGTGGTATCGATCAATTCAGAGTAACCAGATTGTCTAGTATTTGTTCTAGTGAGAGCTAATAAATTATCATCAGTGATTGTTTTCGGTTTAGTTCCACCAGGAATTGTGACACCTGTTGGACCTATATGTAAAGTTCTTGCAATCTTGGAATAGATAGCGATTTGACCACCTTCATTGTTGTTAGGACCAAATATTAAGACAATCAAACAGTATTTAAAGATCACCACCAAGGTGAACAACCAGAAAATACACGAAACAGATTGTAGGACTTCCTGTTCACTTGGGGTTTCTTGCACGATTGTGGAAAGAGTATAAAGAGGAGAAGTACCAATATCACCATAGATGGCACCTAAAGAGTTGTAAGACATTAACAAAGTGGATGCCACCTTGTTAAATCTTTTGACTGAAGCTTGAGTATTAGCTGTCATAGTAGGTAACGTTTTTGTGTATATTTTTGCACTATTAACTACTGTGTGTTTCTCTATTTTGATTCTAATTAGATTACAGGATTAATCAACCAATTTATAGTAGTTCTGAGGGAATAATGGGAAACCCTCGTGTTCCAGGGTTATTGATTTCCTGTGATTTGGTTGGTGGAAACAAGTAATTTAGAAAACAAAAGTAACACAAGAAGCGGTGCTACCAACCAGAGCGTGTGTGAAAATTTTCTTTTATTGAGGGGGGGACAGGAAATGGCTGCTTGCGTGGGGCCGGTGGCTCGCTGTGTCCAGTGAAATTTTACGCATTCTCAAGTTTACCATGAGAGATAGTTAGAGGTAAGTTTTATTATTAAGTTTGCTTTTCCGAGATACTAGATTAACAGTCACATAATTAGTGGAGTGAATATTTACACGGATGATATGGCTATAGAGAGATCAAAGTTAGAAAGATGGGACAACATGTGTTACTGGTATTGAGAATTACTATTTTTTTTTTCTTGCTTCCTTTTTTTTTTTAACTTGGATCTTTTCTGATAGCTGTATATCAATTTGAAAAATCAGAGGATGTGGGATAGCAGAGACCATCCATCAGAGATACAGAAAAAGTAGATCTGCTGAGGCACAGCTTTTAATACAATTATGACGTATTTGGCGATGAGCTCATAGATAATTAAATTAATTAGTTAGTTATACTACCTACTTGTTTGTTTTTTTAAAATCCCTCATAGTTAACTATAGTATATTATATAATAAATCAGGCCCTTCCGAGCAAAAAAGTAAATTAACAAAAAGATGGCTTTTTTTACACGGCGCACTCTGGCTACAAACCTTCGATAAGAGAACGTTTAATCGCGTGTGTGGTGGAGCAACGGACTGCCATCTTCCCCCCTATTCTTATTGTTCTCCTATGTGCAGCGAGCCTTAGCCCTGCCAGAATGCATGCCCACAGTTACGCTGTATGTTCCTGGGAGGCGAGTCTGTTTACTTAAATTGCACACCTCTATATTGGTAGCATGATTGTTGAGTGTTTTTTTTTTTCATTTCTTGTTTTCTAAATTTTTTTTTAGGGTCCCAACGATCCCCCTGTATTTCATTTTTGTGATTTTGTATTCTCTTATATACCCCTATTTATTCTCCATTTAAATGCTTGCCTTATTAAAATAGTCCACTCTTCTAAATTCATCCACTTTTCACCACCCACCCATACAGAAAAAAAAAATCTCCATTTCATGTGTGTAAGGATGTTCTCTCTGTTGCTAAATAAAATTTCAGTGTCTACTCTATGTTACGTGGAGTACTAGTCAAAGTAGATTTTGTGGTGAAGGTATCAATAGACCACTACTAGCCATAACAACACTCCAATGCCTGCTGGAAAGGTTCCTCCACCTATAAAGCCTAAACCGAAGGTTCCACCACCGATTTCCACTAAGAAACCAAACTTAGCCGATCTGGAGCCATCCGCAGTTACGTCTACTACTGCTTCTCCTGAACCTGAAGACACCAATGAGGATGAATTCATTTCATCTCTAAGAAGTGGTCTCAATAAGACCAACAGGGACTGGTCGCAATTTGAAAAGGGGTCCACTCAACCAAGTAAACCCGTCGAAGTCACTAGCAGTCCAGTCAGATCAGCTAGTCCTCCTCCAGTGATCAAACCAAAGCCAAGTGTTCCAAGTAAGAAGACTACTCCAGTGGTGAAACCATCTCCATTTTTGAGTCCGACAAAACCAGGTGCAGTGGCATTACCTGGAATGGGTGCATCACCATTGAAGAAGGCTGACCCAATAGAACAAGAATCGGAACCGGCCATCACGAAGAGCGCACCTTTCAAACCACCACCTAAACGTACTGCTCTGAGTCAACCAGCCCCTATTCTAAATGTCGAGGGAGCCACCATAACCTCCACTACTGCATCACCAGTTCGCTCTGCATTGCCATCGAGATCAACATCAACGGCGTCTCTGTCCGAGTCTTCCCGGTTCCCACCTCCTCCTAAACGGACTGTCCAGGCATCTAATCCACCTTCTCTAGTCAATGATGAAGAAGAGACACCCACTCTAAGATCTAGAACTTCATCCGTGTCATCCGTGCCTGAATCAATGAAGACTACCACCCTTTTCCAACCACCTCCAAGACGGTTAAGTCAGGCTACGGCTCCACCAAAGTTTGACTCCGGTGACAATGAGAGCTCAGCACCTCCTACTCCAAACAGATCTAGAGCCCCATCTCTCGCTACTACTCCAAACAGATTTAGAGCTCCATCAATCTCAGAGTCATCCGTTCCTGAATCAATGAAAACAACTACTCGGTTCCAACCTCCACCTAGACGGATAAGCCAGGCCACGGCACCACCTAAATTCGACTCAGGGGAAGACGAACAAGAAGAAGAGGAGGCTCCTCCTCCTAAGCCAGCTTGTCCAAGAGGTACCTCTAACGCAGATTCCTCTGTTCCTGATTCATTGAAGACTACATCCCGGTTCCAGCCTCCACCTAGACGGATTAGCAGGGGCTCCACGCCGCCTGTAATTGACGCTGGAGCACAGGACGAGGAAGAGGAGGAGGCCCCACCACCTAAACCAGCAAGACCTTCAGGACCATCTGTGGTGAGAGCCACATCCAGTGGAGCCGGTGAAGTGCCTGACTCTCTAAAGACGACGACTATGTTCCCACCACCACCAAAACAAAAAGTGGCTCCACCTAGAAGCTGGGAAAACAGACCAGAAGAGAAGGGTCCATTAAAAGACCGTGCAGTCAACTACATTAAGAACAGAAATAACCTAGATGCCATTGACTGGGATGAATACGATGCTAAGTACGATGCTAGAGAAAAGAGACACAAGGAACACCCATCTTTTGCTAGAAGAAAATTTAGGGAACTACATGACCAAATTAAACAGGGAGATGATGACGACCTGTATGCTGAAGAAGAGGCCCCAGCTCCAAGATTACCAAATAGACGGCGTCCTGCTCAGAGAGAGAAATCGTTCTCTCCACAACCACGGGAATCTGAACCAGTGATCTCTGAAGACGTGGACGCTCCACAATTGCCTTCTAGACCGGGCAACAGACCAGCACCCGCTGTTGTGGCAGAGCCAGTGGAACCTGAAGTGGAACCTGAAGTGGATACTCCTGAAATTAGCCCTGCTCCTACTCCGGTTCCTGTTATCACAAAGCCAAAGCCAAAGCCAAAGCCAGCACCTAAGCCAAAACCTAAGCCTGTGATTCCATCGAAGAAGAATTTGAAACCAGTGGGTGATATTCCAAGATCTACTCCGATTTCGTTGACCGAAGCTCCTGCATTAGAAACCGTAAAGCTACGGCATGTATCTCCTAAACCTGAAGTGGCAACTCCATCCAGTGGGTCTGACTCTGTCTCCACTCCTACACCACCAACCTCAAGAGGTGCTGCACCACCACCGCCTCCACCTAAGGCTGCCAAGGCTCCTTCCAAGCCTACTGCCCCAACACCACCACCTTCCAAACTTGCCGTTCCAACTCCTCCTCCTTCGAAGACAGTTTCTCCGGCTGTCTCCAAACCTGCTTCTCCAGCTCCTCCTCCTCATGCATCCAAGACTGCAGTGCCTCCACCACCACCTAAGTCTAGATCTAAACCTGCTGCTCCACCTCCTCGTTCTGCTGGATCCGCCGTGTCATCATCCACTCCAACAAACACAAAATGGGTTGCTCCTAAATTGGATCTTGAGTTAGAATCTGGATGGTTCAACTCAGATGACACAAACGATTTACCTAATGATTTACAGGGATTAAATATGTTCACGTCATTTGGATTCATGGGGTCCAAGAAATTTAAGATTTTATCGTTCCGTAACCACGATCTCTCCACAATCAAGATCAAGTTAGTTTGGGAGAAAGACTCTGCTAATCCTGCCGCTTCAGTGCAGGATGAAGTGAAATTCATTCCTCCACCTGTTGCAACTAGGGAGTTGTTAATCCAGGGGAACACCAAGTTTGGTGAACACGTTGCTAATTGGTGTGAAGTGAAGTTAGGTTCTCAAGTTGGTAATGGTGAATGTTGGACTTTAGCTCACGATGCATTGCTGAAATCCTGTGGAAAACATGCTTTTGTCAGTCAAGGTTTGAATCATGGTGCCTTATTGTTCACCCTTAATGGGAGTAATCAGAAGGGTGTACCACCTGAAGTTGTAGTGGAATCCCCTACAGATACCATCAAGCGTGGTGATATTTTACAATTCAAGAGTTGTGGATTCAGATACCCAAACAAGGCCCTATTCTTTGGGCAACCTGACCACACGGCTATTGTGTTAGAGGTGGGGAATTCACCTGATAATACCTCATTCAAAAAATTACAAATCATTCACCAAAATTTCAATGGTCGTAAGATCGTCGATAAGGAGGAAATCGAATTAGATAAATTGATGGAAGGTGAATTGAAAGTGTTCAGACCCGTCGATGCCTCTTGGTTACCTGCTCTAGATGATATCCAACTCTCTTTATAGTATACTTTTTTTTTAAAAAATAATTTATTATTCAAAAACTTTTGTATTTTTTTTTCTCGTGCTCCCGACACTCGAGCCGCACCTCTGTCACTCTCAAGCGAAAGAAGCAAAATGTAAACATAAACAAATCCAATTTCACTTATATACCACTACTTGAATCTTCTTCAAGAGAACCAGTACAACCACACATGTCTGGATCATTGAAACTATCACAGATAGCTCCTCTTCCGAAGATCAATAGAATCGTGCCGGGGCCCACGATAGGGCACGGCGGGTTTGGTATTGTGAAGAGAGCGACTTATACTAAGAACGGTAACGAGATCATAATAGCGGTGAAATACGTTTACTTAGAGATGGCTGTTTCCAAGGGGATCACGCCCAACGAGTTAGCCAAGGAGGCATTCATCCAGAAGGAGTGCAGACACCCTAACATCATCGAGTTGTTCAATTTCGGATACGACAAGAATTGGGTTTGGATGGCCATGGAGATGGGGTCCCAGGGAGAACTCTTTGATAAGATCGAACCCGATTTAGGAGTCGAAGAATCTATTGCTCAGTTCTACTTCGTTCAGTTACTTAATGCCGTGGCGTTCATCCACGGGAAGGGAGTTGCCCATAGAGATATCAAACCTGAGAATTTAGTGCTTGATCAGCATTGTAATCTGAAATTGACTGATTTCGGACTGGCCACTGTGTTCAAGAAGAGTAAGGGTCCAAAGAGACTGTGCACCAAGCCATGTGGGTCTCCACCATATGTGGCACCGGAACTGACCACTCAACGGTATGACCCCGAGATATCTGATATCTGGTCTTGTGGGATAGTGCTGTACGTGCTGACGACGGGACAGATAGCATGGGAATTCCCACATGAGGAGGATAAAGATTACAAATACTTTGTCAGCCAAAAGGGTCACATATTGACACCACCATGGAACAAGTTACCATTTGGTGCTCTGGCTGTGTTGAGAAAGATATTGAATCCGGACCCACAAGAAAGAATCACTATGGATAAATTATTAAAAGATCATTGGGTGGCCACACCGAATGAATTCATGAACAGTAAGAAAATGTGTAAGGACCCATTACGGTTGGTTCACAAGATCATGTTCAATTTACATATCAATTTATCTGATGAAGAATTCAATAAGGTCAATGCCACTGCCACACAAATGACGCATAATGTAGGTGAATCCCAACCTGATAGATTCCTTGTCGATGATATGCATGAGAATACAATTTTTAAAGAGAATTATGCCCCAGTGAGACAGTTTGCCGCATCGCAAGAGGTTTACTCTGAATACTCAAAGAGAAGAAAGTTGAAGATGTACAAGAACACCAATGAAGATGACAAGATATTCCATTTGATAACACAGGATCCTGCTACAATGCAATTTATGACCAAAACTGGGTCCACATCTAGAAAGGATGCCATCAATGAGAGTATAATGCGTTTAAAGGATCAAAAACAGGCAGACTCTATCTTTGCTGACTCGCTTACTCGGTTCTTCTCTATTCAACCATTGGATAAAGTTCTCTTTGTGTTACTGGAATCACTTATCAAGCTGGGGTTACGTAGCGGTAGCATTGGTGACAACACTACCGCGTATATCGAATCTCTAATGGAGGATGATCAACTTAGTGGCCTGATAACCATTCCTATTCACGGTAGAGACTCAAGTAATTCTCCTGTGTCTGGCCACGTCAAAGTCACCAAGATGGCAGAAAATCTCAGTATCGGACGTAGAATCGAGTTTGTCAAATCCAAGTCTGATCCATTGGAATGGAGACGTATCTTCAAGAGGGTGACCATTCTATGTCGTGAGATTGTCTACATCCCTAAGCTCAACCAGGAGAATTAAGTATATATACCAGTGTTTTTTCTACGTTTTAATATAAGTTGTAATAGTAATATAAGTACAAATAAGAAATCTGCGCGATCCGACATACAATTTTGGGAAAACGCCATTTTTCAAATCTTGTATATGGGAAGACCTTGTTTTCTGTCCCTGTGTTAACAGATATCCGCTCAATGCCACAGGTACCTTCAATAGAACCAGGGCCCGATACATTCAGGGTCTTATTGACTACAGACAATCACGTTGGATACAATGAAGACGATCAAATCAGAGGAGACGATGGTTGGAAAACGTTTGAAGAGATCATGCATTTAGCCCTTGACAAGGACGTCGATATGGTTGTTCAAGGAGGTGATTTATTTCACATTAACAAACCAACCAAGAAATCATACTATCATGTCATGAGAGTATTACGAGAATGTTGTTGGAATGAGAAACCCATTGAATTTAAACTTGTGTCTGATCCATCCAATGCGATGGCCACTAAACATTTTGCCTACCCTGCTGAATACGATTCCAACATCAATGTGGGGTTACCGATATATGCAATTTCAGGGAACCATGATGATGCTACGGGAGATGAGCTGTTGAGTCCCTTGGACTTACTCAGCGTGTCTGGGCTACTAAATCATTTCGGAAGAGTCACCAATAATGATCATATCGTGGTGCATCCACTACTGTTCAACAAGGGTACAACTAATTTAGCATTGTACGGGCTACAAAGTATACGAGAGGAGAGATTGAAGAAGACAATGTTTCAGGGTAATTTGGAGTTCTTACAACCAGATACAGATGATGAATCAATTGAATGGTTTAACCTAATGTGTATCCATCAAAACCATGTACCTCGTCCCGGCGTCAAGATTGTGGAGGAAGCCCACTTACCTGATTTTTTGGATTTCATATTATGGGGACACGAACATGAATGTCACACGAAAACATCAGAGAATATGAGCACGGGATTCCATGTGTTACAGGCTGGATCCTCCATTGCGACCTCCTTAAGTGAGGGTGAGATCCCTGCTAAACATGTGTTTGTGTTGAGCGTTAAGGGGAAGGATTTCTCTGTGGAACCAATTAAATTGAAATCAGTGAGACCATTTGCCATGAGAGATATCAAATTAAGTGAAACCGGATTATCAGCTGGGTCCTCCAATAAGAGTGAAGTATTAAATTTGCTTTTAGATGAGGTTGATAAGTTAATAGAAGAGGCCAATGAATCCTGGCGTACGGATAACGTGGAGGCATTTGATGATGGAATGCTGACAGAGGCCGATATACCATTACCCTTAATCAGATTAAGGGTTGAATACAGTGGCGGATATGAAGTTGAAAACCCACGGTTCTTCTCTAATAGATTTGTTGGGAAGGTTGCTAACATTAATGACGTTGTGATATTTTTCAGAAAGAAAACCGTTGGTAACAAATTGGCGATCGAATTAGATCAACAAGATCACGAAGAAGATTACGTTGCCGATGAACCAGAGGAACGCAGGGACATTGTGTCTATGGTGAATGAAGGCTTAGATGATAATAATTTGATTCTGATGCAGAAATTGGAGTACGTCAAGGTGGTCAACGAATTTATGAATAAGGATGATAAGTTAGTATTATCGAATTTTGTGAAGGAAGAAGAGGAACGGGATCTTGATTTATTGGTTAAACTTAACATCAATGATGATTATGATGGCAATGAAGATGGATCTATTGGTTCTATTAAGAAAAGTTTCAGAAAATTGGCTAAACAAATCAGAGCAGAATCTGTGTATTCGGGCAAGGATGTCACTGAAGAGATCAAATCTGTGGCATCACCATTCACTACTAAGCCCAAAGCAAAACCTAAACCAAAACCAAGAGGGCGGTCTAAAAAGAGTGCAGTTGAAGTTATTGACTCTGAAGGTTCTGATATTGATATGACTGATATTACTCAGTTTACCACTGCTCCCCCACCTAAGAGGGCCAAGACTACAAAGAAAGATACTGATACTGCCACTTCTACCTCTTCTGCACGTCGTGGGAGAAGAACTAGAGCACCACCAAAGAGCAGTGTCGTGGTGGCAAGTGATGACGATGACGATGAAGATGACTTTCTGGTTGTCACGTCATCTGAGGATGAAATAGTCGAACAACAAGTGCCATCGAAGAAGAAGGCCCCAGCTGGTGGAGCCAGGAAGACGGCTGTACAGTCACAACTAAATGTGAGTTCATTTGCTAAGCTAGGTAACCGTAGGTAACCCTTAAATATATATAATTACATGTAATACCATAATAGATTAACAAAAAATACATAGTATTAAACATCAGGGAGATTACTTTTTTTCAAGGAGTTCTTTTACAGTCAAACCCCTTTTTAGAGTGTGTCATTTCTTATTGATTTGTCACCTATTAGATGCTATCAGGCTACCAGATTGTTATACTATTCTGTTTATATAAGACGCGTACGAATAAACGCGTACCAATTACATCACGTGATATTTAGTTTAGAGGCTGAGTCGATAGACCCATAGTCGTAAAAAAACGTCGAAATAATTCAAAAATTTGTAAATTTGGGACACATTGCATATCATCGGTCATGGGGGGGGGGCCAAACTTGGCTTTTGTAGTTTATATTTGAAATTTCGTATATCAAAGGATACTAGATAGATCACTCCTGGATCCATTACAATAAGTGATATAATTATACAGACTAGATTCAACCTTATAAAGGATACCGAAACATCCACACACCTTCACTCCACGCTTACACGATTCAGATCCCCATTAAGTCGTGTTTGTTTTTTCCAATATAGATATTTTTACCTTTCCCCATTTACTTAAGTACTGTGTTAGACTACCAGGATATCCGTTTATTGATCTCGGCTTCTTTGCATATCCATCATAGAAGATCAACAACACGCTTTTTTTATTGCTAAATATAACTCTTTGATTGATCCGGATCACCACACGTCTCAAGAATAAACACGAGACCATCCTTCAACATCACTAATAATCCACACATAGACATACAAGACCATGGGATTACTCAAAAACGTTCAAGGGTTCTTCCATTCCCTTACTACAAATGATCACTATGCTCCATATGATGAAAATGATAATCCTGCACCAATAGCTATACATCCGAATGCATCCACGCATTCCATATCGATGATGGACAACACGTCTACAGCATCATTACAAGGTTTAAACAGAAACTCATCAAGTTCTGCCATTAACAACCCAGGCTCTTCAAGACCATCCGTGCAATACAGACCAGGAATGAGAACTCAACTAGCTCAACAAAGAGGTGACATTCCGATGTCAGATTACGTGAACGGGCAACCCCCATTGCCCTCGGTTTCAACTGTTTGGGAAAGATTGGACAACTGGTTGGATAGAGAATTCCCGGAATTAGGGGACGATATGGACTCCGGTGCCACCAGTAAGGATTTGAACGCGTTCGAGAAGGATTTGGGTATTTCACTTCCATTAGATGTCAGAGATTCTTACCAAATCCATGATGGTCAATTATCCTTTGGTAAAACTAGAGGTTTAGTGTATAGTTACCCATTGTTAGATTTGGAGAGCATAGCCGCTGAGACTAATATCTGGAGAAAGGCCTCCAACGTGATGAATGAACTCGAAGCCAAGGAAACCAGTGAATTCTCACAACAGTCAACCTCATCATTGGCTAAGAAAACAGGTAAGACCTCATTCATGGACAAACAGGGCTCCTGTCCTCAGGGTGCCATCCAACCTTTATACTACTCTCCATTCTGGATCCCATTTGTTAAGGATAACGGTGGTAACAACATTGCTATAGATTTAGCACCAGGTCCAAGAGGTAGATTCGGGCAAGTGATCTTATTTGGTAGAGACTTTGACACGAAATTTTTGGTGGCTAACTCATTCACTGAATTCTTATTAAACCTTACTGAAGATTTGGAAGAAGGTAGATTCACCATTGATGAAATTGATGAAGATTTATTATTCACGGAGAATGGTAGAACTGCATCATACTTTGATGTGTTGAGATCTAGAGCTATTGCGCTAGAGAGAGCTTCATTCTCATCTCGTAGTACGTCTCAAGTTGATTTGGGAGCTGTTGTTGGTAGCAGTAAAGTGAGTTTACCAAGGGAAACCTTGATTTCTCCAATCAATTCTAGTTCAAACTTACCAAAGACTAAACCAGCTAATGTTCCATCTAAATTGAGCCAAAAGTATATTCCAACTGTTGCCACTAATGATTCATTTGTGTTAGAAGATGAAGAAGAACAAGAAGACCACGAGGAACCTACTCCCGTGGCTACTGCTACTGAATCAGTCGGTGATTTATTAGATGATGGTATCAAGGAAGAACCTAAGGTTGTTGAAACTCCAAAGGAAGAACCAAAGGAGGAGGAAGTCAAGGAAGAGGAAGTCAAGGAAGAAGCCAAGGAAGAAGCCAAGGAAGAAGCCAAAGAGGAAGTCAAGGAGGAGGTCCCGGTTGTGGAAACTGAAACCAAGGATGTCGAAGAACCAAAGACTGAAGAAACTGAGAACACCAAGGAATCCACTGCTGAACCAGAAGGTGACCAAGAAGATGAAGAAGATAAGGAAACCAGTGCTGAGCCAGAAGAATCTACCACTACTACCACCACTCCTGCTGCTAAGAAGTCAAAGAAGAAGAAAGGTAAGAAGAAGGGTAAGAAATAAATGATAAAGCAACAACCCCATTTAACTCTTTTCTTCTAAAAAAAAAATCAATGTTATATTGCTATTCATATAGCCTGTTAATTCTTATGACCTTTTTCCATCCCCTTAGTTGTTGTTATTCTTACTTATTGGTTTAGTAATAGATTTTTTTTCAGATCCAATAAGAATTACAACTTCTTGTCTAATAAAAATCAACAGTTTACATCAACTATTTTTTACTCTCTTTTTCTTTTCACTATTTATCATCATGGAATATTCACAATTTCTTTTTTTAATGTTTGAATATTCGATGTTTCCCTTACTTTGTTCATTTTATGAGTCTTTTATATACATGTTCTTGATCACTTCTTCATTATATTTTTATCATTTGTATTTTGTTTTACTTGTTTTCTGTTTGCTTTTTTTGTCTTTACATTTAAAATCCAAATTTCTAATATGTTTAATTAATAAGAGAAAAGAAAGAAGAAAAAACTGTATTAGTAGTGAGAGATGGTAGCGTAGAATTAAAAAGCAATAACAACAAAAAATAAAAAGAGAATTCAATAGTAAACTATAAAACAAAAGATAGATGAATAAACAAAATAAGATATAAGTAATTACTCCTTTTTAGAGGTATGAAATATAAGAAAAACTGAAAATAAAAAAATAAAAAACGAATGGCAGAAGGAGTACAAAAAGTAATGCATTTAATAAATGAGAGAGAATGAAGGGAAATAAAAAAGAGTAATAATTGACAAGACAAGAAAAGGTTAAAGAATGAAAAGAGATGGGGGGAGGGGGGGTATTCAATTCAACAACAACAACAGCAACAAAAGCATTTTTTGAGGAATGCCATAAATCCAGATGACTCTTCATCATAATCATCATCATCATGACCGAGCAACCCGTGCTCTTCATCTGTATCACGACGAGATCCAGAGTGTCTATGTTGTGGGGGTTCAGTCCCGCCGTAACCTCCACTATTATTTTTAGATCTCATTAATTTAGAATTACTAGCTTGAAGTAATCTAGCAGTTTCATCGAGACTACCTTTATTATTATTATTGTTTGAGGTATTAGCTGATTGACGTCTAGTTGGTGGTAGAGTCTTTGTTGACCGAAGTGCATTATTAGTAATAGCATTACCAGTATTGTTTGTGTTGTTGTTATTATTATGACGACCGGCGTTATTTGGATTATTATTAGAGCCGTATCCGTTAAGATTAATTTTCTTATTTTTATTCCAATCCCAACCTTTACCATCATTCAATTTCATCCAATCATAGAATCCATCATCCGCTTCACCCATTTCATAGAGACATCTATCCATTAAATTAATTAAATAATCATAATTTGGTTCTTGTTCAAATCTCAATCCACGAACGTATTCCAAATATTCAGCGAATTGATGTGGTAATTTATGGCAAAGAGTGGATACCGATGTTGATTGTTTCTTTTCACCGATTTTTTCATATTTCAATTTATTGGTTGGAGCCTTTAGTCCCTGCCATGGGAGTTCTCCCTTAAGGAAATAAATGAAGACATGACCCAGAGATTCTAAATCATCACGTCTTGATTGTTCTCTTCCCAAGTGGGTATTGATTGACATATATCTTGCGGTACCACTTAATGATTTCCGTTCTCTATATGGAATGTGTAATTTGGTCACCGGATTCCGATATTGTTTAATCATACCAAAATCCACTAGATAAATTAAATTATCACCTGGTTGAGATCCGATTAGGAAATTGTCTGGTTTGATATCTCTATAAATTAAATCATTTTCATGAACAAATTGAATTCTTTGAATCATTTGTTTGGCCACTTGAGCCACCGTTTTCACTGAGAACCGGCGACCACACCATTCGAACAGATCCTCTAGGGATGGTCCAAGTAATTGAATTATGAGTACGTTGTAGTAACCTTCTTGTCCAAAGTAATACACCTTAGGGATCCCCTCTATTGAGAGAAACATGTGGGTATCATTCTCAGGTCCATTCCGGATGTAATTGTTAATTGATTGGTTTAAAATCTTGTAAGCCTTGAATTCATCTTTCAATTGGGGGGCCTCTGATTTCCTACTCTCGAATTTCACAGCGATTGGTAAGTTATCTCTGAGTAAGTCGTAACCTTTGAAAATGATACCGAATGAACCTTCTCCTATCTTCTGCGCAATCTGATAATGTGATGCTATGATATTCCGACTAGAGTTCGAAGAAGATGAGGATGCATTCCCCGAGTGGGCACGCTTAGAGGAAGGTTGTTGTTGTGTGTTATTGGTAGACGAGCTGGAACCTTGAACGTGTTGAGATTGCGATGGCGGTGGCTGTTGTGAACTTTGTTGTTGTTGTTGAGTTTGAGTAGTCGCAGTAGCAGTTGGGGCAGCATGAGTGGTTGACATGCCCTGGTCTTTCCCCTGAGCTGTTGTAGACTGCGGTTTTCCACTTGAACCCGTCACTACTTGTTGTTGTTGTTGTTGTTGTTGCACAGTTGCATTATTAGGAGGGGCGTCCTGTTGTTGTGTTCGTTGGTGAGACGACATTCCCTGGAAATTGATATATCTTTATCTATTGAGTGATATTGAATGCCAAAATGTACCCACAATGGCAATCCCTTTTATTTGAGTGTAATGTGAAACAAATATTGGAGGGTTATTCTTGAATTGTTTGATAAACTAAAGTTATTGCACGGTGAATTTAGTTTTTCTTTTCGAAATTTTGTTTTTTTTTGCTTGTTGTTGTAAAAAAAATGAAATGAGATTTTGGGTGGAGGGTGTGTCTTAGGGGGGAAATATTGTGGTACGATGGGTGGATTAGAGGGATGATTACTAAGTGTTACTGGTTACTAATCATTTGATGTCATTTATAGTAGAGTTGTAATCAAATAGAGTGTACATAGTTAAGTAATTATATAGAAGATGTAGCTAGGTAGTAGAAGAGTCGATCGACGTTTGAGATAAGCTTTTTTTAATTCTATAACACGCCAGCCTTCTTAAGAGCTTGTTCCAAGTCCTCGATTAAATCATCAGCGTCTTCGATACCGACACAGACTCTAATCAGGTCTTCTGGGAAGTCTCTTTCCTTTCTAACTTTAGGATCGATGGAAGCGTGAGACATCTTACATGGTAATGAGATTAATGAGTTGACTGCACCGAAGGACACAGTGATTGAGTAAAGTTCACAAGATGCGATAACCTTTTCGGAGGTAGCAATGTCACCGGTTTCAAATGATAACACAGCACCGGTACCAGTAGTTTGTGATTTGTGGAGTTCATATTGTGGGTGACTCTTTAAACCTGGATATCTCACTTTCAATCCTTTACTGTCTAACCAATTTGCTAGTTTCACAGCG
Organism: Ambrosiozyma kashinagicola; assembly: GCA_001599075.1. Classification (NCBI taxonomy): domain Eukaryota; kingdom Fungi; phylum Ascomycota; class Pichiomycetes; order Pichiales; family Pichiaceae; genus Ambrosiozyma; species Ambrosiozyma kashinagicola. The sequence goes on from BCGA01000007.1 coordinate 226,540, forward strand.
TTAGATTGTTGTCTCTCCAATCTAAGTGAAAGAGTCTTCAAACCTCTAATCAATAACCAACATTCAAATGGTGCCAAACCGGAACCAATTGAATTGATAACGTGGAAAAGTCTCTTAGCTAAATCGTCACTATTGGTGGCTAACACACCAGCCATGATATCGTGGTGACCATTTAAGTATTTAGTAGCAGATTCATATTGAATATCGGCACCCAAAGTCAATGGAGCCATCAATAAGGGTGTCATCATGGTGTTATCGAACACAACTATACAAGTTGGGTTCACGGAGTGTACATAATCGGCGATAGCTTTTAAATCGATAACTTTAATCAATGGATTAGTTGGTGATTCCAAAAACACCATAGTGGTATCTTTAGTCATAGTGGATTTCACTAATTCAAGATTAGTCAAATCAATGTGAGACACTTTAGCGTTACCAAAATCATTTAAATAAGTCAACAATCTTTGGGTACCACCATATAAATCATCACCGGCAATGACATGGTCACCAGGCTTTAAAAGTCTAGCCACAATATCCATAGCGGACATACCCGAATTCACTGCGTAAACGGTTTTACAATCAATAATCTTAGCTAAATGAGATTGCACAGTAGTTCTAGTTGGATTCCCCGATCTAGTATAATCGTAATCCCCCATTTCATCAAGATTTTTAGCCTTGAAAGTGGTTGATTGATAAATTGGTGGAATAGAAGAATGGTTCCCATCTTCGTGTTCCACCTTGACAACTTTAGTATTGAATTTCCAGTTCTTAGACATGATAGTTAATACCCAAGAGTATGCTCTAAGACTATTATTAATGACTAACCTCTCTTTGTCGATGATTTTTTTTTTCACACACAACGGAGAACAGAATAACACACCCGTGCACCAGACACTTCTCAATTTTTTTTTTTTTTCAAATTGAGGGGTAAAAAACAAGAAGAACAAGAAGTATACACATCAAGGGGATCCTACTTATCTTTATACTTTAAGTATTACAATTTCAAACGAATAACCATGCTTGCTAGACAACTACTCTTGAGAAACACAGCTAGATTACCTATAAGAACTATCACTCCAGTGAGATTCTCTCATATAATCTCTGTTCATAGAAATACTAAGGAGAATAATCCAGATATCCCATTCGAATTCACTAAGGATAACCTCAAATTAGCTGATGAAATCTTAAAGAAATATCCACCACAATATAAGAAAGGTGCCATCATGCCATTATTGGATTTAGGTCAAAGACAATTAGGTTTCACTTCTATATCTGTGATGAATTATGTCGCTAAGATGGTTGATGTGCCACCAATGAGAGTTTATGAGGTTGCCACTTTTTACACAATGTATCAACGTCAACCAGTGGGGAAATATCATATTCAAGTGTGTACCACTACTCCATGTCAATTATGTAATTCCGATATGGTTATGGAAACTATAATGGAACATTTACATTTGAATCCAGGTGAAACCACTCCAGATGGTATTTTCTCACTAGAAGAAGTGGAATGTCTTGGTGCTTGTGTTAACGCTCCAATGTTCCAAGTCAATGATGATTTCTTTGAAGATTTGGATACTAAGGAAAAAGTGATTGAAGTGTTAGATGGGTTAAAGGCCGGTAAGGATGTCAAGATTGGTACTACTAAAAGAGAACACTGTGAACCATTCTCTGGTCCAAAGGTGTTATTAGAGGATTCCTTAGATGTCAAGACCGTCACTAGAGATGATCTATGAACCACCTACCTATACATAACTCATATACACTCAACTCCACTCTACCGCATATTTTTCTTTTCACACTTTCTTTTCCTTTCTATTCCCCCCTATTAACTTCTTTCTTCTATTTTCTTCTGTTTTTATTTATTTCATATTTATTTATTATTTATTATGTCTTTTCCATCATTAGTAGGCTTAAAACGAGGCATATCAACATCATGGCTCCCCCCACCCATAATTTTAGTAGTGCCACGATCGAATCTGTATTTACTATTTGCGAACTTACTCAGCACGGTTCTCTGCCTACTAACTCACCATGGTGTTCTTCCCTCTATTCAATTCACCTATGTATACCACCAAATGAATCGCCTGAAACCACTTGTGAACCATCATAGGAAAAGATTCTATTTTAGATTCTTTAAACAGAAAAACTTGTTATTGACGGTAATTCTCGTGTTCATTATTCTCAACTTCACTAAAAACTGGACGGGAGGTGAACCATCCACCACTATCAATACCACAAATGAATCTCTAAAGAAATCAAAGAGTAAATCTAATATCCAATCGGTGACTGCAGAAATACCACAAAAAGTGGTAGACAGCCTGCCATTCGTGATAAATGATGTTAAATCAATCCCTTATGAAACCATTGTGCAAATATTCATATCTGTGAAACCAGGTAAACGGAAATCAGATGATTCATCAATTGATTGGACTCAATATGCTTACGTTCAGTATGCTACAGATGTCAACTATTTGCTATCTGCGATGATTAATTTTGAAACATTGAAAAAATCCTCCGTCAAGGCTGATTTGGTATTATTATATGCGTCTACCGTGGATCCTGATGATTCTGAATCTTTAGATAGAGAACAAAAATTATTAGATAGAGCTGAAACTCAAGGAATTAATTTAATAAATGTGGATTTAATTAAATTTGATTCAGATACATTAACTTGGGATTCCAGTTTCACTAAATTTAATGTATTCAAATTAACTCAATATAAGAAAGTTGTATTTTTCGATTCTGATGCATTATTGAATTATAAAATGGATGAATTATTTTTCATTCCCGATGCTATGATTGCTGCTCCTGTCAATTATGTTAGTTTCCGTAATTTCAAAGATATTCAAATTGATTTATCTGGAATTGTGCAAACATCATTAGAGAGAGAAGAAATGGTTAAAGATATATTTGATGCACATATTTATAAACAAAGTTTTGTTGATAGAAATGCATTGTATAATAGTTTACCATCAATGAAATCATCTGTGGAATTACTCGATGAATTTGATTTACAATTTCAATTAGGTAATTATTTTATGGTGGTGCAACCAGATTTACAAATATTTGATAAATTATTAGAATTATCAAAGAATAAACGTGATGGTCAATACGATATGGATATTTTCAATGAATTAGTCAATTTACAAACTACAGTGGAAAACAATGTTTTCAAGACAGCAAATGGTGAATATTATCCATTAGTGGAAATATTACCACATAAACCATATGCTTTATTATCAGGAGAATTTAAAGAAACTGAACGTTCTCATGATTGTTATTTAGCTGATCCACAAGATTTACCCCTGTTAGCGTATAACTATCCTAATCAATTATTAAGAAAATCTAAAGAAATAAGTTTCAAAAGTGATAAACATAAATCTAAAGAAGATACCATTGTGGAGGATAATCTTAATGAAAATCCAGATTTACCATATTGGTCATTTCAAAATAATAAAGAGAAAACTGATTATGGTTGGTCATCACCTGTGCTGGCACTAGAGGCCAAATTAATTCATTTCTCAGATCATCCAATTCCCAAACCATGGTTCAACATTGATCAATATCTTAATGTTGTTTCTAGAGATATCGAAACACGGTGTCAACAACTGATTGATCCTATTAATAATGATGGTTGTTCTGCTGTTACTGCATGGTTAGGCGTTTACAAGGAATATGAAAAAAAATTAAAGGAAATTATTAAAGTTTTGTGAATATATATTTATATATATCTTAATTTTGTAATTGTAATGGATCTTCACCATGAATTAATTTTCTAGTTATATTTTGTAAGCAAAATTCGGCAGTATTATCGAAATTCTCTTGTGTTGATGAACCAACATGAGGAGTCAATGTAACGTCATCACGTTTACATAAGGCTTCATTGACAATTGGTTCTTCAGGATAAACATCAACACAGAAATGAGATAAATTCCCCCTGGAAAGTCCATCAAGAACAGCTTGTTCATCAACTAAGATTCCACGTCCCACATTGACTAATATAACATTTTCACATAAATCGATAATATCTTTATTGAAAATTTGATGAGTTTGTGGTGTCCCCGGTAAACATAACACTACAGCGGAAGCACCTTTCACTGCTTTTTTCAAATCACTAAAATATTCAGCTTGGTAACCTAAATTTCTAATTTCTTGTTGTGTCAATTCCGTTCTCTTAACGTATCTAACTTGCATTCCGATGACGTCTAATCTTTTACCAACGGCTCTACCAATAGTACCGAATCCGACAATCACAGCTGACTTCCCCTGAGGAGTATGTAATTTTTGGGTAGTCCCCCATTCATGACCAAATGCAAAATCTCTATCGTTAATCCAATGATCTCCTCTTTCATGGAATCCACCCTCGGTATTACCCCAATCATATTTGAAAGCTAAAGTTTCTCTAACAGTTAAAGTATTCTTGATTTCTCTTGTATATTTATCTAATACTCTAATTTTTCTGAATCCATCAAGTACAAACGCTAATGCTAAATCGGCGACTTGATTGGCACCTAATGTTGGTGTATTACAAAAATCAATATTATGACGTCTCATTGATTTTAAATCAAAATCAGGTGAAAATCCAGCAGAACAAACAGTGATCATTTGTAAATTTGGATTACTAGTCATCCAATCATTCAATTTGGTATCATCTAATTTACCGACTCCATGAAATCCACCCCATGAACCATATATGGCATCTAATGGACTTAATGTTTGAATGTCTAAATTTAAATCATGACCGTGAATTGGATCATGTCTATATGAAATGACTTCAAAATCTTTTTGGAATTGTTTAAACACTGGTAATTCCTCATTCAATGGACCAAGTAATAACACTCTTTTTCTCTTTTGATCTGACATTTGTTAGATTCAATGTTATATATAGGTATTAAACGTATTACAGATCTTTAGTTTTTTTCGTCAATTTTTCAAAATACTTTACAAAAAAAAATGTGGAGAAGCGCTAATTAAAGTTACAATTAAGGGTTATTAAAGTGTAGAGTATTTCAAATTAATGCGATAAATAAAAGAGAGAGGAGGGTGATTGTAAGTAGAACAGATGAAGTAAAAATAACGGGGAACAAATAAAAACTAAAAATTGACTAATAGATGGGATAACTTAATAATAAAAGAAAAACACATGAAAATCATTTTTTTTTCATTGAAGATATAATTTATAAATAAGAGATGAATGATATAATTGTTTAATGTTCGTGTTCACCGGTACCTAAGTAGTTTATTTTGTAAACGGAACCACATTCCCAACATCTGGCAACCTTCTCAGTGGTTGGCTTTAACCACATAACTTGATGGGAACCAGCTGGGGAACCAGTACAACCAACGTATCTGTAGGTGTCGTAAGAGTTAACTAAAACTGGGTCAGCCATGGTACCTCTTCTTGAAGCATCTAAGGCTTCAGTTTCGAAAACTTCAACACCTTCCAATTTACCTAACAATTCAAGTCTTTCCAAACCGGTAGCTTGTTCTAAATCGGTTGGCACAGTACCTGGAGCAGCACCAGGACCGATCAAGTCATACTTGTCAGTAACTTCAGAAAGAGACTTGGCAGTCTTGAATTCCTTTGGGGTGTTGTTTCTGGCAATGACAGAGGTGGAGAATAATCTAGCTGGTCTAACTGGTCTAGCCAATCTTAAAGTTTGTCTCAACATTTTCTAAAAAGAGAGGGGGAAGGGGTATTTGTTAGTATTAGAGTTTACAGGGGATAGGAGATGAGGGATGACGTGGAGATATGACACAGCACATGAGTATAAGATCATTGAAATGGGGGTTTTGAAATTATTGTATTCTCGGGGATTGGTTGAATCGTGTTATCAGTGAGTTACAAGTTATAAATTGTCTTGCCATCTAGGGAGTATACCAATTAGTTCTATTGAATGGTTTATTTAAGTATTATGAAAAAAAAAATTGTTGGTGATGTAGGGGATAATTGCCTTTTTATTTTTGGGTTTATCGTGTGTTTATTTATATATTCTTGTAATTTGATATTTGTGTGATAGATTTTGCAATGGGGGGGTTAGTGGAATAACAATTTGATCATTTTAAATGAAGTTCCCTTATCAAAATTATGAAATTTAAATGAATTGATTTATATGTTTATTATGAGCAAATAAGTCATAAATATATTTGTATCCCATAGTTTGTCTTTAGATCTCATTTTTGATGTATCTAATATTTCGTGTATCTCTTTGAGTGTATAATCTGTCTCTCTATATGGTGAACATTTCAGACATACTTTATATATACTGTGATAAGTGGGGAAGTATTATAGAAGAAGTAAAAGGGAGAGAAGTAAAAGGGAAATAAAACAAATTATTCTTACACTTTCAAAAAAAAATTAACTAATAAGAGACAGCTCTGTAGAGAGTAGCGTTAACTACTATGGTGTGATAATTGGTAACAACCAATCAGAGCGCGAATTATTGAATATACATAAATTGATGGTGTATGGATTAAAATGTCGATCTGTGAGTGTGAGTGTCACGTGCTACCCAGTAAGGGTTACCCAACCCTAGACTCGCGAACTCCTTCTAATACTTACACTACCTTCTTAGTTAATTGTCACTGTACACAGTGGACACTACTGTCAACCGCGAGAATGGCTCTCTGTAGTGTGTCTTAGTATACTGGAAAATTCAATTCATTTTTTTTCTTTCACCACTATCAAAGTTATTACATTTCCTTTCCTTTCCTTTCTATAACTTTTATCAATTTAGATAATTATATATATATTAATACAGTATGTGAATGACCATTATGATGAATGATATAACAGAATATGACAACGAATACAAATCCAAAGATAGAATCGATATACAAATTGAAAAAAAAAATAAGTGAAAAAAAAAAAACTTCAATAGAGACAAAGACTACAACACATCAGAAGAATCTATATCAACTCAAAAGAAGAAATACAGATGGGAACTGATCTTGCAAATGAAAAACTGAAGAATTATCTGTATGCAACAGTGTCTTACAAAAGACTTCAATAGAATGACAAAGTTCAATGTATTTAATATTAAGATACACTACCCAATCTAATGATATCTAAAAGAACTTAAGATTACACCTTAATTATTACATTTATGATCCCATTTCTGTTATTCAAAAACTACTTCAAATAAAAAAAAAAGACTCCAATTATACTAACTATGTATCCCCCCCCCTATTATAGAAATGCCAAAGAAGAGATCTTCCAACGGTAGAAACAAGAAGGGTAGAGGTCACGTTAACCCAGTCAGATGTGTTAACTGTTCCAGATGTGTTCCAAAGGATAAGGCTATTAAGAGAGTCACCATCAGAAACATGGTTGAAGCTGCTGCCGTGAGAGATTTATCTGAAGCTTCCGTTTACGATGAATACCCATTACCAAAGCTTTACAACAAGTTACACTACTGTGTCTCTTGTGCCATTCACGCTAGAATTGTTAGAGTCAGATCTAGAGAAAACAGAAAGATTAGAGCTCCTCCAGCTAGACAAAGATTTAACGCTGCTAGAAGAGTCTCTCCAGCTGATGCCGCTAAGAAGGCCTCTGCTTAAATTAGTCTTCTTATCATTGATATGACATATACAAACAAAAAAATAAATCCTCCATCCCCTCCAAACTCTTTTTAATTACACTGTTGATTGAATTTTATTGGGTTGCATGAGAGGTTTCAGTGTAGGTGTGCTTTTCTTTGAAACTCACTTATTATATCCTCTCTTCATCTCATTTGTTTAGTTTTTACTTATTTTCTTTTATACTGTGTTTTTATATTCTCATAATAATCATCTTAAAAGTGACCTTATAAAATGACTCTAACTAAACCCTGATCTACTAATAGTAAATTTAACAAACTAATACATCCGTACACCGTGATCACTCTCACTTAAATCAACAAAATCGACGTTTATTAAAAAAAAAATAAGAATTAAATTAGGTATTGCCCTTTTAATATAAATTGATTTAATTAAATCAAATATTAAAGTATATTATACCATTTCAATTCAATTCCAAAAAGGGAATATCCATTAATTGAAACTCAATTATATAACAAATTATCAAAAATTTATCATTAAATACTTTGGAAAGTTCTCAATTCATATATTTAAAACTACAGCAATCAACAAACAACACATACCGTTAAAATTAAGAAGAACTTTTTAAACCCCCCCAAAAAAAAAACTGCATTCATCTCTCATACTTCTTTACTCAACGATTCATTTATATATACATATAGCATTACACATCCTATTATAATCTTACAATGGATGAACACTCTTGGAAATTTAGCCAATGCTTTGGTGATAAAGGTGATATCGAAAATATTACTGAAGCCGATATTATATCAACTGTAGAATTTGATCATACAGGTGATTTCTTAGCTACAGGTGATCGAGGTGGTCGTGTTGTTTTATTTGAAAGAAATGAAAATAAGAAAAATTGTGAATACAGATTTTATACAGAATTTCAAAGTCATGATGCAGAATTTGATTATTTAAAATCATTAGAAATTGAAGAAAAAATAAATAAAATTAGATGGTTAAAAAGATCAAATCAATCAAATTTTTTACTTTCAACTAATGATAAAACAATTAAATTATGGAAAGTTTTTGAAAAGCAAATTAAAATAGTTTCAGAAAATAATTTAGCTGATTCAAGTCCCACACCAAAATTTAATAATAGTTCAACTATAATAAGTTCATTTAATTCAAATACAAATTTGACTTCAATAACAAATTTAAAATTACCTAGATTAACAATTCATGATACAATAACAGCTGCACAACCAAAAAAAATATTTGCCAATGCTCATGCATATCATATTAATTCAATAAGTGTTAATTCTGATCAAGAAACATTTATTTCATCTGATGATTTAAGAATAAATTTATGGAATTTAGGTATAGCTGATCAATCATTTAATATTGTCGATATTAAACCCGTTAATATGGAAGAATTAACTGAAGTTATAACATCAGCTAAATTTCATCCATCAGATTGCAATTTATTTATGTATTCTTCATCGAAGGGTACAATTAAATTAAATGATATGAGAGTTAATTCATTATGTGATAATCATTCAAAAATATTTGAAGAATACATGGATCCAGCTAATCACAATTTTTTCACTGAAATTACTTCATCAATTTCTGATGTTGAATTTTCGTCAAATGGTAGATACATTGTTTCAAGAGATTACATGACAGTGAGAGTTTGGGATGTCGCTATGGAGACAGAACCAGTTAAAACAATTAATGTTCATGAACAATTAAGAGATAGATTATGTGATACTTATGAAAATGATGCAATCTTTGATAAATTTGAAATTGTTTTCTCTGGTGATAATAAATCTGTTGCTACAGGTTCATATAATAATAATTTCATGATTTACCAAAATATTTTACAAGATCCATCTACATCACCACCACCAACTTCAATTGGTTCAACACCAGATTTAAATAATGAAGAAAAGGAAATTGTTTTACAAGCTAATAAATCTGTTTTCAAAGCTAAAAAGCTTTCATCATCTAATAGTAATAAAAGAAAGAATTTAACAATGTTAAATAATGGTGGTGGTGCTGGTAGTGGTAATTCAAATAAAATGGATTTTGAAACAATTGATTTTAAGAAATCTATTTTACATTTAAGTTGGCATCCTAATGAAAATTCTGTGGCTATAGCTGCAACTAATAACTTATACATCTTTTCACAGCATTAAATGATGTATTTTTCTTATTCTTTTTTTGATAAAAAGTTTATCCTCTTCCCCCCTTTACTTTATTTTAGTTTTTTATTATTTTACTTTGTTAATCTGTGTTTTTCTGTCTCTCATGTCGTTATTGTTATTTCATTATCTCATATTGCTTTCATATTTAGTTCATTTCTAATTTTTATTTTTTATTTCATATGTCATGGTTAAACACAACCTAGTGTTTTTCATTTTGTCATCTTATCTATTTTGATTTATCTCTTTTTTTTTCTTGATTACTTTTAACATTACTTCCTTTTACAAACTACTAGTTACTAGTATCTTTTTACTTGTTTTCTTCTCCCTTTTTTTAATGTTGTTCAATCGATAGTACAATCTTTAATAGCATGCAATAGATTTTATTTTTACTTTTTTTAATCTTTTAATCAGTAATAGTTTTTATTTATTGAACTTATAAAAATAAATAATAATGCGGTTTCAAAAAAGGAATAAGTTAATAAAGATATTCCTTTATATAAACTGGTTTAAAAAATAACAAAACGGGGGGAAGTTGTTAGTTAATTTGTAATAATAAAGAAATAAAATTGAAATAGTTTGTGTGAAAATTTGTTATATCATAATTTAATTATCCTTAACGTGTCTGTTAACATCTGGATTCCAGAATAAAGTCTTATCACCATCACCCCAGAAGAAATCCTTCTTTCTAACATTTTGGTATGGGTATGCAGCTGGCCATTCTTCATCAGATAAATGTTTAGTGTGTTCTCTGTGGGCAGCGTGTTCAGCTTCAACGTAATAAGTGTTAACGGCAGTGAAGGCAATGACTGGAGCAGCAACTAAAATGGAAATCTTCTTCCATAAAGAAGATGATTTACCAGAGTGTTCAACGACTGCTTCACTGTGAGCCTTAAAGGCTTCAGCCTTTCCAGCATCACCTGGAGCAAAAGCTGGACCTTCTAAAGTTGATTGAAATCTTCTACCGACAACTCTTCTAGTTTGTCTTGATGCAATTTGTCTTAACATTGTTGGAATGTAGTGTATATTAAGATAAGTAAGTAAAGCAAACGTTGAGTGTAAATTGTGTGTTTTCCCTGTTTTTTTTTTTAAATTACAAATTTTACTTGAGTGTAGAATCTGATGATTTTATATAGTAGTGCATTTATTAAAAAAAAATGTATATATAAACAACGCGCGTTCATTGGTTGGTTCCATTTATTGGGTTAGTCAAGTCTTGTAGTAAGTTGGGGTAACTCTCGTTCATTGATATTTGTACCATTTAATTGATTACCTATAGTGATCCAACCACATCTAGTATTATGTTGTCTACCGAATATCTCTAATTTACGTACACGAGTACCCACGAGTCTCTCAATGATACCATAAATTTCATCAGGCTTTCTTGAAGTTTCCCTCGTTGAGGAAATCAAAATTTGAGGATCCATTGAATAATTTAACCATTTTGGATCCCCTTTCAATCCAACAAGTAAATGTTCCTTTGAATGATTTAACCAATGACCGGTACGTCCAGTACTGATGGTTCTTATTAATTGATTAGTTTTAACCCAAGTAATTTGATTTTTAACTTGGTAACCCCATTTTTGCAAAAAATTTCTACCAGTTTCAATTGTTCTACCTGTAACCCAAAGTAAAAATAATCCTTCAGTTTGTAATTTATCCATTCTCAATGAAAGTAAATCATCATCATTTAAACTTGAATAATTTAAATTCATATGAATTGTCCAACTTGGATCAGCTATGACAACACCAAAATTATTACCTAAAACATCAAAATCAAGTTTCGTCACATCACAATTAATCCATTGAGCTGGTGTGACTTCCCTTAGTATCATAGACATCGGTTCACCTCTAGTGTAATCACCAATTTTTTGAAATTTAGATACATTATCGTTATGTTTAATGTCATCATCATTCATCAATTGTTGTTGTGGCATTAATTGTCCATAATGAATATACCGACATGAATTAATCTTATGGCAAGTATCTAAATAAGAACAATCACCCAATTTTACATCAGTTTGCATTTGAATGATAGGAATGAAATGAATTTTCCCCTTACAACAATCTTGTAATCCATTATAGAGTTCTTTATTGGTTCTAATAGCTTCATTAAATTTATGAGTATTCAAATGACAATAATTTGAATTTTTATCAAAGGTGATTAATGGAACTAATAATTGTGCATGTTGTTGATCTTCACAACAATCGAAAAATGGTTTAATCTCAGTAGTGAGTCTTGTTCTCTCTCTGGTTAACATTGTCGATCCACATGGAGTGTTCAATAAATAATTTAATTGATCATAACGGGCAGCTCTTGTTGTGGTGGTTTCGATATCGGATTCATTTTGTGGTACATTTTTGATATCGTTAATTGCGATATCACTGGAGTAAATGTCTGTTTTCACTTTGGTGACTTTGACTTTGGGCTCTCCATCGATTAAACTAGTCAATAATTTTAATTGCCTTTGCTTATAATTTGGGATGTCTTGAGATTTGTTGGTAGCGAGGGCGGGTCTAGTGGCACCGGAATCATTCTTTGATTTACCCAATTCTGAATCCTCCTGTGGTTTAATACAATTGTTAATTAAACATAAGGATAATCTATTGATATATTCAATTTTACCAAAACACTGAAATGGATCTTCATAAATCAATTCAAGTGTATTCATCGGGTGGCACAAGATTCCGTGACCATCACAAATGATATTAATGGTTTTCAAACATTTAATGAATTGTAACCAAGACACTTTATCCTTACCTCTACTTTGAGAAGTGGATACAAAGTAAAAATAAATTTCTGTGATTGACCCATCAATTGGTGGTTCAGTTAATAAGTAGTTCCAATCTAATAAGAACTTTAACACTTCAGTGGTCTTCTTATCTAAAGTTAGAGTAACCATTTGGAATACCAAGAAGAGAGAGAGAGAGATAGAGAGAAGAAACTATAACCTATTCTTAAATCAACTTTCTCTTCATTTCTTGCCCTTTTATATCTGTTTCCCTTGCTATGACTGGCTCCCATTTGATTCAAAATTTAACACGCACACAATGAGACACCTGCCAATATACTTTAACGTGTTAATAAACGATCATGTGATATTAACACAGCCTTAATACATTAATTATAGTAACATCACGTGAACGGATTTGTTTACATTTTTTTTTATTTTATTATATTTTGATCCCAAAACTAATTTCAAGTTTTACCGTAAATGACTATACTTCCGTTATACATTGTTAATAGAAACATCACTAAGGGAAATTGTTATTTTAGACCCATATTACATCACGCCCCCCCAATTTTTATAAATTTAACTTTGATAGCTACTCATAACTCATTCACTTGTCTATATTATTATTTACATCTTCTCTTTTTACTTATATTTCCATTGCCATCACAGAAAACTACAATATATAACACATTTTTTCCATTATGTCTGCTGATACCTCAGTGAATATAGGAAACCCTAATGAAAATGAATTCGAATTATGGATTCGAATGGCTACTGATAATGTATGTATTGATCATTTAACGCGTTATTTTAAACATCATATACTAACCCCTTCATCATCACTTAATAATAGAAAATTAATACCACAAACAGTTGGAATTTTGCACTTATCGATTACTTCCACGATTTAAGATTACTCAGAGATGGTGATAGTATTAATTTTCAAAAAGCTACATCAACACTAGATGGTTGTGTAAAGATTTACTCCTCAAGAATTGATTCAGCAGCTACTGAGACGGGGAAATTACTTTCAGGGTTGACATCCTCGGGGAATCATCGTAATGATGATGAGGACGATGAGGACGATGATGAAGATGAAGAAGACCCAGATGCAGAAGAATCCCAAAATAGAAACAAGAAGAAGGCTACGCGGACCCGTACGACACACACATTGGTTAAGAAATTCGATAGTATACGACTTAAAGAAGTGGACAAAGAATTATTGGTGGATCCAATTTTCAAGAAGGCCCTATCTGATTTTGATGAAGGTGGAGCTAAAAGTTTATTACAGAATATGTTAAAATTATCTCCAGATGGAAGAATCATATTCGATGCCACAGAAAACGGTGCTGATTTAGTGCTGACGAATCCAGATAATGAAGAAGCCAAAAACAAACAACAGGAACAAGAACAGGAGTTCTCTACAGATAATATTTTAGCGGAAGTCAATGAAGACAAAGAAATGGAAGATGCACCCGCACTTATCCCAAGTAAAACAAATATCAATATATCCAAATTGTCTCACATCATGCTCGATTCATTGAAAGATGATGCAACGGTGTGTCCATCATTGGAATCACTGGAGAGAATTACAATGGGACAAGAAACAGCTTCAGGGTTAGTTGGACAAATAGCTGAGATCAATTATGACATTCAACCAGTTTTCCACGATAATGACGATTTCCAATATGATAACGATGGAGGATTCGACGCAGGATATGGATCTGCCATGGATGATGATGACGACCATCATCATAATCACACTGGATCCCATCAAGAAACTTCACACAACGATTCCAAGGTTAACCGTACCCAATATTCCTTGTTCTTAGATGGTGGTGACGAAAGTGATCATACAGGGCCTAATTTAACATTAACGAGACTGTTCGATGAAACTTTCCACAGGGAGGGCATGGATGAGGATGACGAAGATGGTATTCCTATGGCTGAAATGTTGGATAAATTGTCTGCACAAAACTGGAGAGGCCCTAAACATTGGAAGATCGCTAAAATGAAACAGTTCTACAACAATAAGAAGACAGATGACTATGAAATCCACCACCCTATAGCAGACAATGAGTCACCAGATGATAACAAGGAAAACCAAAAACCTACAACTGATACAGTTGCCAATCTGTATAAGAAAAAGAAGGCTGATTTCAAAATTGATTTTTTCGATGACTCCAAGGATATACCATTAGTGGAATTATTCAAAGAACCAAAGGTTGAATCAAGAATATTGCTTCCGGAGAGAGAACGTGGTGTGAGTGAAAACTCCAACTGCTTACCTGACGATCTAGAATTCACTGCTAAAAGATTCATCTATTTAAATATTAAGGCTAAGCAACCTATTAACACCATCTTGACTAGACGGAAGAGAACTAAATTGATGTCTGGACGTTACGTGAATCGTTATGAAGGAGACGTTGTTGCTGATGAACAATTCTTTGCTGAGACTTATAACCAGAATAACCACAATGAACCTGTTGCCGATGAATTCGGTGGTGATGATGACTTCAACTACGATGATGGTGGCCACTATGATAATAATGAAGCTGATGATGAAATTGGTGCTGCATTCGATGAAGTGCCTGACATGCCTATCAGTTCGCAAATCCCATTATCTCAGATAAAGCACAACCCTATTAGTTATGCTCGTGTTGCTAAGAAGGTCAATGTGAGGCTCTTGAAGCAGAATTTATGGGATTCATTGAAGGAGACAGCATCTCATCACGAGGAGAACAAGGAGAATAAGGAAAATGATGTTTCTCATGCACTTGTTTTACCAGATAAGGATTCAGAAGAAAAATTAAAGTTCACAGAAGTTGTTTCAAATCTATCCACAAGATACTCTGGTGGTGAAAAGGCCGAGTTGTCTACTAGTTTTTGTTTTATTTGTTTGTTACATCTTGCTAACGAGAATGGTCTCACAATTGAAAGTAACACTGATAACTCCGATTTGTTTATCAACAATTCGTAAAGTCACTAGTGTTTCTTTCAACCCCCAAAATTGTATTTTTTTATTGTATTTTTTCTTTGTATCATATTATCTACTTATATACCCCCTCTACTGGTTTTCATCTTTTTTTTTTGTTTACTTTACTAAGTTTTTTTATTCCGTTGGTTATATACAATTTTTATTTGGGGAAGGCCAAATTACATGAAAGTTTTTTATAAAGGAATGTTTTTATTTCATTAAAGAAAAGAATAATAGAGTTTAATGAATTAATAAATAAATAGAGTTTATTAAGAGAGTAACGAAAACGAGAAAAGCAATTAAGAACCCATACTAAAAAGCAAAAATGACCAAAGAGATTTTTTATTATCTTTACCATTCTTGGGCCTTGACACCGTAAACGGATTTCTTGGTACCCTTGACTGGCACAATCAACTTGGAACCACCCTCCAAGAAGGAGAATCTAACCTTTCTGTTAGCTTCGTATTTTTGAATGAATTCTTCCTTTTGTAAAGTGATACCAATATCATCTAACCCGTTAATTAAGCAGTGCTTTCTGAAATCTTCAATGTCAAAGTGTTCCACTAAGATTTCACCATTTGGACCCAAAATTTGTTGGTTTGGTAAATCAATAGTGATTTCCTTCTTTGCCACAGCTAATGGGTAAATCTTTTCTCTGATGATTTCTTGAGGAATTCTGATAGGTAATAAACCGTTCTTGAAAGAGTTGTTGTAGAAAATATCACCGAAGGATGGAGCAATGATAGACTTGATACCGAAATCCTTCAAGGCCCATGGAGCGTGTTCTCTGGAAGAACCACAACCAAAGTTGTTACCAGTCACACATAAGATGTTGGCACTAGTATATGGTGGGACGTTCAAGACGAAATCGGTTTCAACATCCTTACCATCCTTGTCTTGCACAAATCTAGATTCGTAGAATAAACCAGCCTTCAAACCAGTTCTCTTAATAGTCTTCAAGAATTGCTTTGGAATGATGGCATCAGTATCCACATTGGCTCTATCTAATGGGGCAGCAATGGAAGTCAAAGTCAAGAATTTTTCCATACCGGTTGGAGCACCACCGGCGGCAACGGCAGATGGAGTTTCCTTGACAGTGTGATCAGATGGTGGAACATCATTCAATTCGTCCTGTTCTAATTCTTCCTCAGTTTCACCTGGGCTGAGGGTTTCCTTTTCGTGACTGTACACGGCTTTTTGGAGGGTATCGGATTCTTTAGCGTTATCTAGGGCGATCTTTGGAAGAGACACATCATCGTTGATCTTGAAATTTCTGATATCGACGAAATGACCAGCAATACCAGCGGCAGCAGCCATAGCTGGGGAACACAAATGGGTTCTAGATAGAGCACCTTGTCTACCGACGAAGTTTCTGTTAGAAGTTGAGGCACATCTCTCGTATGGATCCAAGATATCTGGGTTCATACCAAGACACATGGAACAACCAGCTTCTCTCCAGGTGAAACCGGCAGCTTCAAAGATCTTATCTAAACCTTCGGCTTCGGCTCTCTTCTTGATCAAACCGGAACCTGGCACAACCAAGGCTTCCTTGACGTTGGCAGCCTTCTTGTGACCTCTCACCACTCTAGCGGCAGCTCTTAAATCTTCGATACGCGAGTTGGTACATGATCCAATAAACACTTTATCAATGGTAACCTCAGTTAATGGAGTCTTTGGAACTAAGCCCATGTATTTTAAGGCGGTTTCACAACCACTCTTAGCGATTGGGTCAGAGAAGTCCTCTGGGGATGGCACCTTACCAGTGATTGGGAGAGCATCTTGAGGAGAGTTACCCCAAGTGATAGTTGGCACAATGTCGGAGGCCTTGATAGTGATATCGTAATCGAACTTGGCACCTTCATCGGAATAAAGGGTCTTCCAGTAGGCAATAGCCTTTTCCCATTCATCACCCTTTGGAGTCAATGGTCTACCCTTGACGTAGTCGAAAGTGATATCATCAGGTTGAATCATACCAGCTCTGGCACCACCTTCGATAGCCATGTTACAGATGGACATTCTAGCTTCCATGGAGAGGTCTCTAATGGCCTTACCAGCGAATTCAATGACACAACCGGTACCACCAGCGGTACCAATGACACCAATAACGTGCAAGACCAAATCCTTGGAAGTGACACCTGGAGATAATTCACCATCGATGGTGATTCTCATGTTCTTGGACTTAGCTTGGATAAGAGTTTGTGTAGCTAAAACGTGTTCCACTTCGGAGGTACCGATACCGAAGGCTAAGGCACCAAAGGCACCATGGGTGGAAGTGTGGGAATCACCACACACCACAGTGGTACCCGGAAGGGTGAACCCTTGTTCTGGACCAACAACGTGGACGATACCTTGTCTTGAATCGGTCATACCGAAGTAAGTCAAATCAAAAGCCTTGACATTGTCTTCCAATGTTTGCACTTGTAATCTGGAGTCATCTTGTTTGATGAAAGTGGAGATCGACTTGAAATCCTTTCTTGACACAGTTGGAATATTGTGATCCACAGTGGCTAAAGTACAATCGGATCTTCTCACTTTTCTACCGGCAGTGGATAACCCTTCGAAGGCTTGTGGAGAAGTAACTTCATGGACTAAATGTCTATCGATGTAAATCAAGTATGAACCGGATTCATCCTTGTGGACAACATGATCTTCAAAGACCTTATCGTATAAGGTCTTTGGATGGGTAGTAGTTTCAGATGGCATAATTGATATATGTTAATTTACCTTAATGGAAAAAAGCAACAATAAGATCAAAGGAAAATATTAGTTTACTAGGAATTCAAGTAGTTTTTGTGGTCTCTCTTAAGCTTTCGACAAAAATTTTTTTTAGAGTCACACTCGCCGGTACCGGAGCGGAAGTGGCTCCTGTTACCGGAGGACATTTGAATACCGGGATTAACAGCCAATGAAAGCATTGGCAGATGTAATTACTATGTAAAACGTTAATATTTTCATTATTTATATGGGGAAACTACCTATTTGAGTCTTCTACTCCAAGCGGCGGCTAGGGTAATAGCACCGGCGGTAATCAAGGTCCACTCCACACTTTTCAAGATCTTCTTTTGCTTTTTCTCAAATTTAATGCAATCAGAGTATCTTATATCAGATCTGAAGGACACCATAGTGTACAATGGCACCCAATATTGTGGAATCAATTTCCCTAAAACACCATCGAGCTTCTTTCTGAACAAGTATGGCCATGAAATAACACTCGTAGACATCTCTCTGTAATTATCCAAGGCCAATTTCAATATGGCTTTCAAATCACCATGACGGGTCACAGTGTATTCCTCAAAGGCAGGACCCCTGTTTTCGGGACCGTGCTTATCCATCAATTCTAACAAGATTCTAACATCTTCGAATCCACAATTCATACCTTGCCCATAGAATGGCACCATTGAATGAGCAGCATCACCAATGATAATACACTTATCCTCATAATGGTACTGATTACACGTGACATGCATGAGAGCACCTTTAGGATACTCCAAGAAGCATTCCACCACTTTATTCAAACCAATTAAGTCCACTGCATCGGGGAATTGCTCAGTGAAGAATTCCTCAATGCGATCCTTGGTATTAAGAGACTCTGTCAATTTCCATGGTCCGAAAAATGTAGATGTGAAGGACCCATCATGATTGGCCAACGCAATTAACATGAAATCACGTCTAGGCCAAATGTGTAAATGATTAGGATCAATAGAAAAGCTACCATGGGGTCCTGCTGGAATGTACAATTCCAAGTAACACATGTCAATGTATTCTTGACTGTAATTCATTCTCACATATCTTTGTAAACTGGTTCTCACTTGAGAGTAAGCTCCATCTGCACCAATAATGAAATCAAATTCGTGACTGGACTCCTCGTTCGTCTTTGAATCTAAACACAACACAGTTGGAGTTCCCTTCAAATTCACACCAGTGACTTTCCTATTGAAGATAAACTTTATGGCGTTCTCACTAGTCTCATTAAACTGATCAATTTGATCATATAGCGCCTCGTTTAATTTAGCTCTATCGATGGAATTAATGGATTCTCCGAATAATCCATAAATTTGAGATTCTTGGTGACCTTGTAAATCATGAATCATTCTACCATACATTGGTGTGATATTCTTCAACACTTCATTGGCCATTTCAGAGTCAACATATTTAAGAGCTTCAATACCTCTAGCGCTGACTGCTAAATTGATAGATCTCAAATTGGATGATTTCGTTTGACTTCTAGAATCTGATCTGAAATCGAATATAGTGACATCGTAACCCTTATGGGCCAATCCTAATGCTGCCAATGACCCAACTAGCCCGGCACCGACAACTGCAATTGATTCAGGCATTATTTTGATTATAATTTATAAACAGTAAGTCATCGTCGTCATCGTACCATTTTAAAAGTCATCGGTTCAGCGAAATTTTAATATTTTTTGAGATTTATAGAGCAAAAATACGGTTTATTTGAAAAATGTACATAAACAGAGAATTAAATACACAATATATGGAGGAACGAACTCAGTTTCTTAACACATCTCTTAGATAACTACCCAATTTCTCAGCACCATTTTCGATGGCACCCTTGATCACGGTCATGTCTTCACCGATATACTTTTCAGCCATTTGCATGAGTTTCTGTTCAATGTCGTCACCACCTGCTGATGCTTGTCTATTTCTGCCAAACTCATCCTCTTGTTGATCATCATCACCGTAGTATTGAGAGGAAGAAATGGATTGCGCACCCGTGAACGCCTGGAGTTTGGTTCTGGCTTCCTTGGCCTTCTCCTCATCGTAGGATCCCGTACCGTAATATTGATCTGAGGAGATCCCCTTCTGTTGACCAAATCTCTTAGCTACATCACCGGTGTACTTCACATCTGCGTATTTCTTCTGTGTGGATTGTGCTGGAGCAGTTGAAGCGGTCATACCAAACCCTAATCTACCAAAGGATTGTGTGGTCTTCTCCACAGATGGAGTAGTAGCAGCACTTGATATAGATTCAGAAGCCTTTCTAGATCCTGCCAAGCTGATACTTGATTCTCGTCTCTTTGGTTGTAGGAAATCGTCTAATTGTTGTAAATCATCAGTGACGGACGCGTCATCTTGAGGGTTGTAACCTAAAGACTTAATGGTTTCTTCTTCCTTTTGAGCATCCTTCTCAAAAGCATCAAAGTCAATGTCTGCAGAGGCAACCTTCTTGACACCTAATTTGGCTCTGTTTCTGTTTGCAGATGACCCACCGAGGATGTTCTTCTTTGGCCCACCAATGGCCGTCTTTTTAGCGGACGCAGTCTTGGTCACAACTCTGGCCTTAGGAGCCGTCGTGGTAGCGGCAGCAGCAGGTGTCTTTGTGGATAGTAAATCTGGAGTGGAAGCCTTTGGAGTGGAGGCCTTTGATCCGATTGGTGATGGAGATGGCTTGTCCCATTTGCTGAAAAAGTTATCACCGGCTTCTTCCGGTTCTTCCTCTTCGACTGTTGCACCATCATCCCATTCCAAGATTTGTGGATGATTCTTAGTATCCAATTCGACTTTCTTCACCAGTTTTTCCTTATAATTAGATGCAATCACGGAATCATATTTCTCTTTGTGGTCCTTGGTGAGGTACGCGGATCCACCATTCTTTATTAAAAAGTCTTTGAAGTTGTTGTTACCACCACATTTCATGGATCTCAATTGCTTGTAAGTCCACTTAGTATCCAAAACGGATGACTTCACAAAGGAAATATGCACACCTAAGTTTCTGTGTTTAGCTGAACATTCTAAACACACGAAGATCCCAAATGGGATTGAAGTCCAAGTTGGGTTTTTCACTGAGCAATCAAAACATTGCTTATTAGCTGGGTGCTTCTGTAATTTGGCGAAGATAGCCTTGATCTCCTCCTTACTAGCAAATTCGTCTTCAGACATTGATGTATAGTTATTGATTAGATCAAAATGATAAGATTAACGTGAATTTCATTAAACCCAATATTTTTTTTTGTGTTCACTTCGTTGTTCAATACAGAGAAATAGTGCGGTTACGCAGCACTGAGGATCACGCTCTAGTAGGTTTAGCTGAAAATATACACGGTTTCACGATGGGATACTCTTGTTACAGGATATATTGCTCTATACACATATACATACAGAGTATCATGATGAGTACACCTGCAGGTACTCCCCTGAATACCCCTTACAAAAGAAGACACAGCCCATTGGATACCTCTCTGGGCTCTCCACAGAGGAAACGGGTCAGACCCAATGGCGCAACTATATCCGAGACAGACGCCCTGGCCACGCCGAATAGAAGCGTGCAATACGATTCAGACATCGAGGAGATCATAGTGGACTCCTCCAATATCGGTTCACACAAATTGAAGTTTGATGAGGACCTGAAAATGATTACAGATAACAAGGTGAATGCCAGAAACAGTTGGAAGAACACGTTAATTCTATACTTTAATAATATGAACATGCTGAGAAATCAAGAGGGATCCTCCATCAATTTCCAAAGAGCTGCCGCCTCCTTGGAAGGTGCCATGAAGGTGTTAGGACACAGAATTGACTCTGTCGCCACTGACACCGGTGCACTCTTGTCTGGATTGGGACCTACGCGCTCAAGACGTGGAGGAGGAGGTGATGACGACGATGATGAAGACAATGAGGATGCTGAATACTTAGATGCAGCAGGTAACGTTGCTAGACGTAACAGAACAGAGGGTAAAAAACCAAAGAAAACCTTGGTTAACGAATTCTCAAAAGTTAGGTGGAAACACTTGGAAACAGAATTAAATATAGATCCAATGTTTAAGAAAATGTTGTCCGATTTTGATGAAGGTGGAGCCAAATCATTGTTGACAAACTCATTGAAGATAGACAAGAATGGGAGAATAGCGTTTGTCGATACTGCCACTACAGATCCTCAAGAGGGGCTCTCTGCTAACCCTTCAGATGAAGAGCCACTAATTAAACAAGAAACACAACACACCGAATTTAACACAGACTTAGATAACAAGATAATGGGACTACTTCCAGATTTAGAGTTCCTCAAAAATACTGATGTGGTCATCTCTGCAGACATCGCACAGCTCGAAAACATATTAAATGATAAAGAACCTGCCAACAAAATTGATGACATCTTGGAACACGAGAATGATGAAGAAATTAACCACGAGAGTATCCCTTTGGAACTGGCTGAACAGGATTACTTCAATGATGACGGTTTTGATCCGGGTCAGGAACCTACTTTCGACAATGACGCAATGGATGAAGATAATGAAGACCAAGACGATTCTTCCATGGTAGCTACCAATGAGGAGGAAAAGAACATGTTCCAGAACCTTGATCAGCAATTGAGCAGTTCGTGGGCAGGGGGTAATAAGAGTACTCACTGGAGAGTGAATAGACTTCGGAAGAGAATGGAACAAAAGAATTATAATGAAAATGATGACAATGAAGACGATAATGATCCAACAAAGCCTAAGAAGCGGAAATCCAAAGCCAAACGGAAGAAGAAGAACTTAATAGTAAAGTTTGAGGAAGAAGATGATATAGATGAGAAGGAGCTCTTCAAAAAAGGTAAAACTGCATGGATGATTCTTGCTGAAAAGGATAGGGTACAAAGAGTTGATGATACTACCTTACCTGACGACTTACATTGGAACTCTGAGAAATTAGTGAAAACCTTTTTGAGACCAGAGAGAACCGTGGATTTATTTGGAACACGGAAGTTGAAAAAAAAGAAACAATCAGCTGGTAGACTCCAAGCCGATGGAGACTTCTGGGCTAACGCCTATGAGAAGGGTGAAGATGCCCTAGATAATGAAAACTTTGAGGAGCCGGACTCACAACCACTTAATTTGAATGCACCATCAGATTTCCCAGGTGACCAAATTAATAACCAGGATAACTACGACGATGATTATAATGATTATGATTTTGACATCCCAGTGTCCCAATCACAACCTGCTATGCCATCACAGGCTGTTGTTAAATCAAAGAGGGAACCTCACTTACAATACGCTAAGACTGCTAAGAGGGTCAACGTGAAATTGTTAAAGGATAACCTTTGGTCATCAGTTACGGCTACCCAAAAGGATAACAAGGTGAACACCAAATTGAGTGACATAGTTAAAGATACAATGTCCAAATATAAGGGTAACAGAAAGAAAGAGATCAGTACCAGCTTTTACTTTATTTGTGTTTTACACTTAGCTAATGAACATGGGTTGGAAATTCAATCATCAGGTGATACTGAGGACAACGATTTACAGATCACAGGTGAAGTGGTCGATGTCGATGCATTACCTGAAGAAAATCACGAACCCCAGATCAAAGATGAAATCATTGAGATTCCACCTTTATAAATGTTTTGTATAATAGATTTTTTTATGATTCTTTTTTTAAATATAAATAATATTAAAAAAAAATGCAGGTTTCATTTTAAATTAAGCTGATGGGTAAAGCTTTTTAATCCATATTTGTTAAAACTTTACCGCTACCGTAAATTTCTTCCTTCATTTCGTCCGAGATACTGTTGAAATATTGACTGATATCCTTGTACACCGTGTAAATCACGTAACTAGTGCATGAAAAAAACACAAGAATACTTGATAAATGAATACTCTTTTGATTCAAGACATCAGAGTTGCTGATAGTCAATGAGGTGAATAAATCGAATAAATCATCAGCGTAAATGAATGGGAAACTATTAGGCTCAGTTTCTGTGATAAAGCAATATATATCAAATGCAGAGTAAGCAGC
Source organism: Ambrosiozyma kashinagicola (assembly GCA_001599075.1). Classification (NCBI taxonomy): domain Eukaryota; kingdom Fungi; phylum Ascomycota; class Pichiomycetes; order Pichiales; family Pichiaceae; genus Ambrosiozyma; species Ambrosiozyma kashinagicola. Next base: position 250,719 of record BCGA01000007.1, read on the forward strand.
AGCGAAAATCAACTTAGGCTTAGTGATGGCGATCCCCTCTCTATAAATTTCTCTGTTCAAAACATAAACTGTTCCGATACCTAGGGGCCAACCTAAAATCCATCTTAATGGTGCAGTAAAATTGAGTAATGCTGGATGACTGACATAAAGACCAGCCTCGATTGAAAGGTATGGTCCCAACAAACAGTTTGACAAGATAGCAGAACTAGTTTTCACATTGATTATCATGATCAACGCGTTTTTCAGGATAGTCCATATTTTACCACCCCATCTTCTCATCCATGGCACGACAACACGGTATGCAGCCAATAATTGTGATGAAAACACACCAGCAAGCCTTCCCAGGGTCCCGTTATCCTCTGAAGCACTAGCGTACAATGAGCTAGCAAATTGGTACACATATTTGGTAAAATATATCCCAACAAGAAAACTACCAATATCGGCTTTGAAGAATGTTTTCAATAAGAAAGGATCCATTGCCTCGATGAAAGTCCCATCATCAGGTTCACCAATGACAAACAAGAATGCCTTGCAAAACACGACAATTATGCAACCATATAGGAACTTACCAACAGTTATTGAAATTGAATAAGCAGCAAGAGTTAATAACATGGAGAACCCCCAAAGATAGGCGAACATCAATGCTAATCTACGACGGAAATCTGGTGGTCTATAAACAATTGTGTATGTGGTGACTTCCATTGGTTCTTCATCCCCGTAAGGGTTATATCTTTCCTCATCATTATTATTGATGACAGGCAATGGAGCTAACAATTTATCATCTTTCGTAACTGGTACAAACAATTGTTTGATGAATTTTCTACCAATTTGATCATCATCTGGAGCTCTAACGTATGACCCATCAGGGACAAAGCAACAATCAATGTCTGGATGTTCCTTGAAGAATTCCTCTGTCTTGAATACTGCCACAGGGTTCCCATAATCTGGTTTATCAAAACAGAGTAACCGGTGTTTCCAACTTCTGTATGCTATATGCCCTCTCTCTGTAGAATCATCATTACCTAACAGAAATGAAGACAATCTTAATTTTGATGACACATATTGTAAGATCCAAGTCCAAGTCTTAATCATATCACCAGCAAACACCTTACGTGTCATGTCAGACATTGTGAAGGCAAATTCATTCATGTTAGGTCTTCTCATCGTCTGTGGTAGGATCTCCACAGGAGACAAATATCTCACTGCTAACACCGGAATGGTAAACTCAATTAATATGTATAATGTATACACCGCAGCTGATAGAGCAATCCGAGATAACTTCAACCAAAATGGTCTCATCAGGGCATCATGCACTAATCTCCAATTTGGATCATCAGATGGTCTGATGAAGAACATAACACCCTTTCTAAGAATATTTGATCTGATCATTCCCACAAAGGAGGCAAATTGGAACATGAAAAAAGTACCAATAACCCAGGTCAAGGCAAACCGTATGGTATTCACACATTGAGAGGGAGAAAGTTCATAGATGTTGACCAATGATTCAAATGGTGATTCGTTGTTTAATGGAGCCACAGAAAGTTTGATCAAGTTACCACAGTAAATTGGGAAGAACAACCATTCAATAGAGAACAGACAGAGCACTTTTAATGTACACACCAGCTCTAACAATGGAATATACAAGGATCTGTATGCCCCAGTCAATGGATTACTCTGTGAGCAACCAGACTCGAGTTGATGCATGATTCCAAAGATGATTGATCCAATAAAGACATAACCTGACCCCATAACCATGAGTCTTTCCGTTAGTATGGCCCGAGGATCCCAAGAGACTGTGTTATAATAAGCATTGACAACAGGAGAGACCCACACATAGTCTGCATAAGTCCATGTTTTGCTAATATAATAATTGTCACTGAGGGATCTCAAATAATTAACAGCATCCCTTGTAGATAACCAATTAATGGTAGCAACAAAATGTTTAGACATGGATAACTTGTAAAACCCATCTTTAGTGAGATAAAATAGAGATGTTGTCAGCGTGTGTACAGAGTTCACAAAGATCATCCCCACTAACGATGGAATAAAGTAAACTGCCAAAATCACCAAGAAGGCAGCTAAGTGGATAGCTAATAGCACTTTCCATAATTCTTGTTCAATGAAATTACCTTCTTCACCAAATGCTGCATTATTGTTATCAATTTCATTCTGTATTTCTGGAACCGGGACAGGGTTAGCTGGTGGGGCACGAGGTTCTTGTTGCTGTTGTGGTGGTGGGCCTAGTATATCTGGATTATTATTTCTTAATTGTTCTAACAATTCTCTGTTTCTTCTCAATGCCTCTAATCTATTAAGAACAATTGGTTCCTGTCCTTCATTGGCTTCACCGAATGGACGCATTACGAATTGCATCCGTTCTCTGGCATCGGCAGGTGGGACCAATTCAGGCATTACATCTTCGTCCTCCTCTATATGTAAATCAATTTCATCTTCATTATTATTTTGAACATCTGCATCAATATTTTGATTCATAAAATCTTCGATATCATCGAGTTGTCTAGCTAATCTAGCAGCATGTAAAGGAACATCTGCCTGTTCTGCCTCATCAGGCTCTTGCTGTTGTTGTTGATCTTCATTAATTTCATTATTATCAGGCACAATAGCAGGAGCAGCTCTTGCCCGTTCATTAAGTTGTTCATTAATATTATTCAAATTCACTCGGTCATTTTGGTTGACCTGATTCAAGTTATTATTTAAAGCTTGGAACAATCTATTCATTCTAGGTTCAACTCCAATTCTCTTACGTATAATCTTCACTAAACCTTCATCAGTGGCAACAATGGAATGGATAGACCCAATAGACAACCCGCATATCCCTAGTGATATCATTGTTAACCACGCATTACCATAGGAAGTCATCAAAATAACTTTCAAATTTTCACTGCCGAAAAGATCATCCTTATTAAAGTCATCAGACCCAAACAACATCGATGTGAATAAACTTTCCGTGGGCATAGGCACTCCCAACACCCAATTATACAATCTATACATTGCAGTCACAAACACTGGGTATTCAAATGTGAGGATTATGGCAGCCACAATGACAATCAAAATTCTAATCGCATACCTTATAAGTCTAGAGATCAATTTCTTCATAACAATTTTAAATGGTAAATTTTCTGGTGTACCTGCTCCATAAACCGTTTTGAATGCAAATGGAGTCTTACAGATATCACATGTTCTCTTTTTGGAATGTTGAAGCCATGCCGTCAGACAATCTTGATGGATATACTTGATAGATCCTCGACATTTGCAGGGATGGAACAATGGATCATCTGGGGTCCCCTCACATCGACAGATACGGCATGTTGGCTCATCGATTTGTTCATCATCAATGGGGGTTTCTTCTCTATCTGACATTCTTGTTGATGTGTAATAGTGGGAGTAAGAGAGCGTTTGATCTAACAGAACCGGGCACACAGTCTTCTCATTTGTTTTAATTTACGTTGAACTGAGAAAAAATCGGTGTGTAGAGAAATCCGGATGACAATTCGGAATTGATCCGATAAATATTTACTATGGTGTAGAGAGGTGTTAATGGAAGCATCAACAATTACTATAACTACTTTTACAAAGGTGTTTTTAAAATAACCCAAACAATTTATTAAATAAAAGCGAAATATAAACAGAGAAATACAAATAAAAAATTTTCATTCAATTAAATCATTTAATCAACTTCTTCGACAGAAGGACCTTGGTTGGCACCAGCATCTGGAGCACCACCGAAGCCACCTGGCATACCACCAGCACCAGGCATACCACCTGGAGCACCACCAGCACCACCGTATAACTTAGACATGATAGGATTACTTTCTTGTTCTAATTCCTTCTTCTTGTCTTCGAATTCTTCAGTGGTAGCAGTTTGGTTGGAGTCTAACCATTCAATGACTTCTTCAGCCTTCTTCACCAACTTCTCCTTATCTTCAGCACCAACCTTTTCTTCAAATTCCTTCTCAGAGGCAGTGTTCTTCAATGAGTAAGCTAATGATTCTAAACCATTCTTAGCAGCAATTCTGGATGATTCCTTTTCATCTTCCTCCTTGTACTTTTCAGCTTCAGAAACCATTCTGTCAATTTCATCCTTGGATAATCTACCCTTATCGTTGGTGATGGTAATCTTTTGAGTCTTACCAGTACCCTTTTCTAAGGCAGAAACATTCAAGATACCGTTAGCATCAATATCGAAGGTGACTTCAATTTGTGGGACACCTCTTGGAGCTGGTGGGATACCAGACAATTCAAACTTACCCAACAAGTTGTTATCCTTGGTTCTAGTTCTTTCACCTTCGTAAACTTGAATCAAAACACCTGGTTGATTATCAGCATAAGTAGAGAAGGTCTCAGACTTCTTGGTAGGAATGGTGGAGTTTCTTGGAATTAACTTGGTCATCACACCACCGGCGGTTTCAATACCTAAAGATAATGGAGCGACATCCAACAATAACAATTCTTGAGTCTTAGAAGAGGTATCACCAGTCAAAATAGCAGCTTGAACAGCAGCACCATAAGCAACAGCCTCATCTGGGTTAATAGACTTGTTTGGCTCCTTACCGTTGAAGAAATCGGACACCAACTTTTGAACCTTTGGAATTCTGGTAGAACCACCAACCAAGACAATCTCGTGGACTTGAGATTTGTCCAACTTAGAGTCCTTCAAAACCTTCTCAACTGGTTCAATTGTAGCTCTGAATAAATCAGCACATAATTCTTCGAATCTAGCTCTAGTAATGGAAGTGTAGAAATCAATACCCTCATATAAGGAGTCAATTTCTAATGAAGTTTGAGCAGATGAAGATAAAGTTCTCTTGGCTCTTTCACAAGCAGTTCTCAATCTTCTCAAGGCTCTTTGGTTATCGGTGATGTCCTTCTTGTTCTTTCTCTTGAATTCGTTAGCGAAATGGGTAACCAATCTGTTATCGAAATCTTCACCACCCAAGTGAGTATCACCGGCAGTGGCCTTAACTTCAAAGATACCCTCATCGATAGATAATAAAGAGACATCGAAAGTACCACCACCTAAATCAAAGATCAAAACATTATGTTCACCGGCACCTGAATCCTTCTTATCTAAACCGTAGGCAATAGCGGCAGCGGTAGGTTCGTTAATAATTCTTAACACATTCATACCAGCAATCAAACCGGCATCCTTAGTGGCTTGTCTTTGGGAGTCATTGAAGTAAGCTGGAACAGTGACAACGGCGTCGGAGACCTTACCACCTAAGAATGATTCAGCGGTTTCCTTCATCTTAACTAACACCATAGAAGAAATTTCTTCTGGAGTGAACACTTTAGTTTCACCCTTGAATTCAACTTGAATCTTTGGCTTACCACCCTCGGAGATAACCTTGAATGGGAAGTGCTTGATATCACCTTGAACTTCAGGATCATCAAACTTTCTACCGATCAATCTCTTAGCATCGAAGACGGTGTTAGCTGGGTTCATAGCGGCTTGATTCTTAGCAGCATCACCAATCAATCTCTCCGTGTCAGTGAATGCCACGAAGGAAGGAGTGGTTCTGTTACCTTGATCATTAGCAATGATTTCAACTCTATCATTTTGGAAATGGGCAACACATGAGTATGTTGTACCTAAATCAATACCAATAGCTTTGGACATTTTTTTGTATGTATATATGTATATGTAAAATAAAGTTAATTTGAATTAACTAATTGTATAATGAAAAGAAAAAGAAGAAGAGGAAAAAAGAAGTTGAAACATAATAATTGACAAGGGAAACTTTCAAGGAGTATTTATAACCTGACTATCTGGGTTTGCCATAAGTTCCGAATGAATTTCTAGATGGTTCTAGATTGAAAAAGTACCGATGAGATCATAGAGCCGCCGGCTAGTCGTTTCTGGAAAATTCTAGAGAGTGGGGAGAGGAACGAACGCGAGAAAGAAGGATCACGTGTGGAACGTGACATTGAATGTGGCACGTGACTCAAATAAATAAGTTTCAGTACCCGCCGATAACGGTCTTTTTTTAATCATCAACTTTTTCAATATAAACAGATCCATTAACTCTTATTTCTTATTCCTAGATATCCAAATCTACCCAAATACAAACCATGAGTACCGTGTTACCTAGATCTAAATTCTATCTCACGATATCGTCATATTTTGCTATATCGACATCACTAACATGTTCAGCTGTATTCTCATCAATCACTAAAATTAAAGTACCTTTATCGCAATTAACTTTACAACAATTAGGGTCTTATTTCCCCACAGGTGGTCCCCAGTATGCTGCACTGATCAATTGGATCTGTTGTATGGTGTTACTCGTGCAAATATTGATTAACAGATTGATGTCTTTAGAATTAGTCAATTTCGACGTGATTGAAGACATTCACACTAGAATGGCACTCATCGGGTATAACATCTTATTAGCCGTGAACATGCTAATATTCAATACCTTTCAGGGGGACGACATTGCTGGTGATACTAGACAACCTACAGTGTTAGATTACACGATTGTGGTGGGATTAATGTTACTCAAAGAAATCCATTGGATCTTTTTCGCTAGAACTGATTTCCCGTTCTTAAATGAAACATTGTTACACACCCACGGCAGACGCCATGTAAGTCTACTAGAGATCATTCTAAGTAGGGGTGTTCTAACCTTGTTTGTGTTTTGGGTGACAGATTTCAAGATTATGAGACTGTTATTGATAGAAAATGGTGACACTTTGGATACCAACATGACTACGACGGTGGCTCTGGATTACTTTTTAATCGTGATTGATCTTGCAGAGGTCACCATGAAGTTTTTCCTCAACGTTATTGAAGTGCTATACGTGAAATTTAGGTTTCCATTGGATGATGATGACAATGAGTGGGCATGCAAACAATGGATCAGTAAATCGATGTCATTGGTGATGTCGGTGTTCAAGAGTTATTGCATGGTACACGCTATTGTGATGTTCTTCCATAATGATGAAACCCCATTATATTTTGGTGCTAACTTGGTGATGTCACTATACAGTTTATCATCACATGCTCAGGCATTCATGAGGCTATTGTCATTCCCATTTGAATTGAGACGTCATTTGGGTGACCCCACCGCTGAGGAGCTGGGTAAAGTCGACATGTGTTCCATCTGTTATGACGACTTGAAATTCGTGATGGCACATGATGGTGGGGCCATAGATCATGATGCTAAATGGAGTCCTAAAAAATTACACTGTGGTCACATTTTACATTACCATTGTTTAAATAAATGGCTAAAACGGTCAAGAGTGTGTCCATTTTGTTCTGTTCCTGTTATCCCCGTGCCTAAACCTGGTGATGACGGGATCAGTCCTATTGGTCCTCCAATCGATAAACTTGGTTAACTAATGACGTTATATTTCTTTTCTAAATCATTTATATTAATGAAAATATTTTTATACAATTTATACACGCAAACCTATTCTTCCTTCTTTTGCTTACTGCTACCACCACTAAACTTCTTCATGGCCAAGGAGACCATCTTAGAGAACCAGAACACATTCAAAATGTCTAACCCGATATTTAAGGTGAACACACATGGGATCATAATAACTGGTAATTGATCTCTGACCTCCCAACACATCAAAAATGATTTCACAGCGGCGTAGAACCCCCAAACAATTCTGGAGAAGAAGAATGTCACCATTAGTAGTAATCCATTCACAGTGTATGCGGTGTCATTGACTGTACCTGCTGGCAATCTAGTGAAGAACCAGTTTAAGTTCACGAAGGGGGTACTCAATTCGAAAATCAAGAAGTAAGGAATGATAGGAGCACAGAATGGCAATAATGTAGTGGTGAACACAACTAGCGCAGCTAGGGCATGGAACAGAAATTGCACTCCGAATAAGTCATAATGGAACACACAACAGTAAAATAAATCCCAAATGAAGTAACCTATAGTCACGGCGGTGACTAAACCAGCGAAATCGTAATGACCCAAGATCGGGTTCTCAGATATTTCCGGATGAAAGAACATAGGAATAGACAATGCAATTGATAACAAAGATTGCACCATGGCAACTGTATGGATATCGAAATTGATTTTTAATTTCTTCTTAGTGATGGAAGTGTAATTTGATCCAAAGATCCATGAATTGATTGTGGGGCAGGCCAACATTAGCACGGAATAACCGATAGCAGATGCGACAATCTCGTGCCAATGTGCTTGTAAGATAGACTCAGCATTTTCAGGAAATGGTCTGAATTCCAAGAATGGATCAGAATCAATGTGTAGTTTCATAATGGGTTGTTGTATTGTATTGGTTTATAGATAAGGAATAAGGAAGTACGATTATTTGTTTTTGTTTCAAAAAAGTACCAACAAAAAAAAAACAATTTTTTTTTAAATCCGGTCTTTTACGAGATTATCAGCGGTGCAACCATAATTTATTGATTATTTATATACAATTCATAGACTGAATTGAGATAGCCAGTCCTTGTTACTTATTATCTATCAAATCCAATAATGATCATCCATAACGTTGATCCATTCATAGAAGAAACTAAGATTTCTCTAAATCATCAAGTAAGAATTTATTATTTGACTTCAATGAGATTAGGCTTTGTTGAATATGGCTTGGATCTATCCTGTAGCCATTCACGACAGGCAAGCTCAAAATCTTTCAAAAAGTTTTCTGTTTCACATGAATCAAAACCTTATCAAAATGTATAATTGTTTGAACATTACCATGATCTATGAAGTTCATCCGCTCGTATATGCCATTAGACGCACATGACATTATCTGTTGGTAGAGAAGAAAAAAACCGATAGATAGTAAAAGACAGCAAATAAAAAAGAGGGGATTTGATTTACATCTTTTTGAATAGACAACTGAGTTGCCACTTTTTGCACACTCGAAAGAGGTATTGAATACAACTATGATTAATCAGATCTGTTTAGCTAGACGGCGCTCCCGCTACCCAACCACGTCTAATAGACGCGTCGATCAAAAAATGAAAATTTTTCAATTAAAGAGCATGTGTTAAAATATTTAATGTGGATCTTTTTTTAGTTGGATCTTTTAGTTAAACCTTTACTCAATTATTTACTCTACGAATTATTGATTCAATTCACATAAATATATATATACAATATGACTTACGATTTAGTTGCTTTAGGTAACCCATTATTAGATATTCAATTCAATGTTGATAAGACTTATTTGGATAAATATGGTTTAAAAGAAAACGATGCCATCTTAGTTGAAGAGAAGCACATGCCAATCTATGAAGAAGGTTTAAAGCATCCAACTGTGAAACTTGTCGCTGGTGGTGCCGCCCAAAACACTGCTAGAGGTGCTCAATATGTGTTACCACCAAAGTCTGTGTTATATTTTGGATCTGTCGGGAAGGATGTTTTCGCTGATAAATTAGCTCAAGCCAATGCTGAAGTTGGTTTAACTACTGCTTACATGGTTCAAGATGATATTGCCACTGGTAAGTGTGCTGCTTTAATTAACGGTAACAACAGATCATTGGCTACCGATTTAGCCGCTGCTAACCATTTCAAGGCTTCCCATTTAGAGAAACCAGAAAACTGGGAAATCGTTAAGGGTGCCAAATTTTTCTACATTGGTGGATTCCATTTGACTGTGTCTCCAGAGGCTATTGCTTTACTTGGTAAGCACGCTGCCGAAGAAAACAAGACTTTCATTTTGAATTTCTCTGCTCCATTCATTCCAGAATTCTTCAAGGATCCATTAGATGCTTCCGTTCCATACACTGATTTCATTATTGCCAATGAATCAGAAGCCGAGGCTTATGCTAAGTCTCACGGTTTAGAGAACACCACCGATATTGTCTCTATCGCTAAGCACATTGCTGCTTTACCAAAGGCTAACAGTAAGAAGGATAGAACCGTTATCTTCACTCAAGGTACAGGTAACACTGTTACTGTGTCTTACTCTCAAGCTACTAAGGAATACACCGTCAAGGAATACCCTGTGCACGCTTTGGAAGAATCCAAGATTGAAGATACCAATGGTGCTGGTGATGCATTTGCTGCTGGGTTTACTGCTGGGTTAGTTGAAGGTAAAGATGTTGCCACTGCTATTGATCAAGGTCATTGGTTAGCCAAATTATCTATTCAAGAAATTGGTCCATCTTACCCATTCCCAAAGAAGACCTATGGTAATTAGAGTCCACCTCTTCTATGACCTTCTATCATTGATCTATTTTCAACAGATTTGATCATGTATAATAAATAATATTGCTATAAAATTGTATGGATTTTTTCACTTTTTCTTTTCTCTTGGTTTTTCTTTTCTCTCTACACATGTACTAATTTCAACATTTTTGCATTTCATCTATGTAACAACAAAAGCAAAAAAAAAAAAGCAGAACCCCGAGAAGTCTTAGCCTTAATGCGAGGTACAACTTTCAATCAATTAAAACGCGTAAAAACGGGATTCCAAACTCTGTAATGGATTTCCAGTATTAAATCAAAGAAAGAAAATTATTCAGCCTAGTTCGGGGACATAGAAGATGAGATCGAACAATGTATAGCTTAGCTTATCCTTAGGTCCCCCCCCTTCCCCAGTCTTGGCTAAGTTATATCACCGAAAAAAGAAAGTTTGTTGTATGTGTGTAGGAATATTATTATTTCATGTGAAAAGGTTTAGTGTAATGAACTATCATATGTTACATATTATAGTTTAGTTTAATGTATACAGGTACTCGGGGCGCAGTGAAAAAGTTAAAAATAAAATAACACTATCGTACAACCTCTCATCTCTTAGTGCTATCCATACTAATAGTTAACATCAGAATCAAAACAAACTACAATAATCTATTTTTTTTCATTATCCCCTAGTATTATACAACCTACTCCGGTTTACGAAAAATCTAACCGAAGAACACAGTCGAAACTCATTCACCATCACATCTCTTGGCTTCCCTAAATGTTTTTATTTAACGGCATTCCAAAAAATACCAAGCTCTTCCTCCCGGTGATTCAATTGCCGTCGGGGATTCAAAAAATTTAGTGCTAATACTAGATAAGCTATGGAGAACTGCGCCCGTGCTAAGCTGAATTGATTGCGCGTTTTTTGTGTGTGTGGCATACTGGTGATTGATTTCGGGGACCCAATGGGGATTCATTAGCTAAGAAAAAAAAACAGTGGAGAGAGGGAGAGACAGGTTGGTGTATAGTGTGCGTGTAGGTAGGCGTAGCTAGTGTTAGTGTATGTTTAAGTTTGTTTATGTTTACAAGGGGTAACGTCATCACTCTTTTTACCGGGATTCCGTAGCGGAGAGAGAGAGAGAGAGAGACAAGAGGTTATTAAAAAGAAAGAATATGTGTGTGTATGTATAATGGTTTAAATGTCATAAATTAGTTTCTCAATAGAGTAGTAATAAATTATGTTGATTACTGTATAATTAACGTGTATTTGTTTATGTTGAAAGGAAAATTAATGGAAACCAAACCACCAAATTCTAAGCAAACTTTCAATCACCGGAAAAGCCTCTTAGAACAAGCCAATATTGGGATTCAAAATTTCAGCCAATACGTGGTAGTAGATGTTTTGTGGTTATTCTTATTGCATGGGGGAGGGGAGACTGAAGTGAAGTTAATTGAAGTGTAGGTTATACTGTATTATTACTGTAGATGAAGTGAGTACTAATTAATGGAACCGGTTTTCACGGCTAAGTCGGACGGATCAGACTACCTTAAGAGATGGATCTCTTTTTGAATCCAAATATGCATTACATCTTGGTATTCATGTGCGTTTATTGAATTTTACATTTTTTCAGGGAGATACAAAATCTAAAAGCCTTCACTTAGTATTCACTTGGTACAGAAGACTCAACCCTTAACATCAAAAAAAACAACTTACTTTTGAATATGAGTCTGTTTATATGAATTAGCCAATTTAGGAAACTCGGCCGAGTTTTTTTTTTAATTAAAAAAAAAAAATGAATCATTAATAAACAGATAGACTAGAATTTAATAAGAAATTTAACTAGATGTACATATATATATACAAATACATAGTGAAATATTAAATAAAATCAAATAAACAATAATATACAATAGAATTCAAAGAAAAGAAATATAAAGTACGGTAATAAAAAAAAAAAACTGACGAGTTTGAAATAGTCAACAAAAGTCTAGATTTTTCTTCTTGCCCGGTGAATGAATTTCTTTAATGCGTCAACCGCGGGGGGCCAGTTAGCTAAGCTATAATATTAGGCAAACACTCTAAGCCTTTTTTGAATCACCGAAGGGAAACGAAATTTTACACTGGGTGGTGAGTGAATGAAAGTTTTGCGTTGTTATATATGGTTAATGTTTCCTGCTCTTTTTTTTTTTTTACTCTTCTTGAGGTTTCTATATAGATTCTTCTTTTTTAATTAATTTCTTTTAAATTACTCCATCAAGGCTAACCTATTCAACCTTTATCGAGATATATCTTGTTAAAACTTATCCAAAAAAAAAAATCCAAAAAATTATAGCCTGTATTATTTTTGAAACTCATTAAATTACTATTACCAACTTATTCACTCCTTTAACTAATCCTTTACTTTGTTTCTTTTCTTTACCCCTTTATAAAAGAAAAGAATAAAACCATTACTCTCTACCGCTTTATTTGTCTGTTTCACAAAAAAACAACAATCCCCCTCCTCTACCTAATATACCGAATCCCGCTTACAAAAAAAAACACAGAGACATCCATATAGATTACATCCATCCATCTCTATCTCCTAACTCCCCCCCATTAAACTCAAATGATCTCAACACTTGATACTTCATCCATTATGCCCCCTCAACAACCACATCATCATTCCTCTAATCAACAATCATCAACTGGTACAAATAATCCGTCTTCATCTTCTACTTCCTCTAATCAAGGATTTCAAGTCCCATCTTATTATTCTTCATCGTCTTATCCAATGCTCTCAAATTATTCTGATCCAACACAACAACAACAACAACCAACACAGGGATCTTCCACTGGTAAACCTGCATCAACTTCAACTTCGGGTACCACTGGCAGCCATTTGTATCCTACAATTCCCGGGCTTTCCACTCCTCCCTTATCAAATTCGATAGGCGCTAGTAATAAATCTAGTTTCTCAGATTATTTTAATTCTTTAAATTCCATAGATTCTCTATATAATACAAACAATATATCTCCATTGCAGGGGAGCAGCTATTCTCCATCAAACGTGGCAGACCATTCCCAACAGTATTTATCCCTTGGTACCGGTGGCGGGGCCGCCGGATATCCTAACTCTGCTACTCAGCAAAAGCGGTTACCACCCCTATCTAGTCAACAAGAGGGATACTATGGCCTACCATATCCACCATCAGCGGGGAAAACTTATCAACCTATGCAATCAATGTATCAAATTAATCCAACAAATATATCCGGTGCCATTAAGGCTGCAGATGATTCAACCACAAAGGCATTAGCCAAGGCTACAGTGAAGAAAAGAAGAAGAGCTGCACAACCTCCAGATCCAAAGACAGCAGTGACGTATCCTTGTGAACAATGTGGTAAAGTTTTCTATAAGGCTTATAATTTGAAATCTCATATGAAAACTCATTCCGATGAAAAACCGTTTGCATGTAAGTACTGTCAAAAGGCATTCGCTAGATCTCACGATAGACGGAGACACGAAAGACTCCATGAAGATGAAAAGAAATTTAAATGTTCAGGTGTACTCTCCGATGGGGTTACCCGTTGGGGGTGTGGTAAACGGTTCGCTAGAGCTGACGCTCTAGGGAGACACTTTAGAACAGAGACAGGATTCCTCTGTATAAGTGCTCTAGTTAACGATTTTAAAGAATTGGAAAAACGTAATGGACTGGGTCCATTAATGGCCAGCATACCGGGTTCTGCCGCTGCTGCTGCTGCCATTGCCACTGGTGATCTGAGTACTACTTTGACTAGTGGTATTTACAATAATTATAATAGCAATAGCAATCCGGGAAGTACTACCAATACAATAACGGCGTCATCTACTGGGGCTCCATCCATTGGTTCCGCAACTGGTGATTTAAATTATGGATCTTTATTACCTCCTCCACCACCTCCTCAATTAGGTCTTCCATCACAATTACAACATTTACAAAATCAACAACAACAACAACAACAAGGTGGTGGTTCACTTCCAAATCTACAAATTGGTGGTGCCACTCCATACCTCATTCAAAGTGAAACAGAATCACTCATTAATACTATGGCTAGAGAGGCTGCTCTCGATGCTTTATTAGAAAACCGTAAATTTTAATAATTTTTTTGGGTTTCTCTCTCTCTTCCCCTTCTGTGTCAGCTTCTTTTCTTTTCCTTGAAATCTATTCTACATATATGTACTTTAATCCTTTTTCTCTTTTTTTTTGCTTTTTATTTTTTTCTTTTGGTACCACTTGTCATTTACTTATTTGTTTCTTTTGTGAAATGATTTTAATATTCTCTAACCATTTATAAATATATTAATTGTTTCATTAATTAAATAATTGCTACCGCGCGCTCGCAATAATGAAATTCTTTAAAAACGTCGATCGACGAGCGCGTCTACACCCCCAGAGATCAGCCAATTTTTTTTTTTGTTTTTGTTTTTGTTTGTGTAAAAGGAAATTTGGGGAAACTCAGTAAAAGGGGAACAGTATATATAAGTTTATTACTCATTAGAATTACTTCAAAGACTTATTACTCAATGTCCACTCCTAACGATAATAAACCATTAACGGTGGGACAGAATCGTACCAATAGGGGTAGCAATTCTACTCATGATTTGAAGAATCAATTGTTTGAATTTCAACAGAAATTTACAAAGAAAAAATCGGGTATTGGATCTTCATCACCTAAATTAAAACAACAACAACCAGAAATCCATTTACCTCCTAGATTGTCATCTTCAGGTAACTCTGATGATTTGAAATTGACATCATTGGTATGTTTTGAAAGCAATTTTTCAGAAAAAATTTCATATAATTTTAATACTAACATAAATTAATCATTATTTTATTATAGGATCCTGGTCGGAAAAGAATTTCTATGCCATTACCTCAAGTTCCAGGTCAAACTAATAATAATGTTGATTTCTTGAGTGAATTGAGTGATGGATTATTAGTGGAATCAAGAAGATTAGCTCATGAAAATAAACAATTAAAATTGAAATTAAAACAAATTGATACATCATCTGATACTTATACTAAAAAAATTGGTAATTTAACATTAATAAATAAGAAATTAACTGATAAAGAAGAAGGATTTAATGAAAAAATTTGGGATTTAGAAACAGAAAATGAAAATTTAAAAGAAATGTTATCTAAATTTAAAATTGATTATTCAAAGGCATCAAAGGATAAATCTACCCACACTGATACTATAGATGAATTGAGGTCACAATTGGAAACATTGAAATCTCAAAAAAATGAAATTGAATCAGATTCAATGAATAAAATTCTTAAATTACAAGAATCACTTGATGAATTTAAAGAAAGAAATTCTAGATTAAATGATGAAAATGATGAATTACATTTAAAAGTGACCGATTTATCAGTGAAATCACAGACTCCCGCATTCAAATCTGCTCTTCATGATATTAGTAAAGAACTTAATGCCAATGCTGAATCTGGATTCGATGAAGGTTCCTTATTAGAACCATCTGAAGCTGCCATTGTTAAAGATTTGAAAAATTCTGATAAGGCATTAGAATATGAAACATTGAAAGTCAATTTAGATCATGCATTCAGTACAATCACTAAATTGAGACATACCCTTTTGAAATATAAATCTGAAAATAATGAAGAATCAGAAACTACCACAACCTCATCTCATGATAATAGTAAAGTTAAATTATTCAAGAAGAAGAAATTACAATTGGATTCCGCTACTGGATTATCTCCATCAAAGAGAGCCAGTAAGACGCTGTCTTACATGGATACCACCGGTGGTTCTTACTCTGGTGACGCAGATTGGGAAAACCTAGAGGGAGTTGCCAATGAAAGTTCTAAATCTCCATTGAAGAACGTGCCCGGACTGATTAAATCTGATGATGATGACGATGATTTCCAAGATGCATCATCTGTGATGTCCGCCGGTGATGTTACCAATGCACAGGTGCTGTCTGATGAAATAGGTGATTTGAGTATGTCTCAACCTCTACCACAACCACGGGAAATTACAACTTCTGACTTGTCACCAGAATTAATACAACAATATGCTGAATTGAATAATTTGAAATTACTCCCACTGGATGAATACGAAAACTTGAGAATGAAGCCTGCTCTGGAAGCTCAGGATAAATCTATATACGAGGCTGCTTCCAAGTATGGATTCTTGGCCTTACCTGCAGTGACCAGTTCATCATCTGAACATCATGATCAAGTTATAATGGAAAGATTAGCATCTCAATGTAGTGAATACAATTTAGTGCCCGTTAATAAAGATGAATATAGTCATTTACAAAAGGCTGCCAATTATGATGAAATCAATGAATCTGAATTGAAATCTAAGATTGGTAATTATAATATGACATTATTGCCAGCCGACGAATACTCTCAATTACAAGCCAAACAAGAGGAAGTTGTCACATTACAAAAGGAATTACTTGAAATCAAGAATGCTCAACCTGATCTTGAAACAGCTCATAAATCTGCTGCATTACATGGTCTCACTGCAATTCCTATTGATGAACACAAAAATATCACAACTGAGTTGGAACAAAAGAGAGCTGCTTTGGAGAAACCAAATATTGAGTATTTACGTGAAAAGGCAACGACTCATAAAATGGTTATTGTGCCTGATGAGGAATATACTGATGCCAAGGAACAATTAACTTCACTTAAACAAGAATCTGAAACACATAAGGCCAATTTGAATGAAGCTCAAAAGCAAATCACTGCTCATCAAACTGATTTGAATAGTAAGCATGAAGAATTGAATTCAGTGAAGGAGCAATTAGATACCCACAAGACTGATTTGGCTGCTAAACATGAAGAATTGACTTCTGTGAAGGAACAATTAGATACTCATAAGTCTACTTTGGCTACCACTCAAAGTGAATTAGACACCATCAAGAAGGAACTCGAAACCCATAAGACCGACTTGAAATCTAAGAATGAAGAATTGGAATCCTTGAAGACTCAATTGGAAGCTCCAAGTTTAGATTTCATCCATGAAAAGGCCTCTGGCCACGGTATGGTTCTTGTGGATTCCCAAAAGCATAGATCTATCATTGCTGATTTGGATAGTAAATCAAAGGGCCTAGAAGAATCTCAAGCTGCTATTACTGCTAAGGATCAAGAGCTTGGAACATTGAAGAACATCTTAATCACAAAGGATCAACAATTGAAACAACAAGAATCCAATACCAATTCTGCTGCCTTCGTTATCGCCAAATCTAGGGAACATCACTTGGTCACTTTACCAGTCAATGAACATAGTGATTTGATTAAGAGTGTCGATGCCAAGGATGCCAAGATCAAGGAATTAGAAAAACAATTGGAGTCTCCATCAAAGGATTATCTTAAATCAAAGGCATCATTGGGTGGATTGGTTGTCATTCCATCTACTGAATATCAACAATTATCCGAGTCTGTGAAATCATTGAGTGGTGCCGCTGCTGCAAGTGGTGCTACTACTTCAGGTACTGCCACCACTGCAGCTGTCACATCATCCGCTGTTACTGGTGCTGCCTCAGTTAGTTCAGCTGCAATCGGCGCCGCTGGTGCCGCTACTGGATTGGCTGCCGGTGGTATTCTAGGTATGGCCAACTCATTGAATGCCAGTCCTAAGAAGAACTTACCTGATAAGCCTAATTTAGATTATTTGATCAAACACTTGGATAGTCTTGGTTACTCCACTCTACCTAGATCTCAATATGATGCACTTTTGTCTTCCTCTAATGCTACTACGCCCGTTTCTCCTAATAAGAATGCTAGACGTTTAGAAGCCGTTGAAGATATGAGTATCTTGAAGAAGAAATGTGAATCTGCTGGCCTTGTCGCTCTCTCGAAATCTTCATATGATAGTTTGATTGTGTCATCTAAGAGATCATTAACCGCTGTTGAATTGATTGACAGAGTTGAAAAGGCCGATATGGTTGCTCTTCCTAAGGAAAGATACATCAGCTTGTTACAAACGATCGCTAGTCTTGGTCCAGAATTTGAAACTGTGTCTACACAATTGGTGGATCCACAATCATCATCATACAAGTCATCACTAACTGAATTAGGTGGGTTAATCGATAACCAAGCCAAGGTGTCTGCTTCATATGAAGCTCCATCAGAGGATTACATCCAAGATAAGGCCAACGAGAAGGGTTTGAAGGTTTTAAGTTTGCAAGAATATTCTTCTTGGAAGGAACAAAAACCAGATGCCGAATACTTGAAGTCTCACGGATTTGCTGCACTTCCAATCGATGAACATAGAGAGTTAACCGAGTCATTGACTCAAAAGGATACCCGGATAGCTGAACTTGAAGGAAGCTTATCTGAGAAACACACTGCACTTGAGACGGCCAGAGCAGAATTGACTGAGAAGTCTGCCACACATGATACATTGAGCAAGCAATTAGACAGCCCTGATGCTGAATACTTAAAGTCAAAGTCTGCATTACATGGTTTGGTCGCTATTCCTTCTGGTGAACACACTGGTTTACAAGAAGCTGTCACTTCCAAGGATGCCAAGATCGAAGAATTACAGGCCAATCTAGATGCCAAGTTAAATGAATTGGAAGTTGCTAACCAGAAATTGTCTACCGTTGAACAAGAACTCAAAGCTGCCCATGAAGATCCGGAATTTATCAAGTCCAAGTCTGGAGCTCATGGTTTATTAGCTATTCCAGTGGAGGAACATGAATCATTGAAAACAGCTATCACTGAAAAGGATGGTGCCATTGACTCATATAAGTCTAGAGTGACTGAATTAGAGGGTGAATTATCTGCCAAACATGAGGAATTGAATTCTTTGAATACTACCATTGAGGGCTCCAAGGCCGAGCTTGAAAGACTACAAAAGGAACTCAATACCGCTCATAATGACCCTGAATTCATTAAGTCCAAGTCTGGTACCCATAACCTTGTGTCCATCCCTGTTTCTGAACATGAAGGGTTATTGACGAATATCAGTGAAAAGGAGGCACATATCACCAAGACTAATGCTTCATTGGCCGATATCCAAGTTCAATTGGAATCTAAGGTTCAAGAATTAGAGAATGTGCAAAAGGAATTAGATTTGAAACACACTGAGCTTGCTACCGCTAAGGAACAAATTGAAAATCCATCGAAGGAATACATTGAGTCTAAGTCTGCTGCTTATGGCTTCACTACTGCAGCTCCTGCTCCTGAGGTTGCATCTAAAACAGTTGAAGATAAACCACAAGTTGAACTCACATTAGATGAAATGAAGTCTAAGCTTTCTGCTGCTGGATTTGCTGCTGTTCCAGTGAAGAGTTATGAATCTGTTTCCAGACAATTGGTTGATTCTCGTAAGGAAGTTGAAAAATTGAAATCTGAATTGAAAGATGCTAAGTCCAATTCTGCTATTAGTAACCCATTGACTGGTGTTATTACTGGAGCTGGGGTTGGTATTGCCGCCGGTGCTGCCGGAGTCGGCTCTGTGACTAAGAGTGTTGTTGGTGGTACTACTAGTGCTGCCGCTGGATCTGTCTCAAAGGGCGTTGATGGTGCCACTATTCCTGTTGCCGCTGGTGCTGGTGCTTCTACTGACTTGAAGTCTCCACAATTGAGTGCCGTTTTGTCTAACAACAACTCTGGTGAGTTTGTTGATGCATTGAGCGAACAACATAGTGACGCTGAAGCTATCTTTGATTCCAACAGTAATGAAGAACAATTAAAGCTCTTGGCTAAAAAGCATGGTTATTCTCTTGTTCCAATCGGTCAAAGTGATGATGAGGGTAACAACACTTCATTCGATGAAGACGATGCTGCATCCACTGCTCATGTTGGTACTGCTCAGATTGCAACTACTGGTAGACCAGAGAGTGTCACTTTAAATAAGGAAGAATTGAAATCCAGAGCCTCTGCTCTTGGATTACAAGTTCTCAGTGTTGATGAAGTTCGTAAATTGGAACATCCTGATGTGTCCAGATTGAAGCAGTTGGCTTCTGGATTGGGTGTTTCAATTGTTGATCGTCCTACAACTGCTGGTTCTAGTGATATTGATGCTGGTAGAACTTCATCCCATGTGTCGACGTCCACTGGTGTTACTTCCGTGCATTCTTCTAGCGGTGTTTCAAAATCTGTTTCCAGTGGTGTTGCTGGTGGTGTCGCTGCTGCCGGTGGTGCTCTTTCTACTGTGACCAGTGGTATGTCCACTTCCGCTAAGGAGTTTACCACTGTAGCAGAGTTATCATCAGAGGCTAAGGCTAAGGGATTGATGGTTATTCCAGAGACCCAATATGTTGCCACAACTGTTTCCAGACAGCCTGATATTCCAAATGTGGTTGTTTTGCCAAGTACTTACTACAACAAGCTTTTGAGAAGCCATGAATTCTACAAGTCTAGTAAGTTGCATGACGATATGCCTAAACCTCCACAAGTGACTTATGATGACATGGATTCTATTAGAACGGCACCAAGTACCCGTGGTGGTGTCTCTAGTCCATATTCACCATCGTCTCCAGTCAATGGTCATTTCAATGTTTCATCTGCTGCAGAGACTGCCTCATTACATTCAGTGAAGACATTCATCACATCAAAGCATGAAATGATCACGGCCATTACTCAGACCATCATTGGGGAGTATTTGTTTAAGTATTATAGAAAACTTGGTCCATTCTCATCGTTATCTGATACTAGACATGAGAGATTCTTCTGGATTCATCCATACAGTTTGACACTGTACTGGTCTCATGCTAATCCTGTGCTGACGGATCCTGGTTCCACTAAAATTAGAGCATTGGCTATTGCCGGTGTAGAATCTGTTGATGACAACAACCCACTGCCACCAGGACTTTATTACAAGAGTATTATTGTGCATTCCAAGGATAGATCTATTAAGATTACTTGTCCAACTAGACAACGTCATAACATTTGGTTCAATTCTTTAAGATATTTAATCGAAAGAAGCACTGAAGATTTAGTTTACGATGATCATTTAGAAGATCAATATAACGAATCATATGCTGTTGATGAGAAGGTTCAATTAGAGAGATCTCAGACGTTCCGTCATACTCAACCAAGACGGTCAGTGTTGAGTGGGTCCCATTTATCACAATCTAGATCGTTATCGAATGTGACACGGACTAGTACTAAGTCCAGATCTGCACGTAACTTGTTAAACATTCATCATGAATGAGATATCAGTTATTATTATACTTGTGTTTTTATGTATTGTTTTTTGTGTAAATAAAAATTACTAATTTTTTTTGTTAATTAAAAAGAGATATAAGTTAAGCTGAAAAGGAAAAAAAGGAGAAAGATAACAAAATAGAAAAAAGAGAGAATACCTACGAGGTAGTATATTGGACACCCATTCTTGGAGCGTTAATAATGATACCATTCAAAATACCAGCTATTAACCCAGCAATAGGTAAAGTGATTAACCAACCTAAGTAACACCATCCGACAACTCTCCAGTTACATGATCTCCAATCTAAGTTACATAAACCGACAAACACTGTACAACCAGTAGCGATTTGAGTAGTTGACACAGGAATAGCTAAACGAGTAGCCATAATGACAGTAATAGCTGCCCCTAATTCAATGGAGAAACCACGGGATGGTGATTGAAGAATTAATTTATTACCTAACACAGACATAATCTTGTAACCTAAAGTCCATAACCCAATAACTAATGAAGCAGCAGTGAAACATAAAACCCAAACTGGAACGTCAGCCTTAGCTGAAGTGGTATTTGTAGTCCACACTAAGTAAATTGTAGATAATGGACCAGCTGCATTAGAGATATCGTTAGAACCGTGTGCAAATGACATAGTACAAGCTGTGAAGGCTTGTAGAAGAGAGAAAACGTGTTCAACTTTGATGTCATAATGTTTTGATCTAGCATGCATTTTTTCAACATTATGAGCTAACCGGGATCCATCAGTACATTGAGCTTCAATGACGTCGAATCTGATACCGTAAGTGAAAATAAGAGCAATCAACAATGGCCATTTAGATGGGTTCTTAGCTAATTGCCCCCAAATCTTGTATTCACCTTCTTCAGCAGTGGAAGTATAAGTAATAGTTTCAGCAGTGAGTTTTGGCTTAGTTTCCTTCTTAGTGATACTCTGCTCTTCGACTTCTAATTCAGAGAATGCCTTCTTTTCTTCAGCGGAGGATTCTTCCTGAGTAGTGACAGCAGCATTGGTGGCAGCATCTCCACCGGTAGCATCAGTTGATTCCACGGTAGCCTCAGCACCCTTACCCTTGTAGTAGTCCATCACGACGGTTTGTCCTTCTGGTAATGGTGGGATACCATCAGTTGATTTGAAGTAGTAGATGAAACCAAAGAAGATGTGGTACCAAGGGATAGTCCAATCATTGTAGACCAATCTTCTGACGAAGACTGGGTTAACGAAGATGAGGTATAAGATGACAGCTGAGGCACCGACACCGAAGATGGCCCCGACGGTAGCACCAGTTGACAATTCATCTAAGTTAAGTTGTGGGGAACCCTTCCACACGATCAACATGGTTAACACTGAGAAAGTCACAAACACCACAATAGGCGTGAAATAGAGAACGTTACGTAAAGCTTGTTTTCTTTCTAAGACACAATATTTCACAATTAAGAAAATGCAAGCAGAGATGCAACCACCTAAAATTGGAGCGATAAACCAAGAAGCGACAATTTGGGAGAATCCACTCCAGCCCCAAATGATGTTATCAGAACCAACAGCGGCGATACCTGCACCGATGATACCACCAGTGATAGAGTGAGTAGTTGAGACTGGCATACCAATTAAAGTAGCTATAGTCAACCAAATCGATGAACCAATTAAGGCACAAGCCATAGTGATCATAAGACCAGCTGGTGAATCACTGAATGAATTTAAATCAACAATTTTAGATCTAATAGTATCAGAAACACGAGAACCGACTAACACTGCACCAAGGAATTCACAAATTGCAGCTAAAATCATAGCTTGCCAATATTTCAATGATCTAGAAGCCACCGAAGATGAGAAAGAATTTGAAACATCGTTAGCACCGATATTGAATGCATCAAGGAAGGCAAAGATGACACCAATAGCGAAGATGTAATCGAATTGATGTAAGTAAGACATAGTTTTTGTAGATTAGATATATAAGTATGTATACTGAGTTAAAGAGAGAAGATTATATGGAGAGAAATAGAATATCAAGAAGAGGAAAATGGAGCCAATTTATATACCCCAAATCCAAGAGATACAACATAATTAACAAATACCAAGACTAAATAAAACGTGGTTAACTCCAAGACATTCATGAAGCATAGAACAGTTCACCATGCATATATAAAAGAAGAGAGACAGTTTAATTGGACTGAACTAGCAGCTACCTTGGCAAAAAAAGTAAAATTTTTTTTTATTAAGCAAAGCAATACAAGAATGATAAAACTGATACTCTATCACTATATCTAATTCATCTCTATATTATACTTACATGATAACTTACAAACTTACATATGCTACCTCAACGGCTGTACTATATATATATAATACAGGACCCTTACAGTTTATCATAAACTGTCATTTTAGTTAGGACCCTTAAAATCTTTAAAAAATAGTGTGGAGTACTAAGTAATTAGTGATTCACCCACGTGGGGTTGACTCGTGTGAGAGAGAGTGTGTGTATATGAGCTTACGTAATATATTTTAGATAGATCTATAAAAAACATGATTATTCAATGTCTTCCACGGTAGCCACTCTTTTAGTAGTTGAAGTAGTATTAGGAGTAGATTGAGTGGTTGTTGAAGTGGATGTCGATTTCTTTTTAGATTTCTTATTTTTTGGTTCTTCCCATCCATACAATGGTTTAAAACTGTCAATAAATCCAACATCTTCGAATAAATTTGGGAATAACCAAAATGGCTTTGGTGATAAGGCTAATGAAAAAACATAAATTATCAATCTAACTATAGCCATAGCAAAGAATGCACCAATTAATCCAAGCATACCTGTACTCAAATACCAAACACCTTTTCTCATCCATAATGGCCATAATGGGAATAAAATTAATGTAAACACTGCGATTAAACCTAAAATTGAATAAACCCACATAAATGGATTAGGTGGTGTATACATCCACATAAAATAAGCATCTGGTTGTAAAACAGCCTTATTTGTTGGTTGTAAACCTGGAATATTACGTTCCACTTGAATTTTTTGTTCACGAGATTCTTGGGTTTTCAATTTATTAACTGGTTGCACTAATTGATTTTGAATTAATAAAATAAACAATTGTTGAGCAGTTTGAGCATCTTTAATGACAGGCAATAATTGAGGATTTTTAGATTGTAATTTCTTATATTCTTCACTATTCAATGCTCTCAAGAATCTTTTAAATCTGAAGAAATCATGTTTTTCACCATTACTAGCATTGATCCCCTGTCTTTGCTTTAAATCAACATGATATCTTAATCCAGTAGCTAGTAATAACGCGGCAGGATTCTTTTGTTGCGGTGGAGGCGGCAATCTGGTGGTGGTAGTGTTACCACCTGCAAGTGGTCCATTAGGAATATTATTGACTGCACTCATGGTATGTGGATCGTAATTACCTTCTTCTCCATCGTGTCCAGTTTTATCTCTTTTCTTACGTGTCTTTGTTCAGAAATTTGACAAAAGAGATGAGCGAAGAGAAGAGGTGGTGTACGGATGTGTTGATCTTATGTTTTTGACATTTAAAGAAAATAGTTGATAAGGCTAATGGGGTTTGGGTTAATGTTATAGTTTATCAGATTGAACACTAGCATGGGTGATAGATCCGATACAGTATCTACAGGAGACCACTCTAGGAAATCACAAGAACAACTGCCCATGGGGTTTGATTTGTTTCCTAGAATTACATTGGCTGGACCTGTGGATTCAGATGATAATGATATAATAGATGATCAGGTACCCCTGGGCGATGGCATCGACCCATTTGCAGCAACTGGTAATACATCCAGAGAGACAATAGATTTGGGCACCCAAGAAGTCATTAGCAATGATATCCACAGTTCTATCATAGACAAAATGCTTGACGATAAGGAGTTAGGTAATAACACTAATAGATTTACATTCTCTGAGATTTACAATAAATACACTGGAACTAAGGATGAACCATCCACAGATATAACAGATTTTGATAGATATAATAGAAAATTACAAAGAGAAGAACTCATACGACAAAGGGTTAACCAATCACTTCAAAGCCGCGGTAAATCTATAGTCAATTATAATAACAATAATAAGAATTTATTAGTCAGATTGGATGAGGAAGATTTACAAAATGGATACCTCAAAACAGAGACATCTCATTCATCAGCATTTAATGAAAAGGCTAAAAGGAAATGGACCCATTCATTCCAAAAATTGAAGACTAAAACTAGTACTCGCAATGATCATGTTGATACATCATATAGACAAATTGAAGATGATGAAGATGACGATGACAGTGATACATTCCGTACACGTCCCATTGATGACTACATCGATTTAGATGATCTTCCAATTGATTTACAAATGCAAGATAAGAAATACAAGACCAACGTTCGCAGAATTCGGCATAATAATACCATTCACAAACGTCATCACAACCCTTATGACTATTCTTCGGGGTCTCCCTCCACTAAAAATATATCTCTCGATTTTGACATGATTGTCAGCAATGTGGAAAATGTGGATTACAATTTCCATCGTATTGGAGGCAATACAGATAAGGAAATGGATCCAATGGGACCAGGAATGGTCACTAGTAACGACTCAAGATCTACCCATCACCACCGTCATGGTGATGACCCCACTAGAAATTGGCTCATGAGGGGATTCCCCCGGATGTTCAAGATTAAAATTGATAACAGAAATCAAATCCAACGGAAATTGAAAGTGAGACACCTTCAACAAATCGCACTGGGTGGTACACTAGGTGTGGGATTATTACTATCATCGGGTAAGGCCTTCAGTATTGCTGGTCCCCTAGGATGCCTATTGGGGTTCTGCATCTCAGGTACCATCGTGTTGTCCACTATGCTTTCATTCTGTGAGATGGTCACATTGATCCCACTTTGTGGTGGTGTCTCTGGTGTTTCCTCAAGATTTGTCGATGACGCCTTTGGATTCGCCCTGGGGGTGTCATATTGGACAAGTTACATGATTGCACTCCCTACTGAGATCACTGCTGCTGCAATCATGTTAAGTTATTACTCCGATTTACATATCCCGGGGGCATCAACTGCGGGTTGGATTTCACTGTTTTTGGGAGCCACTATCATTATAAATTTGTTTGATATCAGAGTGTATGGTGAATTCGAATATTTTTCTACCTTAGTCAAAGTGTGTGTGTTAATCATTTTGATGATTTACATGATTGTATTGAATCGTGGTGGAATTGGACCATACCATGATAAAATCGGATTCCGATATTGGGATTCTGCTAAATCGGATTACGCCAATTACCTCACGTATGGTCCATTCAGACCAACATTTGACGTGGAGGATATAGGGATGGGAGCAATGAATGGGATAGGTGGTGCTAAGGGGAGACTTTGCCAGGTTATCATAGCATCTATAGTGTCTGCATTTTCATATGTGGGCACGGAGATTGTCATCTTAGCAGGAAGTGAGTCACGGAATCCAAGATCATCTATTCCTAGAGCTACACGAAGTATTTATTTCAGAATCTTATTCTTTTACATCATTGCGATCTTCATTGTTGGATTAAACATTTACTCTGGTGATCCAAGATTGTTAAGATATTTCAGTGCGGATTCGTCTAGTACTGCCATTATTAATGGGAAATCTATCACATCAATAGTGGAAAATGTCACTAAACTTAGCGGCGGTGACCATTGTGATGCAAATTTGTTTCAATGGGCAGGATTTGCTAATGGGAATCAATCACCATTTGTGATTGCCCTACAAAGTGCAGGGTCATGCCATTTTGCATCTGCAGTTAATGTTTTTTTACTTTTCTTTGCCTTGACGGCAGCATCATCACAATTATATGCATCATCTAGAACACTTTATTTCTTAGCCATTCAGGGGAAGGCCCCCAAATTATTTACTATTTGTTCAAAGAGTGGAGTTCCCTATATGAGTGTTTTGTTTACTGGGATGTTTGGTGCATTAGCATATCTTTCAGTGAAAAACAATACTGCCCTAGTGTTTGAACGGTTTCTCAGTGTGTGTGCTACTACTGGATTGATTGTGTGGGCTGGTATGAATCTTGCATTTATAAGATTCTTCTATGGATTGAAATTGAGACCGGATATCATTGGTCGTGATGATGAGAATTATCCATATAAATCTCCCTTGCAACCATTCACTGCTTATGTTGGAATGGTGGGGTCTATGTTGCTCGTTGTGCTTTCTGGGTTTGTGGTGTATTTCAAGAGTTCGTGGTCTACCGAATATTTCATCACCAGTTATGGATCTGTGTTTTTGTTTTTGATTTGTTATGTTGGATATAAAATTTTCAGAAGAACCAAAATTCATAGATTAGATCAATTAGATTTGGATTCTGGTCGTCGTGAAATCGATAGAATCATCTGGGAAGATGAGATGAATTATGTTAGTAACTTTAAGGAAACTATAGCCAAGATTTGGAGTTTCTGGTTTTAACAAACAAAAAATATCTTTTACTAAATAATATATGTGTATAACACTAATGTACATTTTCTTTTTGCTTTATTAAAAAAATTAAGTATTACGGATTCTAGCCAGCAATTGTTCCTTCCTCTTAGCAACAAGCAGCTTCTCAACTGTTTTGGAATCTGGAGGATCAGCAAACTCATCGAATTCCACAACAGAAGGTTCTGAAAATTCTGGAGTATCTTTTTGGAACTGTCTAGTTTTCCGTTTTTCGAATTTGGATAGAGAATCCACGGTAGATGAAGTGGGGACCCCATTGATGTCACGAAGTTGGGAATCACAGAGAAGGTCAGTGGGAAGAGCATCATCCCCTAAAGTAGTTGTGACCTGCTCTAGCACCTGCTGGTCTAATATTGGGGTGACACCATCTTGAACACCATAATACTCTAAACTAAATTGTAATGAATTCACTCTATTAAACTCCGATCTATCATTTTTATTTTTAAGTTTCAAATCAGATATTCTTTTGCGTTCCTCTTTAGATGCCTGTATTAATTCTTTAACGTCAGGTAGTTCCTTAGCCCTACCGAAGTATCTATAGCCTTTAATCACTAATTCACCTGAAGAATTTTTAGAAAACTTCAAGTAATCCGGACCCCCGAGTTCTTTTATCTTGTATTCCCATCGAAGTTTCTCCTTCATCAATGTATTAAGTTCATCATTCATGTCTCGTATCTGGTATTCGTTCACTAAAGGATCATTGATTTTGGTCAATTTCACAGAGATATCTCTCAATGTTAATTGTCTGAACCGTTCTGCCTGACTGAGGTTAGTAACCCTGTGAGTCGATTTTGGTCTCTCTGTGGGTTCCCCATACTGTTGTGCTTGGTATCTGTTAAGCAAAGACTGGGCCTTCTCCGAATTTCTAGACATTTTTACCCTTATCAGTGTTCAATTCTTCTCTGCTTATCTATTATCCATATCCCCCTCCAACGCGTTTTTTTGCTCTTTGACCTACAAAATTTTCGGTTGTCACGAGAAAAAGAAATTTGGAATTTCACACGTATTACAGTCCGTATCTTTCTTCTTCTTATAATTCACAAAGCTATATAATCTATATTGCAACAACGATACAATGGCTGCAGTGTTAATTAATAAGCGTAACAATAAGTTTGTGCTAGGTGCCGGTGCTCTTGTTGTGTTATTCTTGATCTTTGTGTTCACTCCTGCGTCCACA
Organism: Ambrosiozyma kashinagicola; assembly: GCA_001599075.1. Taxonomy (NCBI): domain Eukaryota; kingdom Fungi; phylum Ascomycota; class Pichiomycetes; order Pichiales; family Pichiaceae; genus Ambrosiozyma; species Ambrosiozyma kashinagicola. The sequence goes on from BCGA01000007.1 coordinate 279,663, forward strand.
ACGATCAAGGAGACCTCAAGTGCAACTGCAAACATCGTGGATTCAGGGTCTTACGAAAGAGTGCAGGGGATCCCACTGTCTGATGATAAGAAAACTGCTCCAGATAGTACAGTTCCAGTGGTTAACTCTGACGAAAATGGGAAGGACTTTGTGGTGACCTCGGTTGTGAGTTCAGAGCCATCTGAAGTTGCTGAAAAGCCAAAGGATGCTCCAAAGGACGCATCAAAGGATGCTTCAAAGGATGCTTCAAAGGATGTGTCATCTCCAGCAAAGGAGAAGACTCCAGCTGATTCTAAGGATTCTACCAAAAAGCCTTCTACTGACAAGACACCTGCTCTTAGTAACTCTGATAAGCTTCACGATCCAGCTCAAGAAGCTAAGGCCACTGAGGGTAAGGACGCATCTTGTAGTAACAAGGAAGAATATGTTGTTATGATCGATGCTGGTTCCACAGGGTCCAGAATCCATGTTTACAAGTTTGACGTTTGTTTCTCTCCACCAAAGTTGATCTCTGAAGAATTCAAGATGAAGAAACCAGGTTTATCCTCATTTGATACGGATGCTAAGGGTGCCGCTGCCTCTTTAGATGAATTATTGGATGTCGCCTTACAAACCATTCCAAAGGATAAGCAAGGTTGTTCTCCTGTCGCCGTGAAGGCCACCGCTGGTTTGAGATTACTCGGTGACGAGAAGTCTAGTGTGATCTTGAAGGAGGTCAGACGTCACTTGGAAGAGGATTATCCATTCCCTGTTGTTGATGGTGATGGTATCTCCATCATGGAGGGTTCCGATGAGGGTGTTTACGCATGGATTACCACTAACTACCTGTTAGGTAACATTGGATCCTCCAAGAAGACTCCAACTGCCGCTGTGTTTGATTTAGGTGGTGGGTCTACCCAAATTGTGTTTGAACCAAGTGATGGTGAACAAATGATCGAGGGTGAACACAAGTACGAAATCAGTTTCGGTGGTAGAGACTTTGTCTTGTACCAATACTCCCACTTAGGTTATGGTTTGATGCAAGGTAGAAGAAGAGTCAATGCTGCCATTGTCAAGGCTGAATTAGACAAGGAAGGATCCACTCTTGTTGCTTTAACTGACGAAGAAGCCAAGAATGAAGAATTGAAGGCCACAACTACGATTCAACACCCATGTCTGCCACCTGGTGTCAAGGCTGATAATGTCAAGGTGGAAACCGATGATAAAAAGACTTACTTGGTTAACTTTGTGTCTCCAGCTAAGTCTGAAGACGATCCATTAGCTAAGACTGCCTCTACTCAATGTAGATTCATCGCTGAGGGTATTCTTAACATGGAAACCGAATGTGAATCCAACTCATGTTCATTCAACGGGATTTACCAACCATCCTTGAAGCACCAATTCGAGGAATCCTCTGATATGTTCATCTTCTCTTACTTCTATGATAGATTACAACCTATGGGTATGCCATCTTCATTCACCTTAGATGAAGTTAAGTCTATCACTCAATTAGTGTGTTCTGGTTCTTCATACTGGAACCAATACTTGGTGCAACCTGAATCCATCAAGGAATTGGAGAAGGAACCACTTTGGTGTTTGGACTTATCCTTCATGACTGCTATGTTACATACTGGTTATGATATTCCATTACACAGAGAATTGAAGACTGCTAAGAAAATAGACGGTAACGAGTTGGGTTGGTGTCTAGGTGCCTCCTTACCATTACTAGATAAGAACTCTGGCTGGAAGTGTAAGGTTACTAAGGATATCTAATTTATTCAAATAAAACAGAAAAAAAAATAAATAGTGTTTTGTGTATTTAAATCTTTTAATAAGAGTATATTATTAATTATAAAAGAGCGTATAAAAAAATTCGTTGAATATAACGGAAAAAGGATTACCCCTACTCCAGTTACTTCAATAGAACCATATCAATTGACATGCCATCGCAACCTACAAGTGAATCATCATCTTCTACAGATGCGGGCTCGAATTCCGGTTCGGGTGTGATCCCTACGGGGTCTTCCATGAATGGTGAACCCTCGATGGCTAATCTTAACGTCGGCATGGCACGGTCTCCCTCTCAAGTCGCAGAACAACCTATGCTTCATGATGCACTCTTCTGTGCTGATAATCCTAGAAACTATCAATATACAGTTAGGGTTGATCCATCTTCTGACCGGTTGACTATGGACTCCACTGGGTTCAGTCGGTCTAATTCAGGAACATCTGTGATGAGACACAACCCATCATCTCCGTTATCTACCACTCCGACGTCACCACAAGTGCAACCTGTTAGACCAAGAAATATGGTGCCTACGAGCAAATTACAAGAACGTACAGATAAATTGATGAACAGTTTGACCGATTCCAGTTTTAATGCGGTGAATTCGCATACACAATTAGCTAAAACGGCTCACGGGGTTAGAGTGTTAGCTAAGAACTTGAATAGAGCTACAATCGCATTAAATATGAAATCCGTGTTGATCATCACCAAGGCTAGAGATAATTCATTGATTTACCTGACTAAAGAACTCACAGAATGGCTTCTCTCTAAGATCCATGATGGTGCCGTTTATGTGGATCACCACTTGGAGAACTCCAAAAGATTCGATCTTGAGGGTATCATTAGAGATATCCCGTCTGCAGAAGGTAGAGTCAAATTCTGGACTAAGAAATTGATAAGAGAATACCCAGATTCGTTTGAATTAGTTATCACATTGGGTGGTGACGGTACAGTGCTTTATTGTTCTACGTTATTCCAACGGATCGTGCCACCAGTGATGTCGTTCGCCTTGGGATCACTAGGGTTTTTAACTAATTTCAAGTTTGAAGATTTCAGAAATGTTTTAAGTGGTGTTATGAAAACTGGTGTACACACTAATTTGAGAATGAGATTCACTTGTCGTGTGCATAAACCTAATGGTGAATTAGTTTGTGAACAACAAGTTTTGAATGAATTGACCGTTGATAGAGGTCCCTCGGCATACGTGTCGATGCTTGAATTATATGGTGATGGGTCTCTTCTGACTGTTGCACAGGCAGATGGGTTGATCCTCGCCACTCCAACTGGGTCTACTGCGTACTCCTTGAGTGCAGGTGGATCCCTTGTGCACCCTAGTGTGAGTGCTATCAGTGTGACTCCTATTTGTCCTCACACATTATCGTTTAGACCTATCTTATTGCCTGATTCTATGTCATTGCGTGTCAAGGTTCCCTTGAGATCCAGAGCCACTGCGTGGGCATCATTCGATGGTAGATCCCGGGTAGAACTATTGAAAGGCTATTACGTCTCTGTCACGGCATCACGGTTCCCATTCCCTACTGTGAAGTCATCTAAGACTGAATACATTGACAGTGTTAGTAGAGTGTTGAATTGGAACTCTCGGGAGGAGCAAAAATCTTTTGTTCACTTATTGAGTGATAAGAACAAGATGTCATACAGCAACTACGAGAAGGATCACACCGAGCTAAGTAGTGAACAGGATGCAGCTGATGATTACGCCATGATGAGTGCGAGTACTGTTGTGGAAGAGGATCTATCTAATTTGAAGTTGGATCCTCAGCGAGGGACTCCTAATAAATTCCCCAAGCCGCTGTTTGTGCTTCACGACGATGACACTAAAACCAACAACTCATCAACGCAGTCTCTCCATGAGCTGAATCAGACTACTGTGAGTGCTAGTGCAGTGAGTGAGTCATTACGAGTGTACCGTCGTGAACAAACTAAGGTTCATGATTGCTGTGATAGTGATGCCTCATCTGTTGCTGTGTCCAGTTGCGATGAAGTAGATGAACCAGACGATGATGAAGAAGAAGAGACAGAGGCTCTTGATGATGATGAGAATGAGAATTTCGAGATTGATTATAACGATAATGATGATGATAAGTAATTCACCAACTCTATATATATATATACACATATTACTACTACCCCTATATAAATTAAATACATCTTTACACCCGAGCCGCATTAAATTTTAAGTCTTAATTTCGAAGAAAAGGAAAGAAAAAAAACGATTCTTTATAAGGGGATGGATGGGTTTATTGAATACGTGATCTTTATCTACATTGTGATTAATAAATTAACTAAGGTATGTGGGTTCTTATTAAGTGGCAATTGAATTGAATTGATACGAATTGGTCAACTGAATTGATTGTACATTAATATTATTCTGCTTCTGTGTGTGGGGGAGGAGGCGGCGGATTTTCGTGGATATGGTTTATTTAAACTATACTCATTCCACTTGATCGACATTAACATGTTCAAAATTACTAACATTTCAATGAAATTGATACAGAAATAGACCTCTTAGTCACTTCTGTCCCTTTTTTTTTTGCTTTTTTTCACAAAAATGGAGAACGTTCATCCAGACAACCCATTTAACGAGAATAACCCCATTGATCCTAACAGTTCATACGATGATGATGCATCATCTACTGATCTGTCCGACTATTCAGTGGATCACAAAAAGGATATGGTCTTTGACAATACGGAGAATGGATATCCACATCCAGATCAAGAACAACAAACACAACAACCGCAATTGCAACAACCTAAAACTCAATATACACAATTACAACAGCAAAGTGATAATAGCATTGGTACAGGATCTGTGACCCTGGTCGATGACAAGGATGACACCGGCACAGCAGTGCATGACTCATCCAATTATAATTACAACCTGAATAACCTCATGGAACCTAGTCCAGATGATTTCAAGGTTGAAGCACAAGGTTATAGTACATGGGAAATCACAGATGTCACTCAATTCGAAACTGGTAAAATTGTCGGACCCAAATTCACAGTGGGGAAATACATTTTCAATCTATTGATTTTACCTTCTAAAAGAGCAGGCAACTTTTCACTCTCTGTGTACCTCGAGGGTCACCCCATCGATGAAAAGAAAAAGCCAGAAGAGGGTACCATGGTTGATGAAGACGAAGACGAAGAAGAAGATGATGATTGGTCCTTCTGTGTGCAATTCGCTATAGATGGCTGGAATCCAGATGCTCCAGAGAGACATAAAATGAACCATTCTCATTTCCGGTATAACCCTAGAGTGACCGATTGGGGGTTTGTTGGATTCATAAATAATAAATTGAAATTGGATAGCTCCATCATTCAAGGTGGTAACCTCAACTTGACTGCATATATTAAGATCATTGATGATTTCACTAACGTCTTATGGTACGATTTCAGAGATTATGACTCTAAAAAGAGTACCGGTTACGTTGGTATAAATAACCAAGGTGCCACTTGTTACTTGAATTCCCTACTACAATCATATTACTTCACTAAACTTTTCAGAAAGAAAGTGTATCAAATCCCAACTCAAGATGAATTGGAGCCTACAGTGGAAAATTTCAGACAATACATAGAGCAACCGAAAAGTGTTCCATTATCACTACAAAGATTATTTTACAATTTACAAACTTCTGATAAGCCCTTGGATACCTTGGAATTGACTCAATCATTTGGGTGGACGGGCGCTGACGCGTTCACCCAACACGATGTGCAAGAACTGAACCGTATTTTGATGGATAGATTGGAATCCAAAATGAAGGGTACCGAGATTGAAGGCTGCCTAAATGGAATCTTTGTCGGTAACATGAAATCATTCATTCGGTGTATCAATGTGGAATATGAGAGTAGTCGTACTGAAGAATTCTGGGATATTCAATTAAACGTGAAGGGTTTAAAAAATATTAAAGAATCATTTGAGAATTATATTGAATTGGAAGTCCTGGATGGTGATAACAAATATGATGCATCTGGACTTGGATTACAAGCTGCAGAGAAGGGTGTCGTGTTTGAATCCTTCCCACCTGTGTTGCATCTTCAATTGAAGAGATTTGAATATGATTTCGAATATGACCAATTAGTGAAAATCAATGATAGATATGAATACTTTGATGAAATAGATTTGAAACCATACTTAGAGAAGGATGCTGAGGGTTACGATGAAGACTGGACTTACCAATTACAGGGTGTGCTGGTGCATCAAGGTGATGTTTCCATGGGCCATTATTATGCTATGATCAAACCTACTTCCGAAGATAAGTGGTTCCGTTTTGACGATGATAAGGTCTGGAGAGTCACACCTAATGAAGTATTCGAAGGAAATTTCGGTGCCGACAGATTGACTATCGATCCAAGAAAAATGACTAGAGAAGAACAAAATGAGTACAGTATTAGACGTCATACATCGGCATACATGTTGGTGTACATGAGAAAGAGTAAAATCAATGAATTGTTGAATGAAATTGTCGCTGATGATGTGCCTCCTCATATTACACAACAACTGGCATTCGAACATGAACAATTTGAGAAAATCAGAAAGGAACAAGAAGAAATGCATTTGTATGCAAATTTTAAGGTTTACACTGGTAAGGCATTTAGTACTTATCAGGGGTTCGATATTGGACCAAATGAGAATGACCTTTTGAATTATGCTGAAGACTTATATAATGAGGATTCATTCCCATTAACTTTCAGATTATTAAAGACCGATCCTTTCATTAAAGTGTTTGAAGAAGTTCAGGCTAGATTGGCTGGGTCTTCCAACCCAAACAATTTCAGATTCTGGAATATGATGTCAAGAAAGAACTCCACTCTCAGACCTGGAGCTCCAATTCCATATAAATACCAGGGTGATTCATCTAAGATCACTATTGAACAAGTCATGAGAGAAGTTGACGTGTTTCCGACGAATTACAGAAGAAGAACCAATAGAGGTGTGCAATTGAACCTATTTCTTGAGGATGCTTCTACTGATTTGAAATATTTGTCTAATGCAGTGTATTCTCTAAGACAATCCAATGAGATTCCTGCTGATGTTGAACAAATTGAACCACTCAGTGATAAATTAGAAAAATATTCTGAATTGGTGGCTCCTAAGTCCCCTACTACTTTGTCTCCTATTAGTAATGCTGATATTCTAATTTTCATCAAGTTCTTTGACTTGGAAAACCAGACTTATACTGGGTTAAGCCACTTGCTAGTGCCTAAGGAGAATCCGATTGATTATTTGACTCAACTATTGAATAACCTTATGGGATATCCAATTGAAACTCCACTTGAATTTTATGAAGAACTATCTCGGTCCCAATTGAACCCATTATCTCTTGATCAATCATTCTACAAATCAGAATTGTCATCCGGTGATATAATAATATTTACAAAGCAAAATTGGAGCACTGATATTAGTCCTTCTAATTTGGAATTCAAGAATGTCCATGAAATTACAAAATTCCTTGAATACAGAGTGCATTTCAGATTCTCTCCACTGTCCAAGGCTGAAGAAGATGAAGAGGAATTTGTCATTGTGGAGGATGGTGGTGATAAAGGTGTTTGTTCACCTGTGGTTAAACCAGAAAGTGGCTCTGATAGAAGTGTTTCAGAATCTAAAAAATCTTTTGATTTGTGGTTCTCGATGTTGCAAAGTTATAAGGATCTCTCTAGAAAGGTGGCTAAGCATATTGATGCTAATCCTGATTGTCTAAGATTATTTGTGCTCACTCAATCTGGCTCCAAGATTCCATTGAAGACAGACACTCGTTTGAAGAGCTTCTTGGATAAGGTTCCTAAATCACAAACTGTGGATATCCAATATGAAGTGTTGAATGTGACTTTATCAGAATTTGAAGATATGGTGCTTTGTAAGGTTTCGTGGGTGGGTCAAGGTGTTTGCAGAGAACAAAAACATGAATTCTTTGTTCCTAAATCTAGTACTCTGTCTCATTTAATCGATAGACTACAAACTAAGGTTCAAATCAAGCAAGAGCAAAGAGACTCTTTGTTAGCATGGTGTTATGATCCTACTAATATGCTACCTAGCGTGATCAGCTTAAATACTCCAATTGAGCAAGCCACGTATATGGTGATCGGTTATTACCCTAACTTTATAGAGACCCTTGAGACCAAACCAAACAATATCAGACTCGTTGCTGGTATCCAATTTTTCGGTGGTTTACAAAATATCCATAGTATTCCTTTTGTGTTTGATTTAGTCGATGGCGAAATTTTTAGAGATACCAAGGTTAGATTACATAAATTACTTGGTATGTCTGAAAAGGAGTTCAAGAGTGTCAGAATTGCTGTCACAGATATGAACAAGGTTGATTACTTGGATACCAGGGAAAGAGAACAAATTCAATTGTTCACGGTGTTTAACCAGCCTAGACTTTACCTTGCAATTGATCATCCTGATAGAAATGTCAGAAGGGGTGCAGGTAATGAGGCCTCTATCGTGATTAGAGGTTAGGTATTCTTGGTTATTGACATCCATCTGTTTTTCTTTTTATTGTGTTCAGCATTGTTGTGCTGTATACTTGTTGGTTTTGTGTTTCTTTAATATTTTGTATTTTTTTTATCTTCATTGTTTTAGTTTTAGTTTTAATTGTCTGTTTTTTTTTTCGTTTTACGTTTCCCGTTTGTCGTATCTTATTCCTTCAATATATATATTCGACACATATTGCATGGCTTTATATTCATTTTCTATGTAATGTCTAACTACTGGTATTATACTTCTTTTCATGGGCCCGTTTTCTGTATTGCGTTGAACTTATCTTATCCTTGAATCCGTCGTCCTTGGAACCACCTCCAACAACACACATTTCATGAATGATTAAAGTAGGATACCCCTTCTCACTTCTAACATTATTAATGTAATCACCACCGGAGACAGTCTCTGAACTCAACACTAATGCTTGGATATCCTCCACGGTGGCAGTTGGTCCACAGACGTCATTGATCTCTGAGGGAGACGGCTTTACAGAGCTGTCCATTAACTGCAAGAATTCAATGACTTTTTGTTCTCTTAAAGAGTATGGCTCGAGGAATTCTGCATACTTCTTGTTCTTCAAAAGGGCTTCCCCAGTAATACCGACAATGAGTGTTTTCGTAGTTAAGAAAATGGCACCAGATAATAAAATCTTGTGGCCATCATGTAGGTGGTCAAATGTTCCACCAATAGCAACACTATGGTACTGTTTGGCCTTAGTTAATTTGGATAATTGTGGCTGCACCAATTCTGTAGGTTCAAATTGTGATTCCAGAGGAACTGTTGCTATCAGGGGCGTAGTTGGAATCCCCGGAAGTATTGTTGTTGAGCTTATAACGATATCCCAGTCAATGTGTTTTAGCGATTTGTAGTTATCGCCGTATAATATGTTAACCTCGATGTCCCCTTTGGAATTGTAGTGTCTTGCTGTGTCATATAGTTTCACTAAGATTGATGTGAGGTCGGATAAAGTACTGATACCATGATTATATAAAATATCTAATCGCCCTCCTGTGCTCGTTGTGTTGATAGTACCAGCGATTGCACTATTCAGCAGTTTTTGGTCAGCAAATTGCTCTTTAGATAACACCAATAATGGATGTTTGTATGTCATTGTTGTGCTAAGCTAGCTACTGGAATTCAAAAAGTCAAACTCATTATATGGTTGATCTTAACGGACAAAATTTTAAAAAAATTTGAAAAAAAACGAAAAAGATGAAGATGATGATGATGACCTTATTTATTTTCCCAACTACTTAGAGGATTACAATATGTCTGATAAATTAGAGGAGCTACTGAAGTTAAAATCAGGTGGTGCTTATGTTCCTCCGGCAAAACTTAGAGCCCTTTTAGCAGAGAGTCAAATTTCTAAGAACTCAGAGGAATACCAGAAACTACAATGGGAACAATTAAAGAAGTCTGTTAATGGTCTTATCAATAAGATTAACAAATCCAATATCAAGTCTATTGTAGTGGAGTTCTTTCGCTTGAATCTAATTAGGGTGAAAGGACCATTCATTGCCAGTTTGATGAAATCACAAGCTGTTTCATTGCATTACACTGCAGTGTATTCATCATTGATATGTGTTATCAATTCCAAGATACCTGAAATAGGTGAACTACTAATAGCAAGATTAGTGGCTAAATTTAATAGATCATATGACAGAAGAAAGGATAAGGAGGCTTGCCTTCCAGTGTTGGTGTTTCTTGCACAATTAGTGAACTTCCAGATTTGCCACGAAGTGGTGATATTACAATTATTTAACAAACTATTAGAGGCACCTACAGATGATTCGGTAGAGTTAGCATGTACTTTGATGAAGGAAGTTGGACCATTCTTAGTAGAGAATTCTAAAGTGGCGAGTGGTGCCATATTCGAAAGATTTAGAAGTATCCTGAATGAAGGATTTATTGTGAGCAGAGTGCAATTCATTGTGGAAGAATTGTTTACATTAAGAAGAAACAATTTTAATAATGCAGAAATAATAGAAAGGGACTTAGATTTGGTTGAGGATGATGACAAGATTACTCATACGATCAATTTAGATGATAAACCATTGAAAACGTATAATGAACTGAATGTTTTCAAGTATGACCAAGAATATGAAACTCATGAACAGGAATACAATAAATTGAAAAGAGACATATTAGGTGAAGAATCGGATGAAGACTCGGGATCGGGATCAGAATCAGATGAAGAATCGGGATCAGAATCAGAAGATGAAGATGAAGAAAAGGATGACCAGGTTAAATTACAAATTAAAGATCTCACTGAACAAGAATTGACCAATTACCAGAAGACAGTGTACTTAACCATGATGTCAAGTATGAGCCCCGAAGAAGCTGTCCATAAGTTACTCAAATTATCACCTATAGATCCAGCGAGAAAGGAATATATGTTAGTTGATATGATTGTGAAGTGTTGTGCCCAAGAGAAGACATATTCTAAGTATTACAGTTTAATCGGTGAAAAACTTGTTGTTATAAGTAAGGGATGGGCCAATTCATTTGCTGAAGTGTTCAAAGAGAACTACACCCAATGTCATAATTTTGAAAACGCCCTAATTAGAAACATTGCTGCCTTTTGGGGTCATCTCTTTGCCAGTGATAAACTAGGGTGGGAGTGTATGCAAGTGATAATATTGACTGAAACAGAGTCTACATCGGCTGGGAGAATCTTTTTGAAGTTTATGTTTTTGAAACTACAAGAAGAACTAGGCCTAAATAGATTAGCCACGAGGGTCGAGGAACCATACATTAAGCCTTTCTTGGTGGGGATGTTCCCAGAGACTAATGCTGATAATTTAAGATTTTCCATTAATTTCTTCACTGCAATTGGTCTAGGTAGATTAACTGAGACAATGAGAGAAACGTTAACCAATTTACCACCCGAAGAAGAGCAAATTAGAGGTAGATCTAGAGAAAGAAGGACTTCCTCATCACGGAGTGGTTCAGGTTCACAATCATACTCTAGATCGTGTTCATACTCCGGGTCACGGTCATACTCTGGATCTCGTTCTTATTCTGGCTCGCGTTCATATTCTGGATCACGATCTTATTCTGGTTCACGGTCATACTCTGGTTCACGGTCATACTCTGGGTCACGGTCATATTCCGGTTCCCGGTCGAGATCGTACTCCGGATCTCGTACTCCATCAAGATCAAGATCAGTTACACCGGATCCGGCAGAGAAACTACCTACGGGTCCATCGTCTACTGCTAATTATCCTGCAGCTCCACTTCCACCACCACAGAATCCTAGAAAGAGAGCTTACTCTGGTTCGAATAACCAATCATTACCAAAGAAATTCTCTTCTGGTTCTAATAATGTTCCATTAGGTAAGAAACGTGAATTTCAATAAAGAAATTGTGTATTTTAAATTTAATTTTGTGTACGTATAGTAATGAAATATAATATATATATATTAATAATATTTCTGACAGAATAAGGGAAATTACAGAAAAAATATAGAAGTAAAGAATTGTGACAAGGATCAAACAATGGCAAAGAAATAGAAATGCATTATCATTAAGGAAGAATAATTACTTCGCAAGGGGGTAGTTTACTCAACGGAGACCTTCAGGTCTTCTGTTTTAGTAACCAAATCATTAACTTCTGCTTTAATAGTTAACTTAGAGCTCGCAGTTTCATCACCTGGGTGTCTCCCCACAGGAACCAATTGCTTTTCATTGCCACCTCTTAAGTCAATTTCACTTAATCCAATGACACTACCGAAATTAGTAAATCTAGTCATGTAATGTTCTCTTCTCTTGTAAGCCATTTCACACATAGTGAAATGATATTTATCCTGATCGTATTCGAAATCGACAAGTCCATCAAAGTCCTTATCTAATTGTTCAGCTGCGACGAATTCGGAGAAGTTTGCATCAAACACCAATTTCTCTCTAGTTAATGGATCAATGAATGGGTAGATCAATCTTAAGAAAGTTCTAGCTAAGAATGGAATATTAGTCAATAAGGCCTTACCTAATCTTTCTGGGTAGTGAGTTTGCAAGATGTGTAAAACTTGTTTACCGACACCAAGAGGTGGAACCTTAGATGTTTCCACACTGGCAGCGATTTCAGGGTGATTCTTGAAATCAATTAATAGGGCAAGAGAATCTTGACCGGATGGCATAAAATCAATAACTCTCTCTAACATGAACACCAAATGTTGCACTTGTCTGAAGGAGTTCTTGGTATTCTGTCTACCTGGTTTCAAGTATAGACATGGTCTAGCATCGTTGTCGTAACCGAGAACAACTTCCTTACCGGTTTCAGCTTCAGGTGCGATTAATTCGGGTGTAACTATATTCTTAGAATCATCTAATTGATGGTTAATTCCGAATTCTCTTCTCCATGCAATGGTACCTTCAATTCTGGAAATAGCATCATCGACGACCCATTTAGTGGCACGTAGATATCTCAAGAAACATTCTCTAGTTAACCATGCCTTTTCGTCTGATGTCAATGGCAATTTTTCGGCATCCTTTTGGTGATGCTCCGTGACGGCTATTTTCAATTCAGTATCCTGGAAGTGTCTCAATACGATCAAGTATTTTGTCTTTTGTTCTTCCGTTAAGGGTTTTTCCTTTGGAGCCTTCACGTTAGCAGGTGGAGCTTCGAAAGGAATTTGCACTTTGATGAATTCCTTCTTTGCCGTCTGAGCGGACTTCACACTGGCTGCCGATGATGTAGTTGGAGTTGACTTCTTGCTGCCTCCGAAAAAATTCAACATATTGATCCAGTTTTGTAGATGATTGTGTATAAGTAGATGTAGTTGTAGGTATAGTGTTTTTTCAAAAGGGTGGGTTCGGAATTAACTTGAAAGGAGTTTTGCTTTATTTTGTTAAACAGGGCAGGTCCGGAACTAATCGGATGATTGTCTTGTGATAGCTAATATGAATAGTATGATATCAATATACGGATCTTATATAAAGAAATTCAAATCAATAATCAAATCAATCTGATAATCCGTCACGTAATGATAAAAACACCAAATAATTCGGGAAACTTTAACAACGTTCGTTGAACACTAACAGCCGAACACAGCAAGGCTATATAGAGTACATTACAAATAGAGAGGAGGGACACAAGTACGGAAAAAAAAAACAACCACGAACTACAGACCGGAAATCCGGATATTGGGCGGAAACTATAAATATTTTTATTTATGTTACTTAAGCCTTAAACCTTTAAACTTGTTCTTGAGTTTACTCTTGGTGGACAACGAGGAGGATGACGATGATTGAGGGGTGCTGGACCTCACGAGGTGGGAACTGGATGAGGACACGGGAGGAGACCGCGTACTTTGAGGTTGGCGATGTGTGGTCGGCGTTGGAGTGGGCTTCTTCACCGGAGCTGGTGGAGCAGATTTTTCAAATAAATGTAATGGCACCTTCTTGGTGGCCCACTTCTTATCCAAACTTAACTCAAAATTGGCTCTCTCATCATCGATCATTCTGATGTCACCAATTAAATCCCAAGTGGTATAGATCTCATCTGTTCCAATAAATACGTTCTTATTGATCTTAGATTCCTGTGAAAGAATGGTACTAATCTCCGACGTCGTGAGACCACCTGCACAGAAAATCAATAACTTCTGTCTAGTCAATTCAGTCTTTGTTTGCTTACTGGTCTTCCATTTAGGTTGGTTTCTAATGGGCAATCCCGTATTAGAGGAGTCAGCATCATGGGCATTCAACTCTTCCATGGAGACACCCTTCACATAGGGGAAATCCTTTTCATCTGGATCAACAAAATCGTGATCCATGTAATAAGATCTCTCATCCAGTTGAGTATTGTAAATCTCGGGTAATTTCCCGAATCCCAGTTTTGTTATAATGTTTGTATAACTTGGTACATACCGTTCAGTGTATTCTAACGTGTCAACAACGTCGTGGTATGTAGTACGAGGTATTGGCTTGCTGTACAGATCTTGCTTGAGTAAAGGCACTTCAAGCTTTGCAAAGTTTTTGAATAATGACACAATTGATTCAACCTTCTCTGGCATAGAGAATTTTAATAATTTAATCAAATCAGATTCCACAATACCTCCTCTATAAAATGCATACACTATGAGTAATCTAATCTTATTACCCATGTCTATTTTAGGATTAGCCAACAGTTCAATTAAATCATCAGTCACGGGTTCAAACATATCTTTATTGAACCCCATATTTGTGGCACACTTATTTTCAAACACAATCAGCTCAAGAATGTCATCACTCTGAAATTTCTCATTGATCTTAGTGATCAATTCAAAATGACCCGTCACCATTTGTTTATTTTGCATGTGTTCATTTTGTGTCAATGCAGCATGAGAAAGATCTGATACATATTTCAAATTATTAAACTTTGCATCTTCCTTCTTTAAATCATTAATAAGTTCAATAATTCTCTTTGTGTATTCTTCAATTGTCAAATCCTTCAATTCTGTAAACACGGGATCATCCTTATCAAACAATAAATGCTTGGTTTCTACACCTTGACCAGTTTTAATTTCATATTCATAGATGCAAGTGTAATCACCTCTTTTAAATCTTCTCATACTGCTGTCCATTAAATCATAGATCGCAGATCTATAATATTTGTTATGACAGAATGGTCCAAACATATCCATTGTTCTATCAGTGACCAAGAACACAGTTTTATTATTCACTGGTGATAATTCTGGGTTCTTTCTATAATAGTCATCTAATGCTTGTTGGAATTCGGTTGCCAATTTCTTAGCTACTAATGAATTGTAAAATCTAACAACAGGATATTCATTGGTTAAAATACATAAACTCAACATTGATTGCACAGCTCTATCAATTTGATATTCGGCAACATCATTACCAACCTTATCGAAATTGAAATACCCCGGAATTGAATCATGATTATCGGTGACATACACTCTATCTTCTAATGGATTTAAACTTAAGAATTCTATTTTTTCAAATTTATCATGACAAGCCTTAATCAAGAATTTACAAGCCTTCAATCGCACCATACTATCCTTGGATAATCCGGGAAGGAAACACACAATGGCATCGTTGTATCTTTGGCCCTTAGAAAAATCAGCGATCAGACAACTAATTGAATAATGTTGCACTGGATCTAAAATGTAAAGTGCTTGATCTCTATTATTAGATCTTTTCTCATCATCAATTTGATGGAAAGTGTATGCATAATTTAATACATCATCTTTGAGTAATTGCTTTATTAATGGATATGTTGTCTCATCCGCTATCAAATGTCTATAATGAGCTTTATAATGCTCCAGTTTTCCAATGAGTGCTGATATAGAATTAAGTCAGAGTTAGTAAAAGTCAAGATGGGGGGAGGGTATTTTGGGCAATGTAGAAAAGTGATTGCAGTTGACATACCATTCTTTTGCAGTTCAAGCAATGACATTGTAATTGACAATGATGAAGTAATATATACAATTATACCACAAATTTGGTAATATCAATTTGGGAAGTGAAATCGTATAAAAATCATGTTTATTTAATTTCTGCCTCGATTTTTTGGAATTTTTAAAGTGAGCGGTCAAAAAAATAAAAATATTGTGGCCCAATAAAGATAATTACTAGTTTGTTAATAAAACGGAAAACCCAAAAAGATTATGATATCACATTACAAAAGTGGTATATAAAAACATATCTGCTAACCAGATAATGTCAAAAAGATAAAACACAAAATAGTGAGAGAAACAAGAAACAAAAACACAAACTCAACAAAGGAAAAGCAAAAATGAAAGGTAAATAATTAAAAATGGGGGGGGAAGTTCATGTGAAGAAAATAGTAAAGTGTATTAAAAGAAATGAGTGTAGCATCTAGAAGACTCGTGAACTTCCATTTGAGATTTGACTTCATTCAACTCATTTTTGATCATGACAGCCAATTGAGGAGTCAAATTATTACAAGTAGCAGATTCAGGGTGTCTATCATATTCATCTTCAGCGTAAGTGTCATATAATAAGATTCTTGAAGAAAATTTGACACCCTTCACTGGTTCCTCTAATTTAGGTGGTTCCATTTGGTGTTCAGAACCCTTGGAACCAAACAAGGAAAGCATAGAAATAGAATTACCCGATTTGGTCTTCTTCTTGGATAATCTCTTTGGTCTTTCATTGACAGAAGTAGTGGATTCACCTCCTAGTGAGAGAGTTGGAGAAGGAGGATTTGATAATGACTTCCGACTTGAATTCAATTTAGGAATCAAAGATAACCGATGATTCTTCTTTTCAGAAATCTCAGGTTCAGGTTCAGCCATTTGAGCAACAACAGGAACAGTGGTGGTGTGAGCAACGTAAGAATCAGCATCATCATCAGCTTCAGCAACATAATCTTCAAAATCTCTTGATGGTTCATCAACGTAATCATAATCACCAAAAGAGTTAGTTGATTCAGATTCCTTCATGTAAATCGAAGTATGAGAACCAGCACTGTTAGCCAATGACCCCATAATAGCAGACTTTGTCGATTCCTTCAAGGCAGAATTGAATGTTGGACCTCTGAGTCCCTTGAATGACATTGAGATAGGTCTAGCATGTGGAATGTCTTCCTGAGGAGTCATCAATGGTTGGAATTGTGGAATGTATGGACTGAGTTTAGGAGAAGGAGATGAAATAGCAACATCAGTAGCTTGTTGAATCTGGTCATCTCTGAAATCAGTGTATGAATTCAGAGAACCCATGTCATCTTCAAATGGAGTGTAACCGACGGGAGCAATATCAACATTCTTTTCTTTTGTCTCTTCAACTTCAATTTCATCAGATGGAATTTCTGGTAAGACCTTTGATGTGGTACCAGATGGAATAGGAGATGGTGCAAGACTATGTTCAGCTAAACCAGCAGGCTTATCAAGAGCAGGAGTGTCAATATCGTAGTTAGTGAAATCTAAATCAATATCAAAGTCTGTATCCAAGTTTTCGTCACCTTCACTGAAATCAATCATCTTTATCAAATCACTGAAATCTCTAATGTCTTGATCTACAGGATCATCATCGTTGACAAACCCAAGTGATTGTCTCTTGTTCTTAGATGGAGAAAACACAATCCGCTTGCGTGGAGAACTGAATGCAGATTTGATAGGAGACACCAATGGAGACTTGTTCTTCAGAATACTACCAGTTGATCTCAATGGGGAAACCACCTTAGAGTTTCGAGGAGAATCTTTCATTGGAGATCTCACAATGACTCTACCATCTGAGGTAATCAGCTCATCAAAGCTTTGACCATTAGCACTGTTAACCATTTCAACGATGGATGGAGATGCAGACATACCTTGATTAATAATCACATTGTTATTGGTGTTATTAGCACCAATAGAAGATCTATGAGACTTGATTGATTTCATTGACTTACATCTCTCTAAACTGACTATACTTTGCACTTCATCCATGCTCAATCTTCTAGGAAATAATGAATCACCAGGATGTAATCTATTAGGGGAACTTAAAGGAGATGTCAATTTCTTAGGTGACACAGTATATGCATCAGGGAATTCACTTGGAGATGAAAACACTTCAGCAACTTGTTCTGTCTTGGTCTCGTGAACAGATCTGATGGTAGAAACTGTATCTAATGGTTTATCAAATGGGGAACTCTCAAGAAGTTCCGAATTTGTGAAGGTTGTAGTGGATTGAGGATCATGGTATAGAGACTTCTTCCGGTTGGTATTAGAGTTGTAGACAGGTGTATCCAATGGTGAATGGTTAGAAAATTCACCTTGGGAAGCCAATGGAGTAGACAAGATAGCACCTTCACTGTTAGTGGAATCACCAGTAAAACCATAAGTGAACAGTAATGTAGACGGTTGATTAGGTTCTTGGTTCTTGTTTTCCTTACCTAAATCGGGGGTAGCAACCGGGGTGTGAGCATCACTCAATGGAGCAATCTCTTGCATAGACTTGCTCTTACCAAACAATGATCTTCTATGCTTATGGGTCTTACCAGCGTTATTATTATTAGTGGTATCATTATTGTTGCTGATATCTTCCAGTGGTTGACCAATGGCAATACTCTTTCTCTTCCAACCAGATAAGAAGCTTCTACCCTTCTCCTTTCTTTGCTTTTGCTTCTCCATTTTTTCTCTCTTCTTCTCTTGTGACTTCTCCTCTTTAGCCCGTGATTTCTTCTCTGCTTCGGCTAATGATTCAAAATCACTGTAACTCTTAGTTCTAGAACGACGGCTGTTGAAAGTACCATTAGATAAATTGGACAATGCAGGACTTGGCATAGTTGATGGTTGTTCTTGATTTGGAGTCACTGAAAGAGTAGCAGAGGATGAATTTTGTTTCTTGAACAGTCCCTTGAACTTGAGTTTGTTCTTCTTCTGTTGTGGTGGATGCTGTTGTTGTTGTTGAATTGAGGCGGGCTGTTGCAGAACTTCCTTTGGAGTTTCAGTTTGTTTCGGCGCAGCAGCTGGTTTGGAATCCTCAATGGTGTCCTTAGCAATGACTTCATCCATAGCTGGAGACAGGGGCAATGAGTTGTAATCACTGAATGCTCCTGCATTGGATGATTGTAACTGTGGGGATGGTTCAAGTAAATCAAGTTCAGGAGATAATGGAGCTTCTGCTACTCTGTCGACTGCAGGTGATTGCAGAATTGAAGGAGAGGAGTAACTAAAATGCAAAGGAGATGAATAATGAATGTCAGTTGGCGTATCGGCAAACTTAAGAGAGAAATTAGGAGATGGTGTGTTCACCTCTTGTAACTCAGTCTTTGGAGTGGATGATCCGGCGGTAGGAGGTGGAGCAAGAGTTGTTTTAGTAGTGGTACTCGTATTTTGAGTGAGTGGAGTGATTTCTTTAACATTATCGTAAGTGGAATCTCTAACTAATCTCATAGAGTATCTATATGTAGTAGTGTGTGATTGAACAAACTTGGAACCTCTGGAGGAGGCCTGCTTTGGTGTAACCACTGGTGAGAAGTCCAGTTCATCATCGTTATCTTCGTAATCGTATCCAATTTCATAAACAGAATTAGAAGATGGTTCATGAATGATATCCATTGAAGTAGATCTTGAAGCAACTTTTTCAGGGTTAAAGAAGTCCATACCCTGGACCGGTTCATTGAACACCATAGATGGAGAAAATTCCTTAGGGGTCATCAAGTTGGAGTTAGTCTCATAGTGTTCCAAACGCGTTGTTGACAATGTATTAGTGACTGTCTTTGAAGATGAAGTGGATGGATCAGAAGATTCAGTGATATCCCCAATGACAGATGCATTAATACCAAATTTGGTAGTCACTGGGTTAGTAGCAACAGGGAATTCTTCAGGCTCAAGAGTTTGTAATGAGATTCTTTTCTCTGCTTTATCATCGGTATCCAATTTATGAACGTTGCTACTCTTAATTGTACTAGACAAACTAATCAAATCTGGTTCATCCATGGCAGACCAAGAGTTCCGTCCTAATGTACGATTGTCTGGAACCACTTCAGTGGTTGAAGATCTAGCAGTGAAGAAACTTGAAGTGGAGATGTTTTGTAGGGAGTAACTGTTATTGGAGACAGCTGAACTGAATGAAGCGCGTGGTTGCTGTGTGACTGCTTCATCCTCTTCAGCTATTGAGTGGATAGTCTGGGTGGAATTCTTCTTAGAGACTCCCTTATTAGTGAGAATATCACTCAATGCCTGTAAACTTGGAGAATTGGTCATTCCTATTAGTTTAGTTGGAACCTCGAGATTCCCCTCTTCATTATCACCATCTTCAGGAACGGAATCCATGGATGTACTCTTTTTTATGCTGTCATTATTGGTCAACACAGTTTTAATAGATTTCAAAGATGGTGACACTATAATGGATCTTCTAATGTATTTAGCGTGTTTTTGGTTATTCATTCCACTCAAATTAAAACTTGGTCCAGAATAGAAATCCGTGTTAGAGATGTCTGGCAAGGAAGACTCAGTTTGTAGTTTTTCATTAGATGAGAATGGTTTAGCTGGTTGCATAACGGAGAAATTGTTAGCAGGTTTGAATTGAGTGTATGGATGAGAAGCGTTAGCTGGAGAGTTAAATTCTCTTATGGATGAATTAGCTGAAGTTTCAAAAGAGGAAGATCTATCCACTTTGTGAAAATCCATATCATCCTCTTGCACTGTACTGCTCATTGAATATGAATCCTGAGTATAAGCTGGAGATGAATAGATTTGTTGGTAATTTAGAAATGGGTTATTACTAGTTTTCTTTGTGGTAATAGGTTGTTGTTGTGGTGGTGTAAGATCTGGCACTGTACCGAAAGACGACATGAGATAATGATGCGTTATAATTGAAATGCAAATAGGGAATGAATTATATGGAATAAAATAATAGGTTGTTGTATCTGGTTCAAATGTGCCCTGTTCCTGTTTTTGTTCCCTTTTAAAAAGAAGTGAAAAATGAGATGAGTATGAAAGGGGTTTAGTAATATAAGTTAAAACGTCTCTTCTTTTCTTCAAAGAAACAATTCAAAAAAATAAAACACAAGTAATAGAATAACCAGATATAATAATTATATAGTGTATATGTAAAACTCTTAAAAGACGTGTTTTCCCTTTAATAACCTACTCAATGTGTTTTTTTTTATCTGTTCTGTTGATATTAAAAATTCCATCGCCTCGGAATACACGTCTCATTCTCCTTTACTGAGAACCCCTTTTGACGCGTCTCTTTATATTTCCTAATTTAGCATTAATTAATTTTGACAAAAGAGAACAAAGAGAATTATGTTTTTTTTATTTAACTTTTTGGTAGCAATAATTGCAATACAACAATGGGGTCATTAGACAGCCATCCAGATACCAGTTCAGATTTTGATATATCTAATGAATCTGTTAAAAGGCAAGAACTCGAATCAATAGGATACCCAAAGGGACCAAATGATAGTATAGGTGAAGAAGATTGTTACGATGATGACCTCATTCCACAGAGCATTAATACGAAACATGGTATACCTCGACAGCATAAGAAGGAAAGAACTAGTCGTGATATGTTGCCACCTAGAGTGGACCATTTAACTGATCCAATAAATTTCGCACAGACAACTCCCCACTCAAAACCGCAGATCTACAAGGACGAAATTGTTGGTGATGCTGAAATATCAGATGTAATCCCTCAAACTTCATTTTTCCTTGAAGGAACTGATACTTGTAAGAATTTACCAACTGATAAATTGAGTGGTAACTTGCCAGATGGAAACGATGCAGAGAAAGAATTAAGAGCTAAACTGGGGGCCCTAAAATTGGAAAATGATAAATTAAGTGATTCATTAGCGACTGCCAATTCGGGAACCCGAATTAAACTTGAAAACTTGAATACTAAGTTAAATCACGTTACTAAAATTCAAACAGATGATATGTCTAAATTACAAACTAAATTAGAAACGTTATTAGAGTTTCATTCAAATCATACTAGTGCTACCAATAATGACATGGGACTAATTATAGATACCCATCAAACAGAATTGATAAATTCATTACAATCTGAAAACCGTCAATTGAAGAAAATCATCAAAGTTGTCATTGACAGTATGAAAGATCTACAAAATAGAGAAATGGATAAATCAATGGATCAACGTACAGATAAGTATGATAAACTTGAAAGATTATTGAATAAACAAATATCTACTGATAAAGATTCTAGAATAATTTATAAGAAATTGCTTAATACTTTATATACTATTTAAATTAATATAACTTCTTTTTTGAAGACCAATATAATAATTAAATTATAGAAACAAGTAAATAAAGTAAAGAAAAAAAGTTATGAAAGTGATTAGGAAATGACAAAAAATTAAGAAGTGGAAAAAAGATAAGGGAAAACTAGCCCTTTAAAAAGATGAAAATCAAAGGAGAAAAAAACAAAGAGGGGAAAAAAACGTGAATCATAGAAAAAAGTGATGGAAGTGGAGTTAGTCAAGGGATAGGGGGAGAATGTTGCGTGATAGTAAAAGCAGGAGGTTGAAAGAGAGAGGAGGGGGGAGGGGGTAATAAGGATATGTATGATATAGTAAAAGAAAAAAAAAATAAAGCTGTGTGAATTAAAGCAGGAAAGAAGGAGAGAGAATCACATAATGATACAGTCTTCATGACCTGTAGTCTTCTTCTTCAATCTTCTTAATCTGCTAGTACCAGCATTCACATGAGGAACTTCATCTGGAACCACAGATGGATTAGATTCATTCGCTATTTTCTTGTACATAACAGAAGAAGTATCATTGAATGAAATAGTAGACAATGGAGTAGGCACTCTTGATTCAGTTGACATTATAGAATTTATAGTTGATGCAGAATCAGATGATGATCTCTTAATGACAACAGATCCTTGACGTGAAAGATTAGCTTGAGTTGAGTAGAGAGTGGAAGTTGATAAGTTTCTGGTATTAGCGTGGGAATGACCATTGGTGGTGGTGGCAGTAGTAGTAGTTGGGTGTGTAGAGTCAACTGGGGTATAATCGACAACTGGATCGATACCACCTTGTAAAATAGCATTAGCTAAGAATGTGTAAAGCTTAATCCATGATTCTTCTAAGATCAATGATAAGTTGTGACCCATGGAGGCATATCTATCAGTGATAGTCTTCATTAGGGCTTCACCCATAATTTTGAAATAAGCTGGGTTAATAGCTAAGATTCTGGAATGTAATTTCCCTAAATTTCTTAAGGAATCATCCATCACAGATAAATCTTCCAAACTAGCCATAGATGTATTGATGACACCGGCAAATGCTGAAGCTTGATGTTTAATAGAAGGAATCAATCTTTCAATCTTATCATCGTATGAGATCAAATTATCATAAAATTGAATGCAAAACAATAAAGATGTGAATTTACTAACATCGAAACCTTGAGCAGCTGGATGATTTGAAGTGGCAGCTCTCATGGAGACCGAATCATTATCATTAGAGTAAATAGATTCATTTTCAGCTAATTGAGACATTTCTTGATCAGTCTCGGTGATTAAATGCCAAGATTCACGAAGTGCCTTAATTTCGACTGTTGTCAATTTCAAAGAGACATGAACTCTGAATGGTTCTTGAATTGTTGATTCCGGTAACCAATTTGATTCAAAACTGTTATAAAGAGTGGTTTCAGAATCGACAGATTTAGTAGTAGAAGTTCTATAAAGCATGCTATTTTTATGAGGATGATGTAATTGTTGTTGTGATGATGATTGTGATTGTGGAGAGAGCTGTCGAGAGGAAGAACTATGCACTTTAGTCAAGATACTTAAGTGCTTAGAAGAATCCGATTTCCTTCTAGTGTTTTGATAGATTGCACTGTGAGTCAATAATTGATTATGAGTGGAGAATTGTCTATGTTGTGAGAGATTCATTTGGGTATGCATATATGTATGTTTATTTATGTATTAATAGGTATCGGAAGGAGATGGGTAGATGGGGATTCCCTTTAAGTGAATGATTTATTGTTGTATTTTCTCAAAAGTATGGGAGAAACCGGGTTCTAGAATGGAAAGAGAAAAGAAGAGAAAAGAAAAGAGAGAGAAAGAGAAAGGAAAGGTATTTTATTCAACTAAGAAAGCAGATGAGAAGAGTTTTAATTAAATAGAATATATTTTGTAATTTCATACTAAAACTTAAGGATTGTACAGAGGGCGGTTATGTTAATATTTATACAAATATTATTGAAAGAAAGATGAACTAAAAAGAAAGCGTGTATCCATTTACAAGCTATTCTTTTACGATCTTCCCAGTTTTCTAAATAATAATTAAATTAAAACCTTAATTTTATAAAGTGCATATAATGCATGTTTCCTAATTAGGAAACCACACCACAAAAAGTGACATTGAGTTTCCGGTAAGTTTTACAAGTGTTTTTTTTTTCCAATTGTCGGCTAGTATTACTAAACTAGATCTCAAATTACACTACACTATAATGATACAAGGAGTAAATTGAAATTCATTTACTCAGTAATTCAATTGTAAAACCAATATATCTCTATTATCATTCTTCCAATGTCTCCTTTGGAAAGAATGAAATAAAAATAACATCCCACAATTCAATTCCTTCTCTTCTCCTCTTTTTATTATTTGTTCTTCGTGCTTTGTAGTCTTAGAGGGGAAGCCCAAAGTAATAGTAGTAAAATGGAAAAAAAAATTATTAGTTTACACTAAAAGATCACGGGTTTTCGGTAACTCTCCACCCAAACTACTCAAGGACTAAACAATGCACTAATATCAATTATATGAAAATTACTAGATTTGGTTTTAAGACTACACTTATCATCGTAAAGCTTGTTGAATTTGTGTGTGTGTGTATGTTTTCACATTATATCGTACTAACATAGAATGATATAGATTCATAAGTTACATACAATACATTATGTACCCCTTTAAGTCACATAAAATTGATACAACTACTCCTTTTACAAGTAAGACAAAATTATACTGCTTGGTATTACCTTTATAGCCCTCGAGGACTTAAATTGAAATATATTTGGGCTCCCATGGTGTTCCCTTTGAAAAGGAATCTAAATTAAAGGTGTAACTCAGTCACACTCTCGATGCATTTCATAAGCTAACCAACACGAACTAATGTATTTTAAGATTTATGATTTTTTTTTCATTCGTACACCGTGAATTTCTATCCCTTTATAATACATACACACGTCACCTATGTCATTTATCAATGATTTTCCTGTTTGGGAGTAAATTAATGCTTTCAAAGATCTCGTACAAACAATTTTTTTTTTCAATAACGCGTCTTGGATCTTTACAATGACTGACTTAAGAGGTGTAGCGTACATTGTTAATGTGTATTGTGTAATGACTTAAGAGTTGTAGCGTACATTGTTAATGTATATTGTGTAGTTTTTATTATATTTTAACATAACCATGTGTAGAAGTCATTTCCTATATTGTATAAATTCTAAAGGTTTATAAATTGAATTAATTAACGTAACTTGACAATTTAAGACAAATTTATTCATCAATCCCATAATTGATTAGTACTCAAAGCAATTAAATGAAGTGTAACGTATGTAGTCTTTCCACATGTGGTACACAAGTATATTTTATTATTTCATTGCGACAGCAATGATGCAGTACCATCTAGATAGTTCAAGTTATCATGAAAACTACTATTTAATAGTAATATATCACCACCACCATGTAATAAAGCGCGTCATAAAAAAAAACCGGTTACTGATATTATCGACAAGATATTATTACTAACTATCTAAGAGTACACCCTGGCTCACTCATACATGTAATCCATCTCTACCAGAGTAACAAAGAGGTTTATTTTTGAGCCTTGTTAATAAAAAAGCGCTTTTTTTCTTAATGATAACTATATATATATATACCATGCGGTATACTGCGTATAGTTCTACTTAACATCCCTTATCTGTTCTAGATCTTAAGGTGGAGTTTGATGTTACATCAGATATCAAATGTTTATACATTGTTTGCCGTAAGAATAGTTGAATCATTAACAATGAAATTCAAAACAATAAGAATCTACAATTGGGTGGTGTCTTTGTTATTTGTTGTTGTTTTTTCTTGTGACCCTTTGAAGGTTACAAATATACAATCTGAATGTGTGCTATAAGATTTACTAATATGTCCTCTTCTTCACCTCCTTGATGTATGTTGAAGCAAGTAATCTCTAATAAGCTAGTCTTCCATTTAATAAAATCTAGGGAATTCCATAAATGTTAATCCATTTGTTCCTTTTCTATTTTAGCACTAATTAACTTAATCCTGAAACTAAATAGAAAAAAAAATCCGATACAGAAAAGTTCATTTGGTGTATATAGCAAGTTAGTTTAAAGAAAGAAAAAATCCATTCACAGCTTTAAATTATTTATCCGCCTTCAAATTTACATATTTTTTTTTGAACAACTAACTGTTTATTAGTATTTCGTTAATAACCTATTCATTTAATTAGAATACAACTTATACCTTGATAAAGTAGTATTAGTAAAACAGAATTCACAAAAAAACTTTCATATAACTACAATGAATATTCATTTAATAATATATTATATGCAAGTAATGTATGGTGTGCTCATTGGTCAAGTAGTTGGTACCTGAATACAAAAAAAAAAATTCACTTATACAGAAAATATGATCTTATATTCTCTACTATTAATTTTGAGAAGATCTTTATTCTTAGTTTTTGTTAGTCTCTCCTATCTAGCCTTCATTCCAACCGTTTAGGATAGTGCAAAGTAGATCATTACGAATGTTTGCCCCTGTAAATCTAATTAGTTACACCATTCTAGTACAAAATTCACGGCTCCGGCACCACCCCCGCCGGGCTCTGGTCTGGTCGTGCCCCCCCCCCCCACCTCTCTATTCCGCGCAAAACTCAAAATTGCGCTGTTAACCATTATTTTTGTTGTTTTGTGTTACTATGAACATAAACAATGGTATTTTCAATACAATAAACGAGATGTAAACATATCCAGGTTAATTAAATTCGTAAAATTGAATGTTCACTAATTAGTTAAATTGTAAATTAAAACAATACAAGAAAGAAAAAAACGAAATGAAGAGAAAGACAGAAAGAACCAGGCCTCTCCGGTGAAACAAATAATTATTTTTAAAAAAAAGTACTAGAATAAATTACTAAGGAACACGAATTTTGAATGTCAGTTCTTCTTAATTCAAACTATTCAATACTAAAGGTGTATGTCAAATTAGAAGAAAAAAATTACAAAACTTAACTTGGGTTTAGTTTATATGTATGAGAGACACGTAAAAAAAGAGTAGCAGAAGTTTAGAAAAAAAAGCCATTTGATTCCTTTTTTTAAACTTTTTGGTTTTTTGTTCTTCAAAGAATGACTTTTTTTTTACGACTATTTGTAAGTGCTTTCATTTTTAAGAAAGCAATTTATATTATGGGTTCCAGATCAATTCATTAATTTTTGAAACCAAGTAGATAGGTATGTTTGTATAGATTGTGTTTTTGGTTTGTTATGCACTCAGTAAGGGGGGAGAAACTAGACTCACTTGAATATATCTCTCCCTCTATCATGTAATTAACATTAGGTCACTTCAACTTTAGTAATATATAGTTTAGGGTCTTAAGATTCTATTCGTGGTTTTAGTACAACTTCAGATACTTTAAGCTTAAAGTTGGAAAGATGGAAAACAAGTCAGGAATTGTTCGTACACAAAAAAAAAAAAAGATCGGCATAAATTCGGGTTCAACTTCACCGACCGCAGATTCCCAGGTGTTTCTATAGGATGTTAGAGGGGAAAGGAGATCACTTGTTATAAGGTTTTGAAAAGTTTATGTCCACCATCCACGGACCGTTTATTATATATAATGAGTGGTGGCAGATTGTCGAGTGAAGGAAACCCATAAATAAAAAAAACCACAAAAACAAACAGTTTGAATCAATGGGAAGTACTACATTGACCATTTCAAATGTTCGACCTCGGTATGTTGATTAGTAAAGAACTCTAGATTCAATAGTCACAAAACAAGTGAAGGAATAACTTGTTCTTTCGTTTGTTCTCTCTCCACAAGGATTTGCAAGGGTGAAAATAACCGGTTTGATACGGTAATATAAATTGATCGACACTCAATCTGACAGAATCAAATCAAACAATCCTTGTCTGATTTGGGACAATTGATGAGGTTTATGGACCACGTCTATGCAGCTTTTTTTTTTGCACCTTGAGAGTTAGAGTCTTAACCAAGAGAGAATTACTATGGAAGTACGCTCCAGATTTTTGTTTACGTGTATCATCACTGTTGCTCATTAGCAATTCAAGTTTCACATTAACACGTACACTGTCTAATCTAAGCGTCATATCTTTCTCCTCATTCAAGTTTTTTTTCAGAGTCACAAAATGAAGGCATGATATGATAGCAATAAAAATAATTTTACTCTCCCTGGTTCCTGAATCAATTTAAAATACCCACCAAACATATTTACTGGTTAACCCCATTTTTAATTAAATAATAGCATCCAAACCATACAAGGGTTAACCACCGATATACGTAAATTATATTTCGGAGTTGAATAGCTTTCTATAGTTTTACTTTTGCTTTTTGTTCTATCGTCTAAAACCATAGACACAGCTACGGGTACAGTAGTTTCAGATAAGAGAATTATGTCAAGATTCCGGTCAACTAATAGTGTTGTTAATATAGTTATGAAGTGGTGTATCATTTTGGAAAGAAGAGAACTGCCAAACATTCTCTTAAGCTCCCAAAAAAAACTAACTTATACAGACTAAAAAAAAAGTTATCAGCTGCCTCACAATTTTTTTGTAAATCTAGCCGGCGTTTAGGCAAATTATAACGAACGACCTTACACATTTCCCCAGGTATTAACCGCTCCTATAAATCAGATGATGATCCTCTTTTCTCTTTTAAATTCCCTTTGAAATAAATTAGCCTAATTCATGTGTATATCGTAGACGACTCAGCCCAGATTCCTCATGTTAATTGGTAACCACTGAACAATACGGATTGAACCACTGGTTAACTTGTAAAATTCTATCTTTAAACAGCGTTCGTCTATTTACTACTACACACATTCACATGATAATTAATTTACAATAATATTAAAACAGAAAGATTATATAGCTTTTTTATTCAAATGTTTGCCCATGAACCACCACAGAAACAAATTCTTTGATAATGTTGAAAGACCGGATTCGTTTGAGTTGTTGGATTACTAGGAATATAAGCCAACTCATCAGAAATCCCCGAGATAGCACCACATCTGATACACTTTCTCATATTCAATTTGATATTACCGTTACCGTTAGTAGATGTGGATGGTGGACCAACACTGGTACTATTATGACCACCAACACTGTCTGGACCATTCGAGGACAAAGTGGATTGTGTTCTTCTATGTGAATGACCATGTGTGCCAGTTATATGTAAGTGAGTGTTACCATTGCTATTGTTACCACCTTGGCTTCCATTTGACGGATCTTGTAATTCAAAGAAATCGCTAGGTTTCATTAATTGTTTTCTTAGTGTATCCAAGATCAAACCATCATATGAGTTTAATTGAAGTAATCTCTTAATACAATTATTAGACAATTTGTAATCGGTTTTACCCAACACTGGCATTGGTAACTTACTTGTTTTGTTATCATCTTTTGATTTGACATCTGCCTCCTTCTTACCATTGAATTGATCATCACCAGTATCCATAGCATCAGTGTCATCGTCCAAGTTGAGTTCATCCTTTTCATTGATTCTATCAACCATACTTAACCAATGAGTGTCATAGAAAAACAGTTCAGTCACATCAACTGCATCATTATTCAAAATTGATTTCTCAAAAACATCACAAAGCTTCTTCAATGGTTCAGTGAATGATTTGGACACATAACCCTGACACATCACTTGTTGTTCCACTGCAAGAGAAGTAGATGGATCTAATCTATTGTTTCTTAAGGGAGTATCCGATTCTAACAAGAATTTCTCAAACACATGTAATGGAATAGGACAATTATCAATCATTGACCCAATTCTATAATATGCCTCGATAGTTGGTTGTGATACAATATTTCTAGACATCTTAGATGCACCATTTATACTGTTTCCGCCACCGCCCATCGAATTCCCTGAATCAACACCATTAAACAACGAAGCATCATTATTCGTAATTAATTGTTTTTCAATAGACTTGAACACAGCCATAGGATTCTCAGTACTAATCAAAGATGTCAAACTGGAATCATTCTTCTCAACAAATTTCTGAATGAAGGAAAACAATCTTCTAATATTAGATATGGCAAGAAGTAAAAATGCTCTAGGAACTTTCCCCAGTATTAATGGAACCACCACAGATGACTGGAAAACTTTTTCTATTTCTTGTTGGTTTTTCGTCTTACACACGTTAGTCAATTCCAATAATTCTTGATTCAATGCCACAATATAATCAAGACACCATCTGATTGTCCCAACAATCGATATTATGCTATCCTCTCTAGCCTTAGCATTCGCTAGAGTATCCGGGGTGTTTAACCCCTTACGAGCAAACCGTTGCATGTTTGAATAAATACTATGAATGGTAATCATCACGGAGGAAGCCACAAAACGAAGATTAACCAGTGCCAAAGAAATCTTCCCACTCTTGTTTCTGGTCCAATTTTTACTGGTCCCCAATGATAATTGTAATGTTAGGATTCTCTGTAATGGTTGATTCTGTGACATCTTATCAGTTTGATCGGAAGTGATATCTATATTCAAATTAATGGCTCTTTGACATTCCTGTAAAATGGAAATGAGTAATCTATAGGAATAACTATCACTTATCAATTTAGCAGATCTCCATAACTCAAGTCTAATGGCTACTAATAAATCATCAGTGGAGTAACCGAAATAGCAAGCACTGGTATGTCTCAGAGCAATAGCCACTGTGGTCACCAACAGTAGACCCTTCTTCTTAGGTGGAAGATTCTCGGGCTTGATATTGGAACGAACCACAGAGAGGTGTAATTGATGGTCATTCAATGGTAAGCTGACATAACAACACATATTAGGCGAGATCCCGACAAATTTGGGTTGATATTCCATTTTAGAGAACTCAAACCCGGCATCAAAAAGAGAACCAATCGAGCTAGGAAGTAATGGATCAGTTGTAACAGAAGAATTCTGTTCTGTATCAGTGTTATATATGTTTTTGATTGGTTTGAATGTATCCCTATTGAGAAATTTCAATTCACCATTTGCAAAAGTCAATGCAATTGTGGTATCAAGATTCAAAGATTCAATGGCAAGTAAAGATTCATTCATGTCCAATTTTTGTTTAAATTTCAATTTATATGTAGTACCCGTATTCAACTTAGAAACGTCAATACCTTTCTTCGATCCTAATGATTGGAATGCTGAATGTATGTTACTACCTTCACTTTCACTTTCAAAGTCAAACCTATATAGCGATGTTTTCACTGGACTCTTACAGTATACTCTGTGGTTTTCAAAACCTATAAGCACCTCCAAAACTGTAGATTGATGATAATTAGGAGAAATGAACTCTAAGTTTGTCAATATGGAACATTCTGGATCATAATTATCAACATCCAACTTGAAAACCTTTTTAATATTCATTGAAACTGGGATTCTCTGATCATCTGGGACTTTGTAATTAGGATTTTTCAATAATTGTTTGGCGGCCTCCACCAAGTAACTCCAATTCACATCGACTGCATAGAATTTAACGCATTTGGCAATAGCGAAAAAGGCAGCAATGATGATCTTACCATCTCTTTGGAACCCAATAGCAGCATTGATGATCTCATCTTCTGGGTTAGTAACAGGTAACTTAGCCACAACCCTAGTGTATTCGAATCCGTGGTCCTCTTGATGCCATAGACATACTTCACCACCTTTTCTGACACCAATACAGGCCTGTTTTGTGCTGATAGGATGCATTATTCCATATGGTTTATACTGGTGGGCATTGTAGTTGTAATAGTAACCCACTGAGTCCTGTAAGGCGGCCCCCAATTTGGATGAACATCCATTCAACACGGGGTTGTCTGGTGACTGTTGTAGTCTCACTGCTGGTGCATTTGCTATCACTGGTTTATCTATGTTGCACCATTTCATTGCCAGTATTCTATTCATAGATTTAGTATGAGGGTTCGTGATATCTGGTTGCGGTTGATGTGTGTTGTCTGAGTAGAAAAGTTCTAATGTATTGAAGGATGTTCTTGTATATTGGGTGGATGGTAATTGTTGTTGTAAATTTGGTTGGAGCTGTTGCTGTTGTAATTGCTGATTTGTAGATTGTAAAGTACTTCCTGACTGGTTCATAGGACGTGGAACTAACTCATCAATGTACACCTTCTTGATACCCGTGACCAAGATACTGACATTACCGTTAGAATCAGCAGTGAACAGATCCCAACCCGTGGAACTGAATGAAAGACAGGATAATTCCGCATTCTCCTGAGCAGTTCCAAAGGAGGGAATAACAAATGACGTTGGGGGTGCTAATTGCCAGGTTTCCCCATCCACACACTCCAAATATGAGATGTTTAAGTTACCATCGTCAAGATGAGCTGGGGAGTATGCAAAGTGACCTTGTCGAGACCAGGAAATCTGGTTCTTGAATTGATGCAGCTGTGACCTACGCACTATGGTATCGCTAACCATGAGCTTCTTATCCTGTGTCATTGCTATTGTGGTTGTACCTATGTGTGTATTCCAAGAGAGAAACCTTGTAATTTACTGTCTCTCTGTTTTTTTTTTTCAGTTTTAGTTTGTTGATAATTCAAATTTCGGCGAGAGCCTTTTTTTTTTGGAACCTGTAAAGGAATATTACAGATAGCACTTATGATAAGACTCAATTGAATCAATTAACTAAAAGAATACGATGTCAGAAGAGGGAGGTAAAAGAATACCCAGCCCCTCACATGCTATGCAGAGCCATAGCCAACAATATCCGGGGATATCACCACCTAGAGCATCTACCCCTACAAGATTCGCCCAATCAATGAGTGCATCTCCGATGTATTCTATGATGCCAGGAGATCAGTTATCACAACAGCAACAACAGCAACCTCAACCACAGAGGCATCCTTCGTCGGGGACATTCTCGAGAATGACATATGGGATGTATGGTAGTTCTCCTAGTTCATATACAGGATCGTCCTCGTTCGGGGGGATTCCTGCAACGAGTTCAGTGAGACACTCCACCATGCCCTTCATATCTCAATATGATCAAACTAGGGATACTACGAAATTCCAATCATCAAGTGAAATATTGGCTTGTGCTAAATCGAATGAAACGCCCAACTTATTCGTGATAGGTGGACCCAAGTCTTTACAATTATTGAAGATGTCTAATAATGAAATCAGTCTGGAATACGACCTGGTCACTCAGCCCTCGGGAGGAAGAACATCCAAGATGGGTCTCATATCGGATATAAAATTCGGTCACCAACAATATGGACGACATGTCGCTTTCTCTACATTATCTGGTGCCATCCATTTATATAACTTAGATAAGGGAAACAGAATCAAAACTACCCTAAATGACCATCAGAGAGCAGTTAACTCTATCGATTTCAATACAGTGAACCCTTATAGCCTGATATCTGGTTCCCAGGATGGTAAGATGAAAGTGTGGGATTTGAGAATGAAGAACACCAAGGCCGTGATCACTATCACGGGTAACGCAGATGCCGTTAGATGTGTGCAATTTAATCCTAGAGTGCCCAAGGTGATTTGCAGTATTTTCGATTCTGGTATGATTCAAAAATGGGATATTAGAAAGCCAGACGTCTTTGAGAGACGTTTAAATGCACATACGGGGCCTGGGTTAACTCTCGATTGGCACCCAGAATTGGATTATATAGCCAGTGGTGGTAGAGATCGTCAACTTCAAGTGTGGAATATGACTTCAAGTTCAGAATATTCTAGGGAACCGGACCATGTGATAAATACCTCGGGGCCTATATCGAAGGTGAGTTGGTGTCGTGGTAGAGGTAATGGATCTGTGATGAATACAGAAATAGCCTTGAGTTTCTTGAACGATGATTCTTGTGTGCAGGTGTGGAATTTACATAGAAAATATGTCGCCAAACATATAATAGATGGACACACCAATCAAGTCACTGGGTTAGTGTGGAAAACACCTAAATATTTGGTGTCTTGCTCCAAGGATAAAACACTTTTACAACATGATGTCTTGAAACAGCCTAAGGTTGTTGACAACCTTCCTAGTATCACTTCTACTTGGAATACTAGTATAGATAACAGTTTATTGTTCATTAAACAAAATAGAAGCCAGTTTGATCTCACAAATGAGGATGTGAAAACACCTGGTGATAATATTCCACTACCGCATTCAAGAGAGGTCTCCTCTGTTGCATCAGCACATCAGTCAGCCATTGACTTACCTCATGGATCTTCTTCCATGGGGATGCAACGGCAAGCATCTACATTATCCCAAATTAACCAGTCTCAATCACCAAAATTGGGGGGTAACCCCCTATTGGGTACATCTCAGGGAGCTGGTCTCCACTCTAGTCCAATCCAGGAATCTCGTCCAAAGATTTCAAGAATGAGCAGTATGCAATATGGTGCCATGAAGCCAATGATGGCTGTACAGAAACAACCGGTTATTAATTCACCTTGGGCTATCCCTGTTCATGTTCCCTTACTTGAGAATGAGAAAGCGGTGTTCGAGTTCTTGACAAGTAATTATCTCATTGATATTCCAGATGGTCTGGAAATCACACAGGTGTGTGAATATAATGCGGCTATTGCTGGATCAGTTAAAAAATTGAGAGATTGTCAAACTTGGAGAACAATCAAGGAAGCCATTGTGTGGCAGTACACAGAAAACCCCAATTCATCTATAAATGCTGGTACATCTTTTGAAAATTATACCATGGATCAGGGGCCATTACAAAGAAATCATTCAATAATGACCTACGACACCCATTCAACTAATGTAAGCGATAGAATGGGGACTTCTCTTGGGTCATTCTCTGAGTCTACTGGTTCTCATTATAAGTCTAGAGCTGATAGTTATGAAGCCAGAGAATTAATGAAATTCAAGTCATTAAGAATTGAGGAGGAAAAGCAAAGACGAGAAGAAAGTAATGGTTCAGAATCTCGTAGTGACAGTAGGGTCACTAATGATGATAAATTGAATGAGGATGCTATTATAGAGGAAGACGATGATACTACGAGTAACACTAATTCCAAGGTCAACACAGATAATGAGAATGCTGTTGATAGTGCACCAGAGAGTCCTGCAAGTTTCAGGGTCCCAGTAGATATCAAGAAAACATACGAACGGTTCAGTCGGTCTGGTTCTAATTCATCGTTAGCAAGATATAGATATTCTTTCAATGGTGCCTCCGTTGATTACGATAATGAAAAGCCATTTAATAGATCTCCTAGATCTTCGCTGTCGTCTTCATATCTAAACAAGAGTTCCTCTGTCCAGAATTCCAAAAGACGGCAAAAAATGGAAGAAATCGCTGCTGCAGCTAACAATCAATTAGAAATTTCTCCTATAAAGAAATCGAAAATGAAGGATAGACACAGTTCAACTGGTAATGAGAGTCAACTTACTGCTATTTTCAAGAAAAACTCACATATATCTGAAGAAGATAAATTGTCTAGACAAGATGAAAACGAGGAATACGAGGAAGTTGAAGCTGATTCTAAGAAAAAACGGGGGGCATTCAAAGTTCCTTGGAATCCGACAGATATGATCAAAGAGGCCTCTTCATATAGTGCAAGTCAGGGTGATATTGTGATTCCGGCTACTATGGCTCTGCTTTTCAAGAATCTGTACCCCGATGCCTTCACTGATCAACAAGCACAAGAATACATTCTAACGTATCATCAAATCTTGACAAGACGGTGTTTGTTTGCTACAGCTGCTCATATAATCAGAGTTTCTTCATCACGGTATGAGTTGTTCAAGAAATTGGGTCAAACTCAAACCTCTGTGAGGTTGTTTTGTCAGTATTGTAATACTCCAATTTTGAATGAAGCTACTAAGCATAAGATGGCTAGTAATCCGGATATTGATTTTGGCTTTTGGTATTGTGATAAATGTTCTCGGAGCCAAGGGTGTTGCATTTATTGTAATGAACCATTGATGGGTACTTGTGTTGCACTGGTTGAGTGTGGTCATAAAGGACATTTTGGGTGTTTCAGAAGTTGGTTTGTGGATGGATTAGAACAGGAATGTCCGGGGTGTGGTACTCCTACTGTTTACTAGTCAATAATGTACATGTACTATTAATATTACTTTTTTTTTATGTCATTATTATTCGTAGATGATTTGTTATTAAAGAAAGTAAAGGTTTATTTACCGATTGGGTTAACCTTTGTGACACAGAATTTTTGGAATGCCTCCCAGTAACCGGGTTGCACAATCGTATCATTATGGTACCCATCAGGGAACGCCACCCATTGTTTATCAGTAGAATTGGATAGAGTATACAAGTTTTTCATGTGAGCTGGGGGCACGATCTCATCGACCAATCCCGAGAGGAACAGCACTGGGATTCTTGATGGGATCAAAGTGATGTCCTTTTCGGAGTTCCAAATTTGATGACACATGAATTTAAAAGGAGACAAGAATGGGAACAAATGTGGGATCACGTTAGGGATATTTAAGAAAGTGTTCTCCAATATTAATCCACTTATCATATCGGCATGCTTTGCCGTGATGTATATGGCGTTGGCACCACCTAGTGATCTTCCATAGCAAATGATACTCGAATTAACTAATTGTTTATTCGATTTAATATATTCCATCACCGTATCTGCATCTATTTTTAAGCCCTTTTCTGTAGGTGTCCCCGTGGATTTCCCGTATCCTCTATAAGAGTAAATGAAAACATTATATCTAAATGATTGAAACAAGTATTGTACGATGGGCAAGAAATGACCCATGTTACCAGCATTAGGACATAACACCAGAATAGTCTTATTTGTGTAATTTGGGTCCTCTGGGTCATGCAAGATGGAGTAAGCTATGATTTTAACACCATCTGGTGTCTCCAACTCCAATTGCTCATAATCGTTCATACCATATTTATCTGGCGTGTCTACTGTACCATGACCATCATTTAAGTTAGCCGGGTATATCAAGTTCAATTGAAACTTGTACACCCCCAGAAGTGCTACCACGGCACACGAGGATGCTATTATGAGACTCGTTTTAATGAATTTAAATGCTGATCCCGTCAACGTGGTTATCAATGAGGATGTGAAAAAAGAAGTTGAAGTAGTAACCGGTTCCTGGAAGTCGACTGCTTCAAATTCTGGCATACTTCAGTTATCAGGGAATGAGATTGAAGTATATGTATTGTGTTAATAATATCAAAAAAGGAAATAACTTGTAACAAATGGGACTGAGTAACAACAATAAACCATGTTTGTTGTATATACGGTCGTTGCGCTGTGGGAAAGCCGGTGTACAGGTGAAAGATATCAGCATCGGTGAAATCTTATTAGATCTTACTAAAACTTCTTATAGATAGGGGGATATACCATTAATATTCTTATATTAATTGATTAATAATGACGTTTGCTAATCTGTGTGGCTGGATCTATGCTATAGCATGGGTAAGTGTTATAATGTGTTTCATTCTAAAAAAGGTTTTTACTAACAAAATTAACAAAATAGGGTGTTTCATATTACCCAACGGTGATTTTAAATTATAAACTAAAATCCGCTGATTCGTTATCTATAGACACGGTTGCCATGAATGACATGGGGTACGCTTGTAATTTGGGATCTGTGTATTTACAGCTGCTCGATAAGACGGTGAGAAAGCAATTCAAGAAGAAATATGACGGTGAACTCCCCACGTTGTCTATTATCGATTTGATTTATACCTCGCATGGTTTCGGTCTTGTGTTGTTACTAACATCACAAGTTTTCTTAGGTAACAAACTATGGGGGTTTCATAACATGAGAACGCATTATATATTGAGTCCATTAGCTATCGGATTTGCCTCAGCTATTGTGTTAGCCATGTTGTATTATTACTTCACTCCAGATTGGAAATATAAAGCTTTAGAATTCAGTATGGTGTTAGCATACTTCAAGATAGCTATCAATTGCACGAAGTATGTCCCACAGGTGTTTCACAACATGAAGCGCCGGTCGATGCATGGAATCTCTAAAACAGCATTAGTGTTAGATTTCACGGGGTCTGTCTTTGCTAGTTTAGAATTACTATTAAAGAATAAGACTACAATGCGGAAGATGATCGAGGTGAACACTGCTAAGGTTGGTGTTACTTTGGTGTCTTTTGTCTTTGCAGTGATTTTTATGACACAATGTTATATATATACCTCACACGTGCCGCCTGCAGACAAGGAAGCAGATGAGGCAATGGAACTTCTCGAGACCGGCAACAGTAGCAGTGTTAGTAGAGGTGTCGCTAAACATATATAGACAATATTTAATGAATATTATAAACCTATTAGTATAATTATATTTATATATAAGATAAAGAAACGCAGAATTCTATATATCCACAAAACCCCAGTTAACCGTAAATCAGATCCAATATCCAGCAAAGGTATCCACCTCTGGTAACCAATTGAATAAGGAACTTGAAGACACCTGATCCCACGTTGTTATAGATATTACCACAACTGTTATTCCCCTCCTTATCGAAGAACCCATTACCATACTTGATGTATTGTCTTATATTACAGCCATTCCAAAAGTTCCACCATTTGGCTCTTTGGCAGGGTGAAATTCTAACGAGATTCTTCGCTAATGGGCCCGCTGGACCGTTAATATATTTCCATTCCCATGGAGACCAATGTTGTCTTGGATCACTGGCGGGTAATTTCTTGTCCCCCCAAGTACCCAAGTATTTAAGCCAATTCCCATATTTAGATTCCCTAAAAGGATGAGATCCATTAGCGAAAGTAGCCGTTTCACCATCATATGTATAAGCGAGATAATTCAAAGTTGGATTCCACAATGGACCTCTATCAGTAAAATCACTCAATATAGCGTATGGTATATCATGGGAATGTTGTCCCACACTAGGATAATTAGCATGAGTTCCTCTAGCGGAGAAGATAACTGGATGTTTACTATCATCAAAGTCGGATTTTTCTAAATTGTTATAAAAGAAGGCTCCACCACCACCGTGTGCACTCATCCACACAATGACTGGTTCACCCTGGTAGAATCTCACAAGTGAATGTTCCCAATCACCAACATGATCTCCGTATGGACCGAATCCCATCACGAATGGTCCCAAGTTGAATGAATAAAAATAGAACCAATATGAATCGATCCATCCATTCCCCTTATCAACGACGATCAATGTTGCTGGTGCATGTTTAATTTCACCATTGTAAAGATTAGGTTGATTTTTCAATCCGGTAAGCCATAATGGATCCTTATCGAAATCTTCATTAGATGTCATAAAAATCTTACTTGAACTGTTACCGTCGTCATCATGTTTTTTGATACTATATGTAGAGAGTTCTTCCAAATCTGTAATTTTCAAATGTCTAACTCCGTGTTTAGTTTTACCTGATCCCACTGGTATCACTGTACCATTACCGTATTCTGCATGGAAATGAGTGACAAATTCGGCGATGTCGTATGGTAAATACCGTTCTTCAGAGTAAAGATGAACTAAAGGAGCATAATCTATGACGTATTTAGGAATTTCTCCCGGGGTCAAAGTTTTCTCTGATTCATTAGGGTAAGATGTTAATGGGGGTAAGTTCTTAAAATTCTTATCAGACCGTAGAATGTTTTGAATTTTGAATTCACTAGATTCGGATAAAAATGGAATGGCGATAATAGAATCCACCATAAATGATAGTATCCATAGAATATTCAGAGTCCATATACTATTAACCATTTTTAATTAAAATGATTCATATAATATATAAATATGTTAACTGAATTCTATTATTTAAAAGTATAATTTATAACTAAAGTAAATAAACAAATACATGTAATTAAGAATGTTTAGTCAGTCAATAATTAAAATATTATGTCAGTGCGGCTGAATTGGGGTTAATTAAAGCACGACTCATTGAAAAAGCAGAACTCCGATGAAGATTGAGATATACTACTGGGGACCCGGGGATTGGTAAAAGAGATGGTCTATATTGGGTTATGAAAGGAGGGGATTAACTAGGGATATGTGCATACCCAAGATTTAATGTTATTGTCTTGGCTATTTAATTGGTGTGTGTGGGGAAGAAGACCCGGGGGTCACCCTATACAGTCTTCCTACAAGGTTAAACCTATCATTTCATTGTTTCATCATTTCATCACCCTTTTCTATTTGATTACCCATTATTATCATTCATCACTCATCACAACTAACGTTAAAGGGACCCTCATTAATAGATTCTCCTCTCTCATGTCTCAGATTTTGGCCCCTCATTCGGATTTATGAATATTTTTATCATTTATATATATATATATATATGTGCAATTTTTAGATCATCTACATTGATAAAACTACCCCTCGGTGTTATCAGGTGTGGAGAACAATATATCATTAAATAGTTCCCCATTATTTTACCCAACATATCATTTAACCTCAATTAAGCGCATCAATTAAATACGAATTTCCGATTATTTCTGCTACGCTTTTTTTTTTTGCCTTGTGCTATTTTGATTAACCCATATATTTTAATATATATATATATACTGACCTATTTGTTCATTAAACTCAGATGATTTTTTTATTGAACTATTGTTATATTACCCTCTTTTAACTAACTATGAGTGAAATTTTTCAAATAGAAAGAGATTTAGAACAAGCTGAACTTGAACAAGAACACATAGAATTGATCCCTGGTACAGAGGTCATGGTGGACTTAAAACATGTTCACTTTACAGCAAATAAGCATGGTAAGGTGTTAATTCCTCATCCTTCCAATGATCCACATGATCCTTTAAATTGGAATTACTTTTGGAAAACGATGGCCGTTCTTACGGCTATGTTTGTGGCCTTCTTTCAAGCAGTGGGTCCATTATCAGTCTCAGCACAGATGACTTATTTGATGGCAGAATGGGATAGTAGTGAACAGGATATCATTGACTTCACTGGTAACTGTATCTTGGTGTTTGGATTTTCTAACTTCATTTGGGTTCCTATTGCTACTAAATGGGGGAGA
Source organism: Ambrosiozyma kashinagicola (assembly GCA_001599075.1). Taxonomy (NCBI): domain Eukaryota; kingdom Fungi; phylum Ascomycota; class Pichiomycetes; order Pichiales; family Pichiaceae; genus Ambrosiozyma; species Ambrosiozyma kashinagicola. The sequence continues at coordinate 320,503 of BCGA01000007.1, forward strand.
CGTCCATCTTTGATTCTTAGTAACCTTGTCGGTATCGGTGCTACCATTTGGAGAGCTCGTGCTCAATCTTATGGATCCTTCATGGGGGCTGTTGTTTTGCATGGTATCGCATCTGGACCATCAGAGACACTTCCTAATATGATCATCGTTGATGTTGTCTGGTTACATTGGAGAGGTACCTTTACTGCTATCTACATTCTCTCTTACTTTGGTGCTTATGAACTTGGTCCTGTGTTTTCTGGTTTGATGTCTGAAAGATATGGTTGGAGATCCTTTTGGTGGTTAAACGTTGGTGGGTATATTTTCTTAACGCTTTGGACTATTTTCTTATTCCCTGAGACAAAATGGAACAGACGTGCAGTTGATGAATCGATTAACTTGAGAGGTGCCGGTGATGTTGAAATCACTGACACAATGAAACCAACTACTGAATTCACTGAAGATGTCAAGAAGGTGGTCTCCGAAGAACCAACCACTAACAACTCAGATGAATTGGAGATTCAACATCAAGATAAATGGCTTCACAAGGGTTCCCCAACTAAGGATCAATTCAAATTTATTTCCCCAACTGCCCTAGGTTATGATAGTTCTCTTATTAGACCTATTTGGATCCCATTAAAGATATTCCTTTTCCCAATTATTGAATGGTCATCATTTGTGTTCTCGTTCTCAGCTTCTAGTTTCTTGATGATTAACTTGACTGCTAATTTGTGCTTCCAGGCCGCTCCTTATAACTTCTCTGCTGAAAAGGTTGGTTATTTCAATTTTGCTATCTTTGTTGGATCTGTCATTGGTGTTCTATCTGCTGGTCCAATGTCTGACCTCATCAGTGATTATTCTACCCGTAGAAACAAAGGTATCAGAGAGGCAGAAATGAGATTACCAGCGCTTATCCCCTATGTTATCATTTTGATTGTGGGTGGTTTGGTGGTGTCATATGGTTACCAAAACCAATGGAAATGGGAAATAATTGTGTGTTTGGGTTACTTATTCCTTGGAATTCAAGTTGGTGCTATTCCAAGTATTGCCAATTCTTATGCTATCGATTGTTACAAACCAATCGCTGGTGATTATTTGATCAGTGCTACTATCAATAAGAATTTATGGGCTTACGGTGTTGCCAAATTCTTAACTAAGTGGATTAACAAAAGTGGTTATGTTGATCCAATGTGCTGTATCATGGGATTAGCTACGTTATTCTGTTTATTTGGTGTCCCAATGTACTTCTTCGGTAAGGATTTAAGAAGATTGACTAAGGATAGTGATGTTCACAATGCCTGATGAAAAAAAGTGTTTTTTTTTTTTGTATTTTAATTGTTTTCTTTTTTGAATAGCTATTACCTCCCCGTTTATTGCTTTGGAGCAACAAAACATTTATTTAGTTCATACAAATATAAACTACGAAATTATTTCTTTAATCGGCTACCAAAAGGCGGTGCAACTATTTTTAGTCCGCTCTTTATCACCTTCCTGATTCGGAAACTCCTTCCCCCGATAACAAAAAAAAATTGTCAGACCATGGTGTATATATAATGTAACTAAACTTAGATCATTAACTGACAACACAACTCAAATATAAGTCTATGAAGGATCAATCAACAGATGTCCTCTAATACATCACAGACAAGAAATTTAGTGCTACCCTCTAACCCAATCATAATAGTTGGAGCTGGAGTGTCAGGCCTTTGTTGTGCTCATCAAGCTATCCAAAATGGTGCCAATGTGATATTGATCGATAAGAATTTAGCATCCGGTGGGAACTCCAGATTGGCAGCCACGGGTATTAATGGATTTCAAAGTGAAGAACACACTTTGGATTCACCATTAACTTTCAAAAAAGATTTGATTAAGAGTGCCAGTGATAATAATGGGAAAATAGATGAATCTACTAAAAGATTGATTAATATGATTTGTGATCATTGCACTGATTCTATAAGTTGGTTAAAGACTTGGTTTGACGTGGAATTTGATAAACGGGTTAAGACTCCTGGTAGTTCATATGAGAGAACTTTAGGTTTCCAAAGTAAAGGATTACCTGGTTATGTCGTGTTAAAGAAATTGTTGGATGACTTTAAGCAAAAATGCAAGGACTACCCTGATAGATACCTCCTATTAGATAAGTGCAGATTGGTGGACTTTATCAGGGGGCAACAGGAAGGTTCAATTTCAGGGATCATAGCAGAAATTGGGACAGGAAAAGAAAAAGAGAAAATAGATTTATTTGGTCCATTGGTGTTAAACACTGGTGGGTTCGGTGCCTCTATCGAATTTATAAAGTCATTCAGACCTGAAATAGCTAATTATGCGACAGCGAGTAGAGAGACTTGTAATAGTGACGTGATAGAATTATTACTGAAATACGGTGGTAAATTGACTAATATGGAAAATTATCATTTGATTCCAACTGGTTTGGTTCCATTTGGTAGTTCCATTGAAGCATCACATTGCAAGAATATTAATATAACGACAAATCGTGTGTTGAGTTTGGGGACTTTCTTGGATGATAAACTTCAATGCATCAATGAACCGGGGAACTCATCTGAAGATATGTGTAAAATGATGACTAAATCAAGGAAGAATATTCTTGTGTTGAATAATGACGAGATCAGTGATGAGTTAGAATCATTGGAGAAAAGACATTACTTGAAAAGAATCGATGTTGAGCAGTTATCTATCCATCTGAACTGTGATTTGAAGAAACTTAAACTCAAATTGAAGGCTACGGGTATTCACACCAAGAAAGTCCAGGTGGTTCAATTAGTTCAAACTCTACAAATTCCGCTTGGTGGTGTCAGAGTCGGTTGTAATATGGAGGTGGAAGGGTTAAAAGGTTGTTATGCGGCAGGTGAATTGGTGGGTGGTATTCATGGTTCTAAGATGATTGTGGGTACTTCCTTACTTTCATGTGTTGTGTTTGGAAGAATAGCTGCTCATAATTCGGCAAGCCAATTGCTCTCAAAATTGTCTAACTCTTCTAAAAAGGCACAAGAGAGATTGAGAATGATTAGAAACCAATTGAAACCTAAAGTGGAATACCAACAATTGTCAATACCAACCAAGGAATACACGATGGATGAAGTTAAGAAGCATAATACAGAAGGTGATTGTTGGATTGTAGTGAAAAATGTGGTGTTGGATCTTACCCAATTTTTGGCTGATCACCCCGGTGGTGCTAACTCTATTTTGGTTAATGCAGGAGCAGACATATCTGACAACTTTGATTTACTGCATGATGATTCCATGATTGTTAATTATGCCAGTGACTGTGTCATTGGTAGACTTAAAGGTGCCATTCCATACTTAGAATTTATGAGTGAGTAACAAAAAAAATTGTATATACGCGTACTATGAATGAATTTGATGGAAAAATAATTGAAATATATGTAAACACTGAAATTTGAACCTATTCTTTTGTAAAGCGAACTGACCATGGGACAGTGTTATGGCACCACCAAGAAGGGGGAACGATGCAAGATCCATGTTGCTGACGATGCTGTTGAACAGTTTTGTAGGTACCACACATATCAGAACCCTCAAAGGAAATCAAACAACAACAGCTACGATAGACCACCCCAATTGATACCATCAAAGAAGACATCCCACCAGGGAAAAAAGACAAATTCAAATCCAACATACATATACATTTCCACTAATGATGAAAATCAAATATTTAATAAGCCTGGTTACATATATGTCTTCACTTTAAAGCATTTAATAGATCCGAAGCCATCAAAAGAGAAATGGTTAAGACAGGGGGAATCATCCACCAATAGTCAAACCAGCATGGCCCGAAGTTCTGAGTTTAACCCAAAGCATCACATTCTGATCAAGGTCGGATTTACCACGCAGACTCCTAGAAAGAGATTGTCCCAATGGAGAGAGCAATGTCAACAAGATTTCAAATTGATCAATCCAAAGAGCTTAGATGATATAATTGTCAGCAAGGGAGACAAGTTTTCTTTATTTATAGATAATTTCAAGAACATAGACATCACACGTTCAAGATACAAGAAATTTGATTATGAATCTAAAGGTTTTGTTTCCAAGAGTGCTTACGCTTCGGAACAGAAAATCCATGCTATTCTTAGATCAACATATGGATTTGGAAAACTTTACTGTGAAACATGTGGGAACGAAAACGGTGGTGTGCACATGGAATGGTTCCTCATTCCTAGAAAGGATATTAAGAAGGTGTTCAAAATAATAGATGATAACTGTTAATACATACTTTACTAAATAGATTTACTCATGCGAAATATAATAATATGTTCGAACTGAAATTAAGGATAAGAAGAATTGGAAATAAAATTGACACATCAATATGAACTCATACGGTCTCAACGAGGAAATAAAAAGAATAAAAGATAAAAAAAGTGAATGTCCAAATAAAAAACCTTCAAAGAGGAACAAAAACTTTGGAAATGAAAAGTATAGACACCGGGTCTTAAAATTTAAACGATAACACACAATCTAGCGTAGATGGCATTCTTTTCACTGATGGAGCTCCACATAGAGCTGATGGAGTAGTCAGCGTTGTCGGTGGTAGTCTTGGTTTGTTGAGCAGAGGTAGCGGCTTTAGTGTTCATTGTAAGAGTAAGTAAGTAGTAGATTAAACGAAAGTTGTTGTTTGATGGAGAAATAAAATACACAAGCCAAATAAGTTCAAACCAGAATTGAAGGAAATTAGACGTAAATTTATATTAATTTTCCAACGTAATTTTGTCAAGAGTAACATGTTATCTATGGGTATAATGAAAAAATATAGTTGATTAAGTAGGGGGAGCCACCATTGAGATGGCCCAAAAAGGAAATTTGTGGAGATTCGAGACAAGTTGCAACACAATGTTTTCTCTGTGCTCTACACTTAATTACTCCATTGTGGTACACTATTTGGGTAATTATTCAATGCTGATAAAAGAAATATGAAACATTAGAGTGGGGGTGTGTCATATTTTGGTTGCTATTTGTTATCAGTTCATGAAAATTGGTTAAATCAGTCGTTTCATTTTATCTTTGTCAAAAGTTCATGCATGCTTCAGATGAAGTTTATTTCCTTTTTAGAACTTTCAATGGAACTTGAAACATCAGTGTGAAGGTAATATGCAGGTTACAGGTGATAATTTCTCTCACTTTTGATTGCTTGTCAGTAGTGTTGCCTAGAAAATTTAGATAAAGATCATTTGATATAGTTTCCCCGAGTAACCAAAATCCATTGACATGGCTATATAGAGAAATAATCAAAAATCTTTAATGTTTTTGAAACAATATGCATCAATACCAAAGGAGCTCTCTGATTGCTTAGTAATTATGACCTAAAATCCCTGAATTGTGTTGGTTGCCATAACCTGATTATTTGATAATAATTGATCTTGTTAAGATTATAGATACTATGAGAAAGGTAGTTGTGCTGATTCAAGAATTTTTTTTCCACATTGTTCCTAGTTAAAATATCTACTTTCCCGTAGCCTCTTATTCACATAATGACAAATTATAGACTCCATTAACTAGTTTACTCTCCACATCTTTAACAAATTTCCTCTCCCCCAAAGTTAAGCTTCGCTAATCATTTCCGTTAACGTACTCCGATGCGAATTTGCAGATTCTCAACAACGAAAAAAAAAATGGAGAAAAGACCAAGGTGGAAAGATGACTTTATAGATTAAGTCTTTTTTTATATAACACTGTTTTGTTCTTCTACTAGATATTCATAACAATCAACAAAACAAATTAAATTAATCACATAAACACATAAAAAAAAATGGTCAACTTAGAAAACTATAACTTAACTATCCTTGGATGCGGTGTCATGGGGTCTGCAGTCTTATCTGCTATCTTGAAATCTGACTTCAAGCCATACCCATCCAGTATCACTGCCTGTGTCGCTGATGCACCAGGTGCTAAGATCGTCGAGGAATCCTTCGGGGACAAGGTCAAGGTTGTCTACGGTGATGCTGTCGCTGCTGCTGTGAAGAAAGCCGATATCATAATCTTGGGGTTGAAACCATTCATGTTTGAACCAGTGGTCAATTCCATGAGGGATTCATTCACTGGTAAGCAATTACTCATTTCATTGATGGCTGGTTGGACCATTGATCAAATCAAGGTCTATTCACCTACTGTGGCTAGAGTGATGACTAACACTCCAGCTAGATACGGTGCTGGTACCGCAATTGTGTCATTCTCTGATGAAGCTGAGCAATACGAGGATGTGGTTATGAAGTTGATCGGTCCTGTTGGGTTAGCTATGAAATTACCAGAGAAGAATATGGATGCTGCTACTTCTCTTGTGGGGTCTGGTCCAGCCTTTTGTTTATTAATGATGGAAGCACTCATCGATGGTGGTATCAGAATGGGGATCCCATATGCTACCGCTAGAGAATGTGCCGCTAAGGTCATGGAGGGTACTGCCAAGATGGTTTTAGAAACTGGTGAGCATCCAGGTGCCTTGAAGGCTGCTGTGTGTACTCCGGGTGGTACTACCATTGGTGGGTTGTTAGTCATGGAAGACAAGGGTGTCAGATCCGGTATCAGTAGAGCTGTTGAAGAAGCCGCCAATATTGCTTCTGCATTAGGTAAGAAGAAATGATTTATTTTATTATTATGTGTAAAATATATGGTTATTGATTAGTAACAAATTTTATATATATATATATGTATGTAGTGAAGTATAGATCATTTTATTTATTTGAATTCGGACATCAATTTTTCCAATTCTTTCTTATCCAAGTCTTCCTCAACGTTTCTGGTGTCTTCTTCAGATAATTCACCTCTTTGGTATTTCTCTTGAATGTCCACTTCGACGTCGACTGCTTCTTGAATTCTCTTATATTTTTCTTCTTTAACAGTTGAATAGATCAAGATATGACACCAAATCTCAAAGAATGCGTAGGCAAACACTAATGAGTTACACAACACAATGAAACTACCTGTGCAAGTGTACACAGCTAAACAGAAGAATAGTAATAGTCTCATTGGGATAACCAATTCAAAATATTGAGTGTTACCCTCAGCTAAAGGCAAAAAATCGGTGAATGCTAACACAAACAACACCAATGCGATGGATCCATAAATTGGTGAGTTATCATTAACCATCAATAGGGGTAAATTCATTGATGTCCCCAACACGAACACTCCGGAGTATTCAATCACGGATTGAGGGTCAACTAAAAGTTTATATGACACAAACGATAAGAATAAAATTCTCGAGTAATTAAGAAATCTTGATGTGAAGAATGCCATGGTTGTTAATATCCCCTAAATGTCTTTACCTTTAATCTAATATAAATGTATTCAAATCATACGCCTTCTTATTAATGTATCCCGATGATCTAACGCGGTGTCTTGTTCGTTACGAGAGAGAAAAAAAAAGTTTTCCTATTGCTTACTTAAGCATTAGATAATCGTTGATTAGAATTGGCCTAGTAATTGATAGCCCCCGTCGTAAAATTTGATTTTATAAGAAGGGTGTAAGACGGGTGTAAGACGGGGTCAATCAATGTCTTCATGGAGTTAATTAGGTGTATATGTTTTATTCATGCAAAGGATGATTGATAGACATATTTCATTCTGGTTGTTTTTTTTTTATTTAACAATCTTATATGGAGAGTTCTGAAAATCAGTAATTCACATTTATTTAACTATACTAATATCTTCGGATTACGATATTAAATGAATAAGTTTTACACTGTTAAAAAAAAAATTTTTTATTTACGTCGGAAAAAAAAGTCAAATTAAACGGAGCATATGGTACTATGGATCTGTGTATTGATTGAATTCCGTGGCTAATTAAACTAAATCTGGTTAAAAGTATTCAAAATTCCCGTGGATAGATTTAAAGCCTCCATTTAATCACCTCACTTCTGTGCATGAATTCTACTGTTTCCATCCTTTTAAATAATTTAGTATGTGTATGATTTATACTTCTCTCATTATTTTAATAACATCTTAGGTTACGACGTATATCGTTAATACTGTTTTTGTATTTTAGAAATACACACACACACACTTTTTTTTCATTTATAAATGAGCAATTATCCCATTCATGAATAGAAATCATTAATACCTTCTAGAATATACTCCCCTGCTGATGGACCCCCAAAAATGGTATCAAGCAATAACGAGAAAAATCAATCCATATTAATAATCGGTGCAAAAGCTATAGGATTATCTACAGCATTATCTCTAGCGAGACAAGGATACACTAAAATAACATGTCTTGATAAATTAGATGTGATAAGCAAGTGCAATATAGATTCCACTTACAAAATTTTCCAAACTCAAGAATACATAGATAAAATGGATTTACACACTAGAGTTAAATATGAAGCTAAACAATGTTGGTTATTCGATCCAGTGTATAAACAATCATACCACAGTGATGGACTTATATATGCTACAAATGATATACAAAAACTGAAATCACAACTCAGTGGGTTCCTCAAAAGCAACCCAGACTCTCCATTACTAAACACCAGAGAAAAAATAATAAAGCATGCTACCATCCTTCAGAATGGTCAATTATCTCAATGGGTAGCCCATTCATTGCACCGCGATGAGGGTTACATCCATGTGGAAGATGCACTACTTAGTACATTCGAGGAGTGCTGCCATTTGGGTGTAAACTTTGTGTTCGGTGAAGACGGGAAAGTTGTTGACCTGGTGAGCGATTCCAGGGGTAACATCACTAGAGTTGTGACTTCCCTAGGTGAAACATATTTCAGTGAGATGGTCATCGTGTGTACTAAATCACCCGATTTATTGGATTTAATAGATATACAGAGCAATCCATCTACTAGAGAAACCACTCTGGTATTACAAAGTCACATTTCCGTGTGTCCCGACGAACAATACAAGTACCAAAACAGTCATATCGTTTACCATCATGATATGGGGTACATATTTGGACCAAATGAAACCCATGAATTTAAGATTTGCACATTCATAACAGAGGCAGACTTGGATGATGGTCACCAATTACCATCCCAAAATGAAAAATTATCGATTGATTCGATACCCTATGAATTGGAAACCAAAGTTAGATTTTTTTTAAAAGATACAATACCAGAGATAAGTGGTAGACCAATACATAACATTGATATAAGTTGGGATAATCGATGTATTTTCGAATCACCTAGTGATTCATTGATTTTAGTGCAACACCCACATCTGCCCAATTTGACTATTTGCTTTTCTGAAACAGATGATTCTATATTGATCATGCCAGTGCTTGGTCATTACGTTAGCAAATTAATCGTCAAGGGTGATATTGCATTGACTAGCCAAGAAACAGAGGCATGGGGTTGGAAATTTTAATAAATTTAAGGTTTAGGAGTTTATATATATGTGTGTATATAATAAATGTGTTTTAAAATTAGTATTAAGGAATTAAAAATGTAAAAGTTGGTTACAAAAACCATTTTTCATACCAGTTTTTATGCAAATCTTCATATAATCCACTAAATTCCAAAAATCTATCCCAACAATTATGATTCTTTTCACAATTCATATAATTGATTAAGAAATCTCTGTTAGTTTCATTATAATGGAAATTAGCCTTATCCTGTAGGTAATCCAGAGTTAACTTAGATGACCCCTTCTCAGTTGTTGATTCTAATAGTGAACCATATTCATCAACTTCCAAATCATCCAATTCTTTATCTTGTTCACAAAAATCCTTAGATAATGAATTAAATGTTCTAATAGGCACAAACCCAATCTTTGATCTAACCCAATTTTGGGTATTGAATAAATACTCTAAACAATTTTTCTCTTCCACATCATTGTTATACCCATTTATATCTAAATCTTCATTCTTCAATTTGAATCCGGTATTCTTAGAATTCTCATTCTTTGCCCATTGAACATGCATTTGACTATAGAAAACGGGTTCCCAAAGTAAATCAAATAATAAATTAGTCCAATCTGATTTTTTAACCATGAATGAATTTAAATTAATACCATTACAATCTTGAGTTAAAACCAAATCCACTGAATTCAAACTAGCTGTTTCTTTCAATGTTGATCCTAACAAAAATTGATTCAATTCTTCATCGATGATTAAATTATTTGGATTAAAATATTGTAAATCACGGTAAAATTCATCTTCCTTATCAAAGATAACTTCATCTATAGTTTTTTCTGGTTCCATAATTAATGTGTGGATATCTAAGTACCAATACCATTCTTCCACTTGTGGATCTTGTAATGTGTGAGTCTTCATGATTCTCTTGATGGTATCAAATTTTTCCCAACCTTCTCTGTATTCATGTTGGTACCGCTTTTGATAAAGTCCAATGTTATCATTCATAGATCCAACTAAGATCAATTCATAACCATGTCTCTCTGCATAATTTTTTTTATTCAATATGGACAATTTCTCTGCAAGCCATGCTTCTTTAGATTTTTGATGTCTAATTCCAACTTCAGATGATTTCCCCAATATTATGTAAATCTTTCTCTTTGGTTTAGACAATCCTAAGAAACCAGTCTTAATTAAAGAATCTCTTTGTTTACGGAGATTTTCTTCATCATGTGAAAACACTCCGGGATCACTTATTTTAGATGGTGCTCCCTGGATATCTCTAATCTCTTTCAAATCTGTTTTCCCGAATCCAATGTTTTCATGATGTTTAGATATTTTATTATTTAGCAAATCGTGATACTGAGTGTTTTGGATGTCAAAGTAATTTCGTATTTTCCGGTGACCATAAACGTATGGAGCTGGTTCACTTGAATAACGAGAAACCATGAACACTATCAGTAATAATACCGATAGTAATTTGAGTATCGTGAGTCTATCCCGTTTATATAACTTGATCTTGAAGATATGAATCTTTTGTTGGATAAGCAATTTCACTGAGGATAATGAATTGATCTTTGTAGGTTTTTTCTTGAATTTATTATCCTCTGCATCGTAATGTTTATTTGTAGATGACATTGTATATATTTAGATCACCTATAAAGTATCAATGTAATAATAATTTGGTGTAATTGACGTGAATACAGAATATATCACTAGTTATAACAGGAGGTGAAATTCACACATATACAAAAAAAAAATTATTATTGGCCTAGACTAAGACGAGAGATCTCACAATGGGGGAGAGAGTCTTAGCTAAGCTAATACAATGATACCAATAAATTGTACCTTTACGTGCATTTCTTTTTGAATATTATAGTTATAATTTATATATGTAGATTGACACTTGTTCAATGTTGTCTTTTGGTAAATCTATAGTTCTAACCAACCACTGAATTTTAAATGTAATTATTGACTAGTATCCAAGATTCCATGCATCTGAGTAGCATATGTGGCTTACTATACAAGTATGAAATTGATCATACTGTGTAGATAATATTTTACTATTGTCACTGGCACCTATAGAAGTTCTATCTACTTTTCAATATTGCAACCAGGAATAATTCAATAGACCACTGACCTCAACTGCAACCTCTTATATACTGTTCCTCTTTTTCCGCTTTCCTCTCTCTCTCTCTCTCTTCTTATCCCTTCTCCTCCATGTCCTTCTTCCCTTCTCTCCTACCTCCCTCCCTCTCCAATCTGTCGTACTTCTATACCTATGTTACCTTCCAATATTCATGTACCGCAGGTAGTGCCCCCACTAATACATCTCTAATTTCCGGACACAACACGCGGCAGAAATTTACTTCTTTATTTCCTAATATAGTAATAATATACCTTGATTAGGTATTCAGTGTCACGGAACTTAAGAAACATATGATTATCATTAAAATTTCTGTCCTGTCAACTAATCACCGTTAACTTTCTTTAATTTTATATTTAATGTAAAACTTAAGTTAACACCTTTTTAATATCAGAAGAGAACAAATTCATTCTGCCTACCCATCCGTGATTCATATTTTGTTTTGCCAGAATCCACAATATTACTGAAAGCAAAAAAAAGTGCAACAGGCCTTTTATTGAAAATTACCTCTTTCTAACTATATAAGGCTTCCTAAATTTTGAAACAAACTGCAGACAATGTCAAGTTTGGAGGCACCAACACTTTACCCCACAAGGGAAGAATTTGCTAACCCCATAGCTTATTTAAATTCCAAAGAAATTGTTAAATTAGGTGCAGAATTTGGAATAGTCAAAATTAAACCACCAAAGAATTGGCAACCTCCTCTAGCTATTGATACTTCAACTTTTAAATTTCATACTAGATTACAAAATTTATCTGAATTAAATTTAACCAATAGATCAAGAAATTTTTGGCTTACTGGATTTAATAATTATTTAAGAACTAAAAACAAAAAACCATTGAAAACTGGAATTATCAAATTGAAAAATCATGAAAAAGTTCATTTATATGATATATTCGTTAATGGTTCATTCGAGAAATACCACTCTGTGTTTCCAGATGATTCTTTGTATAGACAATTAGTGAAATATACAAGATATTTGAATAGAAATATTGATCCTAATAATGATCATGCGCAGGCACATGATCATCATCATCAACATCATTACACTGAACATAAGAATGTTTCACCTATAGCTCAAGCAATTGAAGAATTCAGACATCAATCTTTAAATTCAAGTGGATGTGAATTATGTGGATTAAAGGATAATCCTCAAAAAATATTAATCTGTGATGACTGTGAACGGAATTTCCATATGAAATGTTTATCACCACCATTGAAAAATGTTCCTAAAGGAGATTGGTTCTGTGATGAATGTTTAATTGGATCCAATGGTGATTATGGATTTGAAGAAGATTTTGATTCAATTTTCACTGTTGATCAATTCAAAAAACATTGTGATGATTTTAAGACTAAATATTCTGAAAAGCATTTCCCAGGAATGGGGGAACTATCAGTTGATCAAATTGAAAAAGAATTTTGGAAATTAGTGGAAGTTGAAAAGGAAAATAATTTTGAAGTTAGATATGGTGCAGATGTTCATAATGAATTACCTAATGAAATTTCTGGGTTTCCTACTAAAAATAATACATTAATTGATCAAGAAAAATATAAGGAATACGTTGAGCATCCATTCAATTTATGTAATTTACCATTCACTCCTGGTTCTCTTTTGAATTATATTAGAACAGAGAGTAGAGAACAGATATCTGGTATGACTGTTCCATGGATCTATGTGGGGTCCATGTTTTCTACTTTTTGTTGGCATAAGGAAGATCATTACACTATGAGTGCTAATTATTGTCATATTGGGGAAACCAAAAAATGGTATGGAATTCCTGCTTCAGATTGTGAATTGTTTGAAAGAGTTTTCCATGATGTAAGTCCAGATTATTTCAAAAAGCAACCCGATTTACTTCATCAATTGGTTTCTTTATTGAGTCCGCAAAAATTGATTGAATTGGCTAGAGTCAAATATGGTAAAACTTTGAGAATATTTCATGCAGATCAGAATCCTAATGAGTATGTTATTACTTTCCCAAAAGTGTATCATGCTGGATTCAATTGTGGATTTAATGTTAATGAAGCTGTTAATTTCACTATGCCATATTGGTTAAATTATGGTCAAGATGCTATCAATGAATATAAATTAGTGAAGAAGGAGAATGTATTTAATTATTATAAATTATTAAGAAATATCATGGATGATGTTTTGATTAAACAAGAAGAGACCCAATTTAGTCAAGAAACTATTAAAGATATGATTAGGATTTCATTTACAGATTATTGTTCACAAATACGTGGGTATAGTAATATTATGATGGATCACGAATTAATCAGTTTCTTGACGGCTATTGATAAAATAGTTGATTATGATGAATTTGTTAAACAATTAATTGCCAGAAATGAACAAAAGAAATTACATCCAAATAGACGTATGTCTCGTATGAGACGTGCCACCGAGGAAGCTGAAGAAGTTGATGAATTTATTTGTCATGAATGTAAATCATTTGTTAATTTTCAATGGGTTGAAATTGATATTTTAGATGAATTGAGTAGAGAAAATCAAATGACTGAATTAATTAAACGGGAGCCAATGCAATTGCCTACCCCAAATCAATCACCGAAGGAATCACAAGGTGAATTCAAAGATGTTGAATCTGAATGGTCTCAAATAATAGCTGATGCTAAACGGGAGGGTTACAGTGAGGAACCAGAAGTTAAGATCAAACAAGAGAATTCTGATGAGTTGCCCCCAACTAATAAAAGAAAATCTGATACCAATGAGGATACCAATGTTAGAAAATCAAAGAGACTAGCTGCTAGACATGGTGAATGTCATGTTGTTGCCTTGAAGAATGAGGATGACGATATATTGGAATTGGGTCATACAACAGATTTACGTGAAGTTAAGAGTAGAATGTTGACTAGAATGAAACGTAAAAGAATGAAAAATGGTGGTTACGGTAAAATTGTTTTATGTTTAAGATGTCTTAATGATAAATTAAAACAATTAAATGGTCATCAAACTGATATTGATAAATTACAACAATGTTGTACATTGTATCATGAAGTTGAATTAAAAGATTTAGAACATTATATTTGTGTTGATGTTCAACCAAAGATTATAAATTTACTTAGATAATTCTCTATATCCGATATAATACATGATTGTCCAATTAAAGAAAAAAATCGTATTGACACTTATTGACAAGTTGACAGACGCGACGACCAACCAGAGTGTTCGAAATTTTTCGTTGAGTTAGTGAGCGAGTTTTGTGGTTAACTTGTTCTCTTTTTTAATTCTTCTTCTTTTCTTTCTTTTCCCCTTTCTCTTTCCTTTCTTTCTTTTCGATTTTATATCTATTCTATATCCCATTTCAATATTCAAAAAGATGGTTGCTAGATTATTTGCTACTACTTCAAGATCTTCCTTGAAGGCTGTCAAAGCTAACATGGCTTTAAACAGAGGTTTGGCCACTGCTGCTCCAGCTTCTGGTAAAGTTAGGTATGTACAATAACAAACACCAAAAAAAAAATGTTTTATTAAGTTTAGCTCATCATTATCTATTCATATATGATCTATTTGATCTAATACAATTGATCAATTCAATTGATTTAAATCAATTGATGAGTTTCAATTAATGGTTGTTGTGTGTTTTTTTATTTTTATTTTTTGAAATAACTTGAACAATCAATTACTTTTAACCCTCAAACATACACAATTACATCAATTGATACTTGTCATTGATCAATTGATACTTATAATTGATTATATTACAATTAATTATGGTATAATCATGTTAATATACCAATTTTTCCCCTTTCTCCCCTCTCCCCCACTATGAAAAAAAAAAAGCGCTACGCTGTTCGCACCCAAAAAAATTGGTCGTTGGAAATTTTTCAGCAAATCAAATGTCTCCATTCTTTGCGCGAGCACTACCCACTACCATTGTTTTTCTAGTTGGATGAAAAATTAAATAATGATGTTACCAATTTAAACACGGGCTACTTAACCTTTTTCTTGATTTACATGAATTAAATTTACTAACATTTAAATTAATCTATTCAATTATTATAGAGCTGTTATTGGTGCCGTTGTCGATGTTCAATTCGAACAAGGTCAATTACCAGCTATTTTAAACGCTTTAGAAGTTGAAAACCAAGGTCAAAAATTGGTTTTAGAAGTTGCTCAACATTTGGGTGAAAACGCTGTCAGAGCTATTGCTATGGATGGTACCGAAGGTTTAGTCAGAGGTGCTTCTGTCTTAGATACTGGTTCCCCAATTTCCGTCCCAGTTGGTAGAGGTACTTTAGGTAGAATTATCAACGTTATCGGTGAACCAATCGATGAAAGAGGTCCAATTGAATGTAAGCAAAGAAACCCAATTCACGCTGATCCACCTTCCTTCGTTGAACAATCCACTGAAGCCGAAGTTTTAGAAACCGGTATCAAGGTTGTCGACTTATTAGCTCCATACGCTAGAGGTGGTAAGATTGGTTTATTCGGTGGTGCCGGTGTCGGTAAGACCGTTTTCATTCAAGAATTGATTAACAACATTGCTAAGGCCCATGGTGGTTTCTCCGTTTTCACCGGTGTCGGTGAAAGAACCAGAGAAGGTAACGATTTATACAGAGAAATGAAGGAAACTGGTGTCATTAACTTAGAAGGTGACTCCAAGGTGGCCTTGGTTTTCGGTCAAATGAACGAACCACCAGGAGCTAGAGCTAGAGTTGCTTTAACCGGTTTAACCATTGCTGAATACTTCAGAGATGAAGAAGGTCAAGATGTCTTGTTGTTCATTGATAACATTTTCAGATTCACCCAAGCTGGTTCCGAAGTGTCCGCTTTGTTAGGTAGAATTCCATCTGCCGTCGGTTATCAACCAACCTTAGCCACCGATATGGGTTTGTTGCAAGAAAGAATTACCACCACCAGAAAGGGTTCCGTCACCTCTGTCCAAGCCGTGTACGTCCCAGCTGATGATTTAACTGATCCTGCTCCAGCTACCACTTTCGCTCACTTGGATGCTACCACTGTGTTGTCCAGAGGTATTTCCGAATTGGGTATCTACCCAGCCGTCGATCCATTGGATTCTAAGTCCAGATTATTAGACGTTGCCGTTGTCGGTAAGGAACATTATGACGTTGCTACCAAGGTTCAAGAAACTTTACAAGCTTACAAGTCCTTACAAGATATCATTGCCATTTTAGGTATGGATGAATTGTCTGAACAAGATAAGTTAACTGTCGAAAGAGCTAGAAAGATTCAAAGATTCTTATCTCAACCATTCGCTGTCGCTGAAGTTTTCACTGGTATCGAAGGTAAGTTAGTCAGATTGAAGGATACCATTACTTCCTTCAAGGATGTCTTAGAAGGTAAGTACGATCACTTACCAGAAAATGCCTTCTACATGGTTGGTGGTATTGAAGATGTCATTGCTAAGGCTGAAAAATTAGCTGCTGAAGCTAAATAAAGAGTTTAAGAATTAGCAATCAGTTTTATTATTCACATAAATTAAACTTACACAATAGCATATTATTATATTACTATATTATTTTTTACGAATTATTTCCATTTTTTATCAAAGAATATTAAAGGACAAAAAAAAGTTTTTATTTTAAGACTCTTCCATTTTCTTACTTTCAATTCTTTTTATGCCAAAATCCAAAAAACTCTCATTTAATATCCTTTTGTTTTTGATCTGATTTTTTTGTTTGAAATGTTTTTAAATGATAGAAAAACGATTTTTTAAACTTTTTTATTGATTTCATGATGTTTTTTTCCTCCTCTTTTGCCCCCCCTCTCCCCTTTTATTACTTCTCTTGTTTACTAGTTTCTTCTTTTTATGGGTTTTCACCTTCATTAAGAAGATTACTATTTATATGATTTAAAAAAAGAGATATGTTTTTATTATATTTAAAAATTTGGACGTCCTTTAGTAAAACTTTGATAATCCGTGCTACGCGTTCCTCGAGTACTCGACGACGTAATTTTTCAGAGAAGAGAAGAAAAATGTTTTTTTGGTCAACACATCCAAGAGAACACGTACTTTCACCTATAACATATTCATTTTAATTCTATCCAGTTTACTCTTCAAAAACAGAAATGGGATTAGGTGAAACTATTGCAAACGTCTTGGATAAACCAGGATTCAATTGGAAGGCCCTCATCATTGGATTTTCTACTGCACATTTTGCCTTTGAATCATACTTAAAATTAAGACAATTAAAAGCCGTCAATGGTAAACAACCAATTCCTAAAATCTTGGAAGACAAAATTGATACTGATACAATTGTGAAATCTCAAGATTATTCTAATGCTAAATTGAAGTTCTCTTTATTTAGTAATTTTTATTCATTAATTCAAAATGTTGCATTCTTCAAATTTGATATCTTACCTAAACTTTGGGCATCATCTGGATCCGTTTTATTAGGTATTTCTAAGTTTTTACCTAGATTCATGGGTGGTCCAATCACTCAATCATTGATTTTCATGGGGGAATTAACTTTGACTTCAATGTTTTTATCATTGCCTATTGATTATTATTCTCATTTCGTCATTGAGGAGAAGTTTGGATTCAATAAATTGACTATCTCTATGTGGATATCTGATGCATTGAAGAATTTATTAGTTACTGCAGTCTTAGGTGGTCCAATATTAGCTGGATTCTTGAAAGTTATTGATTATTTTGGTGATAAATTTATGTTTTATTTGACTGTTTTCATGTTTGCCGTGCAAATCTTCATAATCATTGTTTATCCTAAATTTATTCAACCATTATTCAACAAATTGACTCCATTAGAAGATGGTGAATTGAAGACTGATATTGAAAAATTGGCTGCTCAAGAGAAATTCCCATTAGATAAGTTATTTGTGATTGATGGATCAAAGAGATCTTCTCATTCTAATGCCTACTTCTTAGGATTACCATGGGGGACTAAACAAATTGTCATCTATGATACCTTGATTGAACAATCTAACTCTGTCAAGGAAGTTGTCGCCGTTTTAGGTCACGAAATTGGTCATTGGTTCTTGTCTCATACTACTAAACTATTATTAATTAACCAAGCTCACATTTTCTCTATCTTTACCTTGTTCGCTGCATTCATCGATAACACTTCTTTATACTCCAATTTTGGCTTCACAGAGAAACCAATCTTGATTGGATTCTTGTTATTCAGTGATATTTTGCAACCTGTTGATGCTGTGGTGTCATTCTTCATGAATTTATTGAGTAGAGAATATGAATATCAAGCTGATGAATACGCTGCCAGATTAGGGTACGGTGAAGAATTGAAAGTTTCATTAATCACATTACATAAGGAAAACTTGTCTTCTATGCATGTTGATTGGTTATACTCTGCTTACAGTTATAACCATCCTCATTTAACTGAAAGATTGGCTTACATCGATGAAGTTCAAGAAGACATGAAGGCTTCTAAAAAGGATTAGAAAAATAAAATAACTAGTATACCCTTTAGTTAATATATATCGTTACGTATTTTTTGTGGTTTCTTTTCTTGAATATATAAAATGGAATTTTCTTTAAGATAACTGTAATAAAAGTAACAATTATCTGGTTGAAACATTTTGTAATTTTTTGAGGAGAAGAATGAATCGATGTTTAAAGTATGATTTG
This sequence comes from Ambrosiozyma kashinagicola, assembly GCA_001599075.1. Lineage (NCBI taxonomy): Eukaryota > Fungi > Ascomycota > Pichiomycetes > Pichiales > Pichiaceae > Ambrosiozyma > Ambrosiozyma kashinagicola. Next base: position 339,531 of record BCGA01000007.1, read on the forward strand.
AACATTAAATTACAACTTATATCCTCAAGTGTTTCTCAGGGATGCTCTACCAAGCAGGTTAGGGATGTGCAATCTCAATTATATCCCTAATGACCTTGTGCTACAGACGAAATTTTTCATCAATTCTTATCTCTTCCACCGAGAAATTGGGGGCCTAATTGATGTATAATACTAGTATTACTAAATCAAGATTATTATGATTGATTTATCGATCATCTCTGAAATATACATCATCGAAATCTTAAACATAACTTTGAAAGTTTTATAATTTAAAATATAAGAACAAAAATGTTTTTCAGGAGAATTCTAACAAACCTCAAAAATTTCAAACAATTGTTGAAGTGTATCTAATGGATCTATATAAAAACTACAACCATAAATACTATTAATAGACGATTCAAACTCCCCTATACCCTCTCCACTTGTCGATTAGTCTACAACTAACCACTCCAACGGGACTCCGAAACCATTTTCTCGCTCGCTACCCGGTGTAAGGATTTTCCCCAAAAGATCTTGAAGATCGGTGATCTGTGATCAAATGTGTCACATATTTCTGATTGGCTCTTGATAGAAGAAGTCAAACCCAGGTTTTTGACTCTACTACTGTTAACCTCTTTTCCTTCCGTGAGTCGAGCCATGGTTGCCGGTTTAAGATGTATTACAAGATCAATTACTACATCGACTAAATTCCCATTACTCAATTTCAAATCACATATAACCAAACATGCAACATCGAGTTCAGAGAAGAAGGATCTCATCTTGACAATTTTAAAATCAACTGCTACTAAAAGAGAGGCAAGAAACTATTTATCAAAGTATCCATTACTAGAAGAAAATGATATCTACAAGAATAAAAATAAACTAGTGGATAATTTATCTGATAGTATTGTCAGTAATAAGAAATACCAAGAATTGATAGACCAATTATTGACCAAGGATGCCGAATTGGACTCTGAATTAACGGCATTGGTGAAGTCCGACTCATTGGCTGATCCATCAAGCGAGGTGGAACTCACAGATACCATTAGATTGGTGATTGTGAAAATCAGAGATTTACGGAAATTATCAGTGAAGACAATCAAAGGTATAGGTCAAACATTAAGCAAGATGATCAAACTAGGTGCATCACCCGTGATAATATTAGATCAAGGTAATAAGACCATCACGAAGAAGGAAAACAATACCATATTGGCACTCAATAACATAATGGAACAATCCAACACTTTAATAAAACTCTTAGAAGACACTTCAAATTTTAAATTAAGAAGTATTCAAGGGATATTCGAGATAGCTGACAATGGCGAGGTGAAAATGAAGTTACCTGAACTATTGACGATTCCTCTATTCCAGGGAATAGTACCAATTGTGTTACCTATGGGTGTCGTGGAATCTGAAAATAAAGAGAAAATAATTACCTCCTTCAATTCGACGAGTGCATTGGTTAAAGGGTTAGCCGATGTCAATGAAGACTTTAAGAAAAGAAATAAAGATAACGATATGTTGACCATTGAAAAAATAATATATTTAGATAAATTAGGAGGCATCCCATCACTGGAAAGATTCCAATCTAGTCATGTGTTAATTAACTTATTACAAGAATTTGATGATATCAATGCTGAATTGCGTATCGGTCATTTGAAACCATCAGATAGAGACATTCATGTCAAGAATTTAACTGAGATGAATGAATTATTGGAGTTGTTACCCAACGCTACAGGAATAATTACAACTCCAGAGATTGCCACTTTGAAAAAATTGAAGAGATCAACTAATCCAATCATTCATAATATTCTCACAGACAGAGCTACTATTTCATCATCATTACCTGTCAATTTAAAGAAAACTCCTCAATTGAATACAACAATTATCATTAGGGGGACCCCAGTGGAATTACATTTGTCTCATTCAGCTGAAGATGGTCTTGATTTAATTCAAATGGAGAAAGATGGACTTGTTGATTTACAAAAATTGAAATTTTTAATTGACGATTCATTTGGAAGAAATTTGAATATGGATCATTACTTGAATAGAATCAATGGTAAAGTCGCTGGATTAATTATATGCGGTGATTACGAAGGTGGTGCAATAATAACGTGGGAGACCCCAACATCTGATCCAACTAGGGCTGTTCCATATTTGGATAAATTTGCTGTTTTGAAGAGATTACAAGGTTTACCAGGTTTAGCTGATATTGTTTTCAAGGCTATGCTTGTTAATTTCACTGAAGAATTACTTTGGAGATCCAGAATTAATAATCCTGTTAATAAATGGTATTTCGAGAGATCTTCATCGAATTATTGTATTCCAGGTAGCCAATGGAGATTATTCTATACGGGGAAGCATAAAATCAATGAACAAGATTTAGTTGACTATGTGGATGTTTGTAAGAACATTGAACCATCATTTGACATTTAAGAAAAGAAAACTATTTGTATTTATTTATTTATTTTACGAAGATTACGATTAAAAGAAGTTCCCTTTTTTTTTTTTTTAACAATAAATATATCTATTAATTGTAAAGAATAAATAATGGATATGGGTAAAAGTAAAAGTATATAGAAAAAAAAAACTCAGTGGTTAGTTTAAAGTCTTGGACATGTATGGACCATCCAATTCATAACCCAATCTGTTATAATAATTTCTGACACCAACACCAGAAATGACACTGATTTTACTAGATCCGTGTTCTTCTCTAGCAATTTTTTCAGCTTGTTCCATCAATAAAGTACCAAAACCTTGATGTTGAAATTTTCTTGGATCTCTAGAATGTAATGGCACAACTGACCCATAAACGTGCAATTCTCTGACAATTGATGTTTGTTGACCTTTGAATTCCTTTCTGTATGTGTATTTTTTAGATGCCTTTCTTAATCTTAATAATCCGATAAGGATATCTTGCTTTGGATCTTCATATGATAAGAAAGTTTCCCATCCACCGTTGGCGTAGTAATCACGTCTAATCAATTCCACTTGATCTGGTTGAATTTTGTGGTGAACTTCTTGAATACCGACTTCTCTTGTTCTGACGTCTCTACAGGATGTACCGAAATCTTTCATTCTAGCTAGAGCTAGTTCTCTTAAGTTACCATTTTCCACACCTGACGTCACTAATGGCATTGGGATATCTCTTTGCACTCTATAAATTCTTGTCCAAGGTGGCACCAATGCCATAATTCTAGCCACTAAATCGATCAACATGTTTGCATTATAAGATTTGTAAAGTCCATTCTTCCATAATTCGTAAAGCCCCGTACCTCTAATGACCAAAGTTGGATAAATCTTTAATCCATCTGTTCTGAATGCTGGGTTTTCAAAATATTCCTTGAATTGTTCGAGATCTCTTTCCATACCGACGTTAGGTAAATCGGGCATCATGTGGGACACAACCTTGTATCCGGAATCCTTAGCATAAGCGAATGTTTCACAGACTGCCTTAACTGTGTGACCTCTATTAGTGTCTCTAGCGACGTCTTCATACACTGATTGTACACCGATTTCCAATCTTGTACAACCATAGTCCAACATATCATTCAAATGAGTCTCTGTGCAGTAATCTGGTCTAGTCTCGATTGTGATACCGACACATTTTGTGAGAGATTGTTGAGAGAATTTCACAGCTTCATCTAAATCTGTCCCATTGTAACCGGTCAATGCATTATGTAATTGCACAATGAATTCCTCTCTGTAGTCCTTAGGTAATGACATGAAGGTCCCCCCCATGATGATGTATTCGACTTTATCAATGGAGTGTCCCAATTGTCTTAATTGTTCTATTCTACCTCTTGCCTGCTCGTAAGGGTCATATCTTGCTCTAATGGCTCTCATTGAAGTTGGTTCATAACCCGTATAAGATTGTGTGGAGTATTCGAAATCGGAATCGGGTCCACCGGGGCAATAAACACAGATATTACCCGTGTAAGCAATATGAGGACATCTATGTGGTTTACACATGACGGCCACCACGGCGACCCCCGATGCTGTTCTCACTGGTTTAGCCTTTAATTTAGGTAACAAATATTTCTTATATTGATCTGGAATTGATGATATTATATCTGTGAGTCTTGGTTGTTGCTTTAATTTATATTTTTTAGAGTATCTTATAATCAATCCATTTAAATTGATATCTTTTGATTTAGATAGCGATGCCACCAATTCTAATGAGATGTCACCACAACATTGTAAAAACCGTTCCCTCTCTGGGGGTAACTTCTGTTTATTCTTTGGTCCTTTCACTCCTAATGCCATTGTACGATTATCTATTATCTCTATATAAACTGATTAAATCTATGATTACCAAGTATCCAGTTTTGATTTGTTCTTAGAAAAAAAAATTTTTTTTTTTAAAGAAAAAACAAAAATCGCCGAAAAGGGAAATACTAGCACGTGATCTACATCATTACACCGAGTATAGAGTGAGAGAATGTGGATATATAGACCAGTGTACAGATCCGTCAAACAGATATGGGTATTAATGGTAGACCAGTAGGGTAGTACATGTGGAGACCATTAATCTGTGTCTAGTGCCAGTTAAGTTTTTCCGTCAAACCAAAAAAAAATTAAAATTAAAATTTCTCTTATCGGTTGACATATAGGTTACAGAAGTTAATTAAAGTGTATAGAGTAGAGTGTATAGTGTATACCTGTTAACCCAATGGAATAGAATAATTTAACTACCCACCGGTTAACCCAACAAAACCTAACTAACCACGTAACCCCCCATTAACAGCCCTGTTAACCTTAGCCTTGAAATTTTTTATATCACAACTATAAAAACAGTCAAAACGTCACACACTACACAACAAAAAAAATTTTTTTTTTTATAAACAGATACGACTAATAACCTTTTTTTCTTTAACACTGACTAACTTCTCCTTACACTTGTCATTTACTTGCCCTTGATTACCATATATACCTACTAGATTTACATAGAAACTATCCCACCTCTGTTTAATAACAGCAAACTACACAGAAAAAAGAGAACTTGTTTATATACACTACAAGACATTTTAAACGAGGAAAACGATAAACAACAAAGCAAATAGCAATGTCAATCAATACTCAGAACATCACAGATGAATCTGAAATATCACAGAAATTAGGTAATATATATATAAATGACAATAAGAACAATAAAAATCAAATTCAAACATTAAATAAGACAACAACAACCACAACAAATGGGGTGAAGAATCACAGCCCCGGACCCGGATTAGTGTATGATCCATCAAATAATAGTATTAATTTGAATTCCACTAATATACCCAACCTTCAAAGAAACCAGAAATCTCCAGAGAGAACTCATCCCCAAAATATTCAACATTTAATAAGTGAATCTACTAAGAGTTCTCCTAAATTATTAGCTACATCGTTTGGTAAAGATTCTCAATTATTACCATCATCATCTACTATATCGTTACTTTCTTTAAATACCCACGATGGATCATCTCCATCTCATAATAGTATCGGAATAGCCAACCCAGGTAATTCATCTGTGTGGCACAAGGCTCACTTATTACAACAACAACAAAGAAGTAATAATTCATCTACAACGACTCTCAATGCAGCGACGGGTACCCCCACCACCACCACTACCACTAACAATACCAACAACATACAGGGGAATCCACCCTTGGCTCATCGTAGAATTTCATTCACTTCTCCAACCATGGCTAACAGTGGTACATTCCAAATTCCATCTAGACCCGTCACAATAAATAGAACAGGATCATTTTCAAATACAACAAATTCAATTCAAATTCAAAGATTACCGTCATCCCAATACATGGGTGGCAATAAGATAAATCCAACACTATCATCTGTTTCTAATGCTAGTGAACCGGATTCACCAGCATTGGATCCAACTTCATTATCTAATTCACCTTCAAATTTTTACCTGTCCCACAATTCACCACCTGGTTCATTAAAATCTCATCCTTCATCGTATATTCAAATGTCTAGATTGAATACCACTTCACCAACTACAAAATTGGTTCACACATCTATAAGTCAACAACAACCAATAACTAGTGTCGCTAAGACTCCAACAACTACTAGATCAATTTACATAAATGGATCAACTGGTGTTTCCCAAAATTTATATCCAATATCAAGACAAGTGTCAGCTCAAGAATCAATTTCTAGTTCATTCGGTGGTAGATCACCAGAATTTTTACCTGTGTCATCTACCTTACCACCAATGACTCCATTAAATTTGAGTATTCCTACCGATATTGGTTCATTAGTGGCAGATTCACCTAAGAAGATCGATGAGGAGGATGAAGAAGACGAAGATGATGAACATGAATCAGTGGAAAGAGAAACTGATCAAAAACATGACGATGATGATGTCGATGAAGGAGTCTTTGCAGAACAATTATGATTCATCTTTAATACTTGTATAATTAACGTTTTTTTTTCTTTTATCCTTTCTTCATTTTTTATTTTTCACTGGTTTGCATTTTTAATTAAGGGTATACACAATAATATAGCATTTTATATATCATTTAAACAAGGTAATATTGGAAGCCGCATGGAGATTTAAATTGCTCCCGAAAGGTTCAATTAATTTAACCCGCGCTAAGTAAAACACACTCAACTGACGTATTACGGGAATTGAGAACCGTATTCTTTTTAAAAAAAAATGTTGAATTCTCCGACAATGTTTGATAATTGATAAATGATAAATGATTAGATATGGTTAACGTACACACGAGATAACCCCTAATAATGGTTACACTGGCGCTTTTATCAGATCGTTTCGCCCATCTTAGTGAATTATGACCTAATCATTACACAGTACGTCTTGCGGACTTCCACCACCGATAATCTTTTCTCGGTCGGTTCCTTACACCCAACAATAGATGAAACCGTTGATTGAGTGACCCTTCCAAGACATACCCTAGTGTTATCTTTTAAAAGACTTATGGAAAGTATCTTGTGCCTTTGTAATACTTAGAATACCATATGTTATTACACTAATGTAATAAACGTACATTTAAGTACCATACACGTTTGTGTGTAATTTAAACAACTCTCCCTATTAATTGGCCTAGCTTAATTTAGATTGATCGTCCCCCCCCTTTTAATGCATGTTTAATTTTGTAGTTTTACCCGAATCATATTCATTGTTATAATCATGTAACACTTCTCCTCTGACCCTAGAAATATTACTTAGTACTCTCGTACACGTAAAATTAAATTATTAAAATCGCCGCAATACGGTACTATTAACTGTGCTGTCTTATTTAGCCACGTGAAATAACTTAAAGAGGTATATTATAACCATCAAAGAGCATGTGTTAATTGTATATCTCATGCATTGTGAAAAAAATAAAACAAAGTAGATTCCAATTCTTTGATTAGGGAAAAACATCTCGTACTTTAATGGGGGATATAGAGTTCAGAAGACCTCAAGAGAACGTTCCACCTTGTTGGGTACTCTTTCAGAAAAAAATAATAATTTTAATATATATATATATATCTTCCACAATTGCCTGCCCTGTAATTCTTTTCTTTCCCTTTTCCTCTTTCATATTCTTATAAATCTCTTTTATTATCTTATTACCATTTAATAAAAGGATATTTATAATCAACTACTTAATATAATTTTTTTTTTTCATTTCAAAGATCTCTTAACTATTGGGAGCGAACTAGAAAATATCACATACTTATTATCATTACTTGCTTTTATAACATCAAAATTCATACAAAATGGCATTGAAACTATCAGAAGATGGATCTAATGAACCATCACAAGAATCTAAAGAAGTTTATTACTCCCAACATTCAAATGATGTATACAAATCAGATACAAAGGAATCAAATGTTTACATTGAAGTTAATGAAATCAAAGAAGTTAATTACTTGCAACACTCTGATGACGCATTAACAGCTAAATATAGATTAATCAATGATGCATTAGATGAAATTGGATTCACTTGGTATCATTTTTACTTATTTTGGTTAGCAGGTTTTGGGTATGCAGCTGATTCCATGATTTCAATGATTCAATCTGCAGTGCAAACTTATGCTGTTTATTATCAATATGATAAAAGTTATCCAATTTCAACTCAATTTTGTTATTTTGGATTATTCTCTGGTGCCTTAGTTATTGGATTCACATCTGATTTAATTGGTAGAAGAGTGGCATTTAATTGTTCTTTAATTTTAAGTGCAATCTTTGGATTCATGGCTGGTGGATCATCAAGTTTAGCTATGTATATGCTTAACGTTTTCTTGAGTAATTTCTTCTTAGGAGGTAATTTAGCATTAGATGTCACTTTATTACTTGAATTCTTGCCATTTAAGTATCAATCTTTGAATACTTTATTAGCTAGTACTTGGGGGTTAGGTCAAACTTTAACTGAAATTATTGCCGGTTTTTTCTTAGCTAATTATTCTTGTGCAGGTAAACATGAATGCCCAATGAGTGGGAATAGAGGTTGGAGATACGTTTGGTATACAGGATCTGCTGTGGTTTTAGTTATGGGGGTGGCTAGATTACTCGTTATCGATTTGCTTGAAACTCCAAAACATTTAGTTTCCACTAAACGTGATGCAGAGGCAGTTGAAGTTTTACAAACTATAGCTAGACGGTATAACAGAAAGTGCTCCCTGACAGTGGAACAATTAAGAGATTGTGGTGAAATATCCATTAACGAAAATTTCATGGAAAAGCCATCATTCTGGAGATCAGTGAAAACTATTGGCCGCCACGTGAAAATGTTATTCATGAATAGAACTGTTGCCAGATCTAATATATTAATCGTGATTTCTTGGTTCGGTATCGGTATCACTTATGGTATTTACAATAATTTCTTGTATACCTTTTTAGCTGCTCACGGTGCCGATACTGGGTCTACAACTTATGAAATTTACAGAGATGCAACAATTGAATGTCTTCTTTCCTGTCTTGGTCCAGTGTTTGCAGTGTATTTGATGAAGATACCAAAAGTTGGTCGTAGAGGTACCATGCTAATTGGTGGTGTCTCATCAATGATAATTTTAATGTGTTATACTACCGTTAGAGCAGAAGCTGCTAATGTTGTGTGTGCATCATTATCGTATATCACCATTAACATTTATTATGGTACTCTATATGCATACACTCCAGAAGTGTTACCATCATTGAACAGAGCTACAGGTGCTGCATTAGCATTGAGTGCTAATAGAGTTGCAGGTATGTTGGTTCCCGTTATTTATTATTTCTCTAACAATACTGGTTCTAGTGTTCCAATTTATGTGTGTGGTGCAATTATTGGATTCATTGGTGTCTTGGCTTTATTGTTTCCATTTGAGCCAAGTAATCAAAGAGTGCTATAACCTTTTATAAATAGGTTTAGTTTTTTCTGTTTCATTTTTTTTCATTTATTCTTCTTCCTTTCTTTCATACACTTTTTGAATGCTTTCGTCTTTAATTCTACAATTGCCTGGAGCATGTTATATTTAATGAGAAGTACATATATATTTATTATAGAATGTATATCTATCCAATCCTGACGTAAAAACACTCTTTAAACTTGCTTCCGAAGTAGTGGATTACTCAAATGATTATCCCACCCCTCTATATTAAATGTTCGTTCAACGGTTAAGTTATTTATAGCAGCCACCTATAATTATAATAATACAATCAAGTTTGAACTAAAAGATCCTTCTATGTACACATATTAGATCTTTAATTGAATAAATAATAATATAAAAATTCATTTAATTGTTAATTCGGTTTTATCAAAAAAGAAATATATTCACCTCTAATAAGTCTTCATAAGCCAATTCTACTTTTAATTTTTATTTTTGGTCAATTTATTCCAACACACAATAAAAAAAGAATTGCTTTCATTAGATTTACATACATCTCCTGTGCTTAACATATCTCAATTGTCCGAAAATAGGGTTTTTTTGAACTTCTTACAGATCCCAACTCTTGAAGACCAAAATATTATCTTAATTAAAGATTATTATTCGATTTCTATTATTCGTTAGCAACTTTAAGTTAATCTCCTTTAGATCTTCATTTGCTATAAACTTTCCATCCTCCGCTATCATCACTCCCTCTTCCATCTCATAATTAATTAACCACCACCCCCTTCCTTCATCACACCCCTCCTCTTCCCCCTTCCGATCACCATATTAATTCAACAACAGCAATTACAATTGCCTAACAGTAAGTCACTCCTTTGAATCTCTTACTATCTCTCTCCCCTTTCATTTCCTATATATTTTTTTTTAACACAACCATGGGTAGAAGAAAAATCGAAATCCAACCAATCGAAGACGAAAGAAATAGAACAGTCACTTTTGTGAAAAGAAAGGCAGGTCTATTCAAGAAGGCTCATGAATTATCGATTCTATGTAAAGTAGATATCGCTGTTATCATTGTCGGGCATAACCACAAGATATATGAGTATTCATCTAATAAAACACCAGAGATCTTAGATAAATATAAGAAATCTGGATACCCATATGAAAGTAAGAAACCTCAAGATTATGGGAAATACAAATATGAGAGTAGAATCTCTAAAAGTCATAAAGGTGGTGCCAATATGCGGAAACAATTAGAACCACCTCAAGAACAAAGCGATCTAGGATCAGATGATTCAGACGATGACGATGATGGAGACAATTCTGAATCAGAGGCAGACACTACTACCAATTCTAGACAAAGTACAAGACCTAGAGCTCCATCCAACCCATCTCCAACTCGTCTTCCACCTCAAAAGAAAAGGAAATCCAATTCAAGTGGATCAGTCAGTTTACCTACACCAAAGCAACAAATCCCACCAACTTTCCATAACAAGAGAACACCAAGTGCATCTTCCAATTTTAATCCTAACAGTCCTAGACAAATTCATCACAGTAAACCTGCCATTCCTGCAAGCAAGAAATCACAGCGGCCAACATTGAGTCTTCAAATTCCAACCACTGATAAATCATCATCAGATTCAGCTGTCACTGTGACCGCCATTGCATCTGGTGTCCCCAGTATCCAAACAGCTAAGAAGGAACTCATTAATAATAATACAATTGTGTCTCCAACTTCTGCTACGATCAGAGAACGGAAATTGATGATCCCAGCTAATACTCCAACTAATTATCTCCCCGGATTGAATATTCTGACTCAAACAGATTCAATGGGGAACCATCCACTGGATCATAACAATTCTAATAAATCGACTCCAATATCTGCTACTCTCCCACATGGTCTTTTCTCCTCGCTACCACAGATGTCTCCATCACAAATTCTTCCTACTCCAATTTTCCCACTCCAGACTCCATCACAATCCCAATCTTTACAACAACATCAACAGCAACAGCAACAATTATTCCTACAACAACAACAGCAACAACAGCAACAACACATGGCACAAATCCAACAAGCTGGTGGTGGAATGATGCCTAGCGCTGTATCATTACAAAATGGTCAATCATTATCTGCATTCTATGCTAATCAACAGTATGCCAAATTTGGACCCAAATCTGCTACACTGAATGGTGGTCAATTCCAACAATTTCAACCAACGGGGGACACTCCTATACTGCCTTCGGGACTTCCATCCAAATATATGGATATGTTCCCTTCCCCTAATGTATATTACAGCCAAGAATGGTCGATCCCCATGGGGACAGGGACTACACCATTACCGACTTCCGCTCCACATTTGCTACCACTGATGAGTAATAACAATAACAATGCCTCAGCTACGAGTAGCATTAGTGGAGAGAACAAAATACCTAATGCTACAACGGGAGCTCTGTTACAAGCTCAAGCACAAGCACAGGCTCAAGCGCAAGCTCAAGCTCAAGCACACGCCCAGGCTCAAGCACAAGCTCAAGCTCAAGCACAACAATTACATCAACCACAATCACAACCTGGTAGTTCATCCAATATGACATCAAGTTCTGGTGCAGCTCCTGGAACTATAACTACTTCAGTATCATCTGTAACCGTTCCGGGAGCGCCCAGTGGCACGGGGACGAGCCCATTACAAGTGATCGGTGGTAACATTTTCCAAGCTGCCAGTGCTGCTAGACTTCAACATAGTAATGGTAGTAATGGTGGCACCAACGATGACCCTCAACAACAGGGTAAAAGTGATGTTATACTCAAGCAAGAGTGATTAAAAAAAATGCATCCATTTGGTCATATTATTTTTCAGTTCTTAAAACGTTTTTATTACAAACTTTCTTTCCTTCATTCTTATTTTGTTTTTACTTATATCTATAATTTTTTTTCTCTTAATTGTGTTTTGTATTACTGTTCTTAAGTTTCATTTCTATGTATATTAGTTTTTGAACATTATTTGTTATTAATATTTCTCTCTTTATGTGTAGCCATAGCCATTTAAACTATTCAATCTGCAACCGCACTAAAACAAAGAAAATCATACACGCACGTGATATCAACGTGATAACCGAAAAGGGTTAGAGGGTTGTTGAATATCACGTGCCACCATAATAAATTCACACCCCTCGCACCACCTCATTTTTTTTTGGAAAATTTAATTTTTTTTTCTTTTTCGCGAGGACTGCGTTTCTGTTAACTATGGTAGAGGAATTGTAGACAGGCTCTCTGTAGAGAGGGAGAGCGCGGCTCGCTTTGTATAGTGAGTGTCTGTAGAGCTCATTTTTTGTGAAAAGGTTTGGAAAATTTATATTATACCTTGAAGAATCATTTTATTTATATTAGTTTAACTTGTTATAATTCCAAGGATACAGCATACATTAATATCTCAATATGAAGGTATGTGATACAAGTGATTCAACGGGATACAACAAATTTACAAGACTTCAGTTTAAAGATGATAGATTTAATAAGAAACTTATTATAGTGAAAAAAAAAATCCTATGAAAAAGGAACTACTATGAATTCGAACATAGACAACATTACCAACCAACGATTTAAGATAGACACAGACCAACTAAAATCAATCAATACATCCACAAACTCATAATTCAATACCAATCACTAGACCTGTTAGTAATATAACAGGGTGAAAACGAAAATCTTTACAAAATGGAATTAGCTTCACTTTGAATAGAATTACATCATTCACAAACTTCTCTGATTACAATACAGGTGTAATAGAGTTATCACAATCAAGAGCTTTTAAATACTTGACTAAAGACTAATTCTTCAAATAATTATGAAAAAAAAAATGGACAACATAATTCAACAACTAAAACTCATGTTTTAAATGAAACTTGCGAAACACTAAACAATGTTAAATCTACATCTTTTCAAACCAGTTTTAGTAATACTCCCATATCTCCAACTGTGAAAACAAAAATACTAACTAATTTTTTTCTTTCTTTTATTATAGTTAAACATTGCTTTCCCAGCTAATGGTACTGAAAAGTCCATCGAAATCGATGACGACCACAAGTTAAGAGCTTTCTACGACAAGAGAGTCGGTGCTGAAGTTGAAGGTGACAACGTCTCTGAAGAATTCAAGGGTTACGTTTTCAAGATCACCGGTGGTAACGATAAGCAAGGTTTCCCAATGAAGCAAGGTGTCATGATCCCAAACAGAGTTAAGTTATTATTAGCCAAGGGTACTTCTTGTTACAGACAAAGAAGAGTTGGTGAAAGAAAGAGAAAGTCTGTCAGAGGTTGTATCGTCGGTAACGATTTATCTGCCTTAGCCTTGACCATTGTCAAGCAAGGTGATGCCGATATCGAAGGTTTAACTGATGCTTCTTCTCCAAAGAGATTAGGACCAAAGAGAGCTAACAACATCAGAAAGTTCTTTGGTTTAACTAAGGAAGACGATGTCAGACAATACGTCATCAGAAGAGAAGTCACCAAGGGTGAAAAGTCATACACTAAGGCTCCAAAGGTCCAAAGATTAGTTACTCCTCAAAGATTACAAAGAAAGAGAACTAGAAAGGCCTTGAAGATCAAGAACGCTCAAGCTCAAAGAGATGCTGCTGCTGAGTACGCCCACTTATTGGCTCAAAGATTACACGACAGAAAGGCTGAGAAGGCTGAAATCAGAAAGAGAAGAGCTTCTTCTTTAAAGGCTTAAATGTACCATTAATTAATTAGTTATTCCTTCTCTAATATAATTTAAACCTTTTGTTTTTCTAATCCTTTTTTTTATCTCCTCCATTTTTTCTTGTTTTCTTACAAAAACATCAAAACCAACCCCCCCCCCTTTTTATACTTGTTTATTTGTAACCAAATAAATTCATTAAATTACTTATATATAATTACTTGATGGAATTGTAAAGTAATTTTTGATCTATTCAGTAAAGTTTACACTAGTTTTTATACAAATATCTAATATTTTCTTCTCTTTGGATCTCTATCATCATCAGATTCAGTCAATCTCTTGATATTCTCATAAATTTGATCTGTAGTCAAATTAGATCCATACTTGAATTTAGCTTCATATCTTTGCTTTTCCTCTTTATATTTTGGATCTCTTAATAAAGTGTTAATGTGTTGTTGGAATTGAGATTCAGGTATGAGCTTTGCGGTTAATGGACATTTTAACATTCTTTCACCACGTTGTTGGCCCTGCCCAAGTCTAGTAGTACCCCTTTGTAACACTTTCATACCTTTAGGAGCTCTCAATTGAGAAATGTTGGAATCATTATCTTCTTTTCCACCGTAAGTTGGAACTGTTTCATCATCGTCTCCATCGTCATTGTCAAATTGTGGTTCATTTGGTTCGAAATCTGGTGGTGCCTCTTCCAATAATGAATATGCCTTCTTTTGAACTAATGATCTAACTTCTAAATCAGATTTCATTAGAGGTAATTCTAAATCTGCTAAATCATCAATCTCAGTGAATTCAATTGTATCAACAACAACAAAGTCTTGCCAATCTATAGATGCAAATTCCATTTTTTGCTTTTCCTGTAAGTCATCTTGTTTAGCCTTATTGATTGCCTCAGTGAATTGATATTCAGCTCTAGCAAAACAAGAATCCAATAATTTTCTGTCATCCACATTTTTTAATTGTTCCACTATCTCCTTCTTACTAGTCTGAATTGTCTTGTACATCGTTAAATATTCTTGGAAGATGTGATACATTGAATGAGTATCATTCAAAAATTCAAATTGAATCTTCTTTTCCTTATCTTTTAAAATGTGTGCTTTCAATCCACTCAAATATTGGTCACCATTGATAGCCACTAATTGTGCACATAGTCTAATCACATTTAAATCTAAATTAGATATTCTTGGTATGCTATCAGTCAAATATATTAATTCAGAGGGTTTCTTAATTTGATCTTCAATTTTGATTTCTGAATTCTGTTTGGAATCATCAGATACACTAGTTGTGACACCTAATTTCACACCTTCTCTCAAATTATTCAAATACCATTTATAATATGCATTATATGGATCATCATCATTGATGAAGACAAACTTCCCTTTTCCATTTTCATTTTGCTTAATCTTGTTCTCGAATCCAACACCGTTTCTATGCACATATCCAGCAGTTTTTTCAATTGTGAGTCTCACTTCTGCAGGTGGTATAGTGACATCTGATGGTATATCGTCAGTCATCCTTGTGATTATGGAGAGAGATCTATAGTTTAACACTACCAGTATACCCTTACAGAGATGTCTTAATAAAATTTGTATAATTAAAACTCCCCCAATACATACATCTCTACACCATACAGAACATTGGATTTTTCACATCACGTGCCATGCATTAAACTGTGGCTTTTTGAACTTGTCATATCTCTGGTAATCGGGAATCTCTTCTTGCTCCGTATATTGTATTGTGTTATATAAAATTTTCATAAAACATTTTGATGGTGTTTTTGGATCTTATAGTTTCTTTCTTCATTTAAAGTAGTTGACAGTTTCACCAATCCACCTTCAAGAGATACCCTCCACTTTTGATAACTAAAATTACTCCACAAAACAAATGAACTCGAATGGTCCATTTATGCTTCCGAATCAAGCTTCTACCCCATGTGGACCTGCTATTCACAGATTATCCATGATTAATCAACATTTCTTAATACGAAACAATCCAAGACCAGAATGGCCATTCTTACCAACTGAGGAAAGAGATTTGTATTTTGAAAGAGTGCAAACTTTAGGTCTAAATCAAAGTCAAATGGTTGATTTAATTAATAGACAACGTAATGGTCAACATTAAATGACATGATACATTATACACACACATAATTCTTCACATTAACACATTCACTGTGTTAGATTACTTTCATAATATTGGGTTCTTCATAGTTTTTTCTGTTTTATATTATTTTTTGGCTTGCTTTCTTTAATTTATTAATGCATGATGATATTTTTTTCTAGAGATAAAAGTAGTACAACAACTTATTTAGTAAATATATATATTTTATACACATATCAATTACTCAAAGGATTGAACATCAAGTAATTAGTTTTGTAATGTTCTAAGAGAGCCTTTTCGATTAAATAAATGTAGTTTTGTTCCTTGAGATCTTGATTCAATTCACTCAATTTGGTGAATTCAGGATGCTTGGCTATAGAATCTTCAGTTTGTGGTGATGAAGCGAGGAAATTACCTAGATATATTATATCTGATAAGGTCAAAAGTGTAGCCAGTTTCAATTGATTGTCAGTTGCCTCCTTGGAACCCTCCACAGGTTCCTTGGTAACTTCTTCAGAGATGGAGTCGGACTTTCCAGTTTCTTCAATTTCATCCTTCTTCTCTTCAACAGTTTCTTGTGGTTCTTCGGATTCCTTTTCTTCGGTCACAGGGGCTTCTGGGTCTTGTGAATCTTCCTTCTCTTCATCCACAGGGGTCTCAGCTTCTTGTGGACCTTCCTTCTCCTCGACTGGGTCCGATTTGGTCTCTTCAGCGGCTTCTTCAGCGGCCTCTTCAGCGGCCTTTTTAGCTTCTGCTTCTGCAGCAGCCTTCTTAGCCTTGGCCTTTAATTTCTTCTTTTGACCCTTGGTTAATGGTTTAACCGGTTCGACATCCTTTGGCTTATCTTCAACAACAACTTCTTCTTTCTCTTCCTCCTTCTCTTCTTCTTTCTCCTGCTCTTCCTCAACCTGTTCTGGTTCAATTTGGATCACCGGTTCAGGCGTCTTAACCTTTTCAACAACTTGTGTGTCCTTATCACTTCCCACCGTGGAAATAGATTCCCAAATAGTTGAAATTAATTCTTCAATTAAATCAGTCTTCACCTCTTTGAAGTAATCAGCAACGTAAACATCAGAATAGTCCTCACCGTCATTATTACCTAGGTTTAATAAATGGGAACTAAGCCGGTACAATAACATCTCCAAATCAAGAGAACATGAATTAGGCACCAGTTTAGAACTAGATGATGAATCAGTAGAATCGGTGACTTGTTCTTGTTCCCAGATTTCAATTTCGTGGTATTCCCTAAGACTTTCAATCTCTGTAGAAAATCTATTTTTGATAGTATCTTGTAATTTAATCTTATATGATGAAGATATATCAGCCACGAGAGGTTTAAACAATTTCTTAATTAATGGATCAATAGAATCATGTAGTGACACGAATTTTAAACCACCTTGCACGGAAGCAGACAATTCATCGAAAGTTGAAGGTAATAATAAGATATCCTTAGATTCGAAATGTAATAAAGCACGAATCAAGTAGAATGTCTGTGCAGGTTTAATATCGACATTCAATAATGCAGATATTTTATCCAAAAATTGTGACACTGAATTATTAACATTTTCGACAACTCCCTTAGTTAATGATTCATTGACTAATTCATTAATCTTATCAGATGTTGTTTTCCAAAATTCATCATCTTCATAATCATCAATTGATAAAATTGGCTTTGTCAATGTATTTGCCAATTTCTTCAATGATTTTAATGCCAATAGAGTACCATATAGATTACTCTTAAATGAATTCATCTTATCTAAGATTGGACCAAACACTGTTGCAGTTGGATTAATAATTTGATTTGTATAATTTTCTATATTTGTGATATCAGTGAATCTAAACAAATTCAATCCATGATTTGTCTTTGTAGTTTCCAATGATGTCAAGTCTTGGGAACTCTGTAAAATCAAATCTGAAATTTCTTTGAATTCGTTTGTACTAGCAAACAATAATTCTGAGAACCGAGTTCTCCAGCACTTGAGTAATCCATCTATTAATGAACCTTGCTTTGTTTGAAGATCAACTAATGAGGTAAAACTCTTATATGAGGTTAACAATTGATTCAATAAATTAGATAATTCATTCAATTTCTCGGTATTATTGAATTCAGTAGCATACCGTTCATAAGTGAATTCACCGATTTGATATTTCCATTCAGTTAATTTATCGTTGAATGCTTCTTTATCTATAATTTTCAAAGATGCCACTGGGATAGGAAATTTCACAATGTAATCATTTGGTAAATTCAACCACGTTGTCCATTTTTTGAAATCTGTTTGTGCCACCCAATTAGAATTGACTGAACTGTACACCATTCTGGATAGCATCAATGGAACTTTATTTCTTAACACTGATAAATAATTCAATGTATTAAAGATATACCGTAATCCAGCTTGAAATTCTGTACCCGATTTGAAATGATCTAATCTAATATTTAAATACCAATTGAGTGCATCTATTGGGAGTTCCCCCGTGATTATAACGTATGATGTGATCAAATTTAAAGTGAATTCATATTCATTATCGTCTATTAAGGACACTAATTGATATTTGATATCATCTAATAAATTATCTCTTATAGAATTGAATTTCCATTGTGTGAATTCAGATAATTTCAGTTCATCCTTGAAATGGTAATCCACTAGGTACACCAATTTAGCTAATTGAATGAAGTCGTTAGACACAGTTTCATTAATTTCGGTGTCATCATCGTTGCCATTAAGTTTCAATTCCTTCAGGGATTCCTTGAATACTAAATAAGAACACGACAACTCATAAATGATATTCTTCATAATTATTGGTTTATTCTTATTTTTCACTGTTTCTATTTTGTTCACCAGCGTAGTTCTTTGAAATTTATTATAATTTGATAATGACTTACTACCATAATTAGATTTCTTAAATGTCAATTCAACCAATTTTTCATCTTCCACTTTAGTCAATTCATTCATTTCAATGATATCATCGGCGACTCTTAATAAATCTCTATATTTACTACCGACGAGGCTCCGCAATTCTGTTCTCTTATTATTGACTTCATTAAATAATCTATATTTCAATTGATTCAAATCTTGCACTGGATAATTCTCAAACAATTGTTCTGATGAGTTAGCCAATATACTGGACCAATCTGCATCCAATAAAACTGATCTAGACATTGTTGGGATTTCTTATAGTGTGAGTTATTGGTGAAGGCTTAATCGAGTACGTGTTAGATCAAATACACACCAAAATATTGATGGTGTCTCAAATTTTGAAAATACAAGGTGGAGTACGTGCGAAACTCAAATTTGACTGGCGGAGGACTAATAATACAATTAAAGAAGAGGGTATATACATAAAGACGTTGTAGTAGTTGTGAATCATTTGAAGTGGGAAGATTGACTTTGAAATAGTCTTCTCTCTAGAGCATGGTTTGGCTTTCTCACGTGCATGAAATTACATAAACCACCTCTATCACAACTACCATCATCGTATGCTCTACAAAATGCATCATCTAAATCTCTCACTGGTGATAATTCCACAAAGCAGGGTCTTTCATCAAACCATCTATCATTACAATCTTGGAAACATTTGGCAGCTGAACGATCTTCATCAAATGTGACATAAACATTACCCGATAAATGGTTATTGACATTTTCACAAATAGCTAATCTACGAATTTTCCCATATTTCAATGCCAATTCCACAAATAAGTCTTGGTAAATGTGATCTATAGTTTTCTGGATATCCGCCTCATTGAATTCTTTAGTTATCAATTGACCGTTCTTTGTATTAGTAGTCTCATCGGAAGTCACAGGGGGATGACTAGACTCAGTTGTTTCAATTTTTTGATCTTCTTCACCACCAGCCTCCTCCTTAACATCGGGGGTACCTTCAGATGCATCATTCTTTGTCTTTCTTTGACCCTTGTTATGTTTAGGGTTATCATATAATTTTAAGAACACCACTGTACGAGACCGTTTAGGTCTAATATGAGACCTCACACATTTGTCTCCATGTCTGCATGCACCAATCTTTGAGAAGAATTCACAGACTCCTTTGTTTCTGTGATATGACATGGCTGTAGTAGGATATAACGGTACAAACTATGAATAAAGATAAGATATGTTTAGTAAATGTCGTTTTGAAGCGATTTTTTTTCAGAATTTTTTTTTTTTTTGATTTTTTTAGTCCCCGGTGGTTGCAAGAGCAAATATGAAATAGCAAATATTAATTTTAAATTAAGAGGGTAGTAAGTTTCATGAACCGAAAATACAAAACGTGATATTAAACGAAGAAGAGGGGGGGGGGGTAATTAATAAACAAAATAAAACAGATAAAAATAAAAAAAGACGAGAGATGGTGAAAAGGTATGCTAAATAGGAAAAGAAGAAAACAAAACGAATCTAAAGGTATAAAAAAGAGATGTGTAGCGTATAAATATTTCCAGGGTCCTGAAAATTTGAATATGTTTTCCATATTATATATAATTTCTTAAAAAACAAAAGTTCTTTAAACCTTTTCAGCAACGTCATCGTCTGAGGAAGCAGTAGTGATGTGTTGTTTGGAGATATCAATTTCACCGTGAATTTCTTCAGAAATTTGTTCTAAAGTCTTTCTCTTGGTTTCTGGAATCAAAAGAGAACAGAAGACACCGACCAACATGAACAAGGCGAAAATTTCCATAACGTGATTCAACCAACAACCAGATTTCTTACCATCTCTAGCACAGTTGTGGTCTTCTAAAGTACCAATACAAGTTTGAGCAATGATGGCACCAACCTTACCGGCAGCAGCAGAGATACCGTGAGCGGTAGATCTATATCTAGTTGGGTAACATTCACCAGGAACAATGAAAGTGGTAGTGTTTGGACCGAAATTTTGGAAGAATTGACACAAAATGTAAAGACCAAGTAATCCCTTATCGGTTAACTTGTGGTAACCGAAACCGATACCACAGAATAAGGCAGTCAAAATGATGAACCCACCTAATTGAATTGGCTTTCTACCGACGAAATCGATAGTAGCGACAGAGAACCAATAACCTGGAATGGAACCGGCACAAATCAAAATTAAGTTACCAGCACATTGATCGTATAATTTTCTGTAAACGTTTTCAGAACTGGCGTAACCGATGGTTGTCAAAATGGAAGCAGTGTTTAAACCTAAACCATAGTAAGCGACATCCAACATGAACCAAGAACCGGCGGTACCAATTAAAATTTTACCGTGCTTCCATTGAGAAAAGTGTCTCCAGAAATCAGCCCAAGAAGCCTTTGGTGGAGCGTTATCGACTAAAGCGGCAGTGTCTTCGGATTCCTTCAAGTATTCGACATCTTGAATTTCAGCGTTACCGTGTTTACCGGAAGTGAATTTAGCGGCATCTGCGGTAGCCTTTTCGATTTCACCAGAGACATCGAAAGTATATCTTGGGGACTCAGGGATAGTCAATCTGAAATATAAGGCACATAAACCTGGAACACAACCGAAACCGACAAGAATTCTCCACATTTGATCACAAGCTCTTTGACATCTAGTGGTACAAGTTTTACCACTTGTTGCGTATTCTAATTGATCCTTGTAAGCAGCGACACAAACAACGGCGACAATACCAGCCAATAATTGACCCCAACCTTGGTTAGCGAACACGGCACCCATGATGGCACCTCTCCACTTGGTGGTAGCGAATTCTGAAGTGATAATGGAAGACAATGGATAATCACCACCGATACCGATACCCATGATAATTCTGTAAAAAGTCAAGATAGCTGGGAATGACACAGCCTTGGAGTGACCAGCGGTACATTGTAAAACACAAGCGGAAATCATGATAATCAATTCGATACCGTAAATTTTCTTTCTACCAGCGGCATCGGCTAACCAACCAAAGAATAATTGACCAATGACGGTACCGACAGAGGTGGAAACCTTTAATAAGGTAGTAGTGGAAGATGGAATGGTACCAGCCCAGAAGACGTAAGCCATCATGGAGACACCCAAGTTAATAGCAAAGATATCGTAAGCATCAGTCATGAAACCGACACCGGCAACCATGATAGCTCTAATGTGGTACCAACCGAATGAAGCGTTATCAATTTTTTCTAAAGCCAGTCTTCTTCTTTCTAGAGGATCACTGACATCTGCGAAATCGTTAATGAAATTGTGGAAGGCAGCGTTACCACCAGCAGTTTTAATTTCAGCCATTGTATATATATATATTAGATGCTTTTTCAGAAAATGCTTTTTTTTTTATATATAAATAGAATATTAACTTCTTGTGAATTTAGAAAAGAGAAGCAATTAATAAAAAGAGTTTGAACACTGAAGATAGAAAGGAAAAGGAAGAAAAAAAGAAGTAGCAAGACGATTAAGTGATTAAGATAATACCAAGAAAGGAGAATTCAAGTAATATTTATAGAAAAGATATAAAGTGGAGTACCCTTATTTCTGACTAGTAGTTTTGTTTAAACTACACACGTGTGTAGTTTTATTGAAATATAACTTGAGTACACTCGTGTGACAGTATTATGCTATGCGGATTTAAAATTGTATTGGCATCTTGCATTAGAAGAAAAAGAAATTTTTGTTCGGTGTGTTAGCTTGGGTGCACGTGGGGGTGTAGTTAAAGGGATTCTATAATGAGTTAGTCAAGTTAGTGTTATATTATAATTTATGTGGTCTCGAGGAGGTAGACCCTGTGGGGATAGAGGCAGTACAGAATTTAAACTAGAAGAATGGGTAAACAGAATGATTTAGTTAGTCTTGTAGAGTGGATATTCAATTTAAATTAATCAATCAAAAAATTTGTTGTAGTAATGATGGTGTACTATCTATCTATCTACCCCACCGGGTTACCTAGTTTATTGTAATTTATCTTTTAAAATTCTTAAATGAAAACCGTTTGTCATTGGTACTAAGTACTAAATTTGAGTTTCTTGTAAACCACGTTTTTAGTGAGGACACTTTTATAATTACCTATTGCCATGTGTGGGTTGCTTAGTCTTAAGACAATTATTTGTATTTAGTAATAAATCATAACACGAGTCTCGTGAACAAGTGGAATCACATAACAGAGAACAGAGAATAGAACAAATTTGTCTTGGTTGTACTTGGCTTGTGCTAAGACTTTTTAAATTAAATTTACCTATATACATTCTCTCTTATTAATACTTGGTAATACTTGGTAACACTTGGTAGTACCTGACACTACAAGTGATAGTTAATTATATTCATATAAATATATATATATATATGTATGAATCAAATATTTAGTACTACTAATTTATAAAATCTTACTTATACTGGGGTACTAAGTCTCCATTTTATTAACCTAGACTCTATGACATGGAGATCTCCTTTAGATGAATATTAATATTGTTAAAGGGATTGAGGGGACCCTTATACCTCACTTAATGGCAACGTGTTCTACATAACTTCCACGTGATTCACCTTGTTTTCACTCTTTTTTTCATTTCATTTTCTATTCATTTCATTGTTACATTTGATAATATAACATTCGATTAATTATTTAAATATTTCTTATATTCAGATCTCTATTAATTTAACGAATTTATTCTATAATTCAGTAATGTTAATTGTATTCATTCTCTTTTTAGTCCCCTTTAATCTTAATTGTTAATCCCCCCAGATACAACCTAAGTTTTTAATATCCCCATCTATTAGAAGATCTGTCAATCTATATCCACTCTGCCCGATTAATTGAATGGCTGATGTAATTCATATTTACTAGTCATAATACATCAATCAAAAAAATTATTCTAACCGTTATCATCTACCGATTTAAATATACAGATTCAAATAAATCTACTCTACCGAGGTTTTCACATTCATTTAGTAATTGATCTACTACTCTACTACTCTACTACTTTACTACTCTACTACACTCTTAAATATACCCACCCACTCGCTTACGTAATCCCTTTATTATCGTCAATTTTTTTTTAAATTTTTTTTTTTTGCCCAAACAGAACGTAATGGAAGACAAACAGTAATAACAATTAATTCATCAAATCATACTTGTCACAAGACATTCTGTGATAATATCATTTCCGCAAAGATTCCAATCCATTCTTATCACAAATGTCTTTCAATAAACAATTTCAAACTCCATCGGAACCTACCACTAGTACAACCACTAAAGGGTTTGTATTACCCTCCTTGACCACATCTCAACCAGTGGTTAGCATATCTCAATCATCTACAACTACAACATCATCATCGACTAATACATCACCTCATAAACCAACTAATTTAATCAATTATTTGGAAAATTTGGAAACCCCACAGACTACTACAACTACAAGCCACACTATTCCAACATTAAATTCAATATTAGGTGATGAAGATAATTCATCTACAAATAGTCCAACCCATAAGGCAAAGGAATTAATCAGTGCAATGACATACGAGGGTGAGGGTCAATTCTTAAATGAAGATTCCGAATCTTCATCTGATGAAGAGGATGAAATTTTGGAAGAACAACGTGAAAAGGTCACCGCTAATGTATCAATCAATGAATTACCCGATACAGATGAAACCACTAATGAAATACGTAAGGAAGTCGAAAATTCGGTTGACACAAAACCATTTGAAGATGAATTGAATCCATTACATGAAGAGGAGGAGGAAAAAAAAAATTCAGTTAATGAACTTGCTGCCACCACTAATGAACCACAACTTGTTCCATTACCTACTAATCCAATAGAATCAATGAAACCACAACTCACTAGAAAGCGTACAAATTCTATTCCGAATCCACCTAAATCATCAAAACAAGTTTCATTTGATTTCCAAAAATTTTTAAGAATGTTCAAAAATCGTCAATGTGAACCAGCTCATAAATATTTAAGATCTTTTTTGAATCAATTCTCTAATAAAAATTGGACAATAGATGAACAAGTTAAATTAATTAAAGATTTCGAAAATTTCTTATTCGATAAATTATTACAATATCAACCATTCACTTCATTGACAAATGAATCCGATTTCGATAATTGTAAAGAGGGAATCGAAAAATTGGTTATGACTAGAACTTATAATTTGACTTTTTCACCAGTTATCCCTAAAAATAAATTATCTCAACAACATAAAGATGATTTATTATCAGATAAAAAATATAATGAAAATTTAAGATTATATTCATGGATTGAATTACAAAATTTAGATATACCAATGAAAAATTTAAATGTTGAATCAAATTTTGTCAAATTAGCATCAACAGAAATTAATAAAATTAATAATTATAAATCACCAAGGGATAAAATTATTTGTATTTTGAATTGTTGTAAAATTATATTTGGTTTAATTAGACAACAACAAAAATTACAAAAAATTGAAGAAAATGCTGATTCATTTGTTCCATTATTAATTTATGTTTTACTTCAGGCAAAGCCAAAATATCTTTATTCAAATTTATTATACATTGAAAGATTCAGAAATGAAGATTTTTTAGTTGGTGAAACATCATATTACGTTAGTACTTTACAAATAGCTGTTAATTTTATTATAGATATAACGGTTGATCAATTAACTATAGAACAAGAAGAATATGATTCAAAATTGAATAAGGCTAAGGAAGAATTACGTCATGATATTGAAGAGAGACGTAAATTGAGAGAACAACAAATTCAAATTCAACAACAACGGCAACAACAACAATTATTACAATCTGATTTAATTCCAAAGAAAATCACTGAATTAATTGGTTCATCATCAAATGAATCACCATCACAAGTGTTAACTAAATCTGCAGAATTGATGAAACAATCATTTAGTAATTTATTTAATTCAGCTAATTCATCATCATCAGATACAACTACCGTTGATGATGTATTATCGTATAAGGAAGAATTAAAACAAATTAAACAATTATCTATTCAAGAAAATCAAATATTTGAAAAACGGAAACATCAATTAGATGATAATTTTAAAGTTTTAAGTAGCATGTTCCCAAATTTAGATGAAGAAATCATTAAAGATGTTTTAAGTTCTGGATTGGTTGCCGATTCTCAAGATGATTCAGGTGTAAGTAATATAGGAAACTGTGTTGATGCATTATTAGCATTATCTAATGATGAATAAATCAATTTTTTATCGCGTTAAATTTTTTAGTTTTTTTTTTCAACGAATTTTAGAAAACTTGTAACTTTTTTATTATTAGTAAACTATTATACAATGAGTTTACCAGGGATGGATCCCCAAATTCAAGTTCAAGTGAATCCAGATGAAGATACAGAATGGAATGATATTTTGAGATCACATGGAATTATACCAGAGAAGGAACCTGATCCAACTGAACAATTAGAAGAGGCATTATCTGATGCAATTCAAAGACAACATGAAAATAGATTAGAAGGATTAAACATTGATGAATTGGAAGAACTTGAAGGTTTAGAAGATGACGATTTCTTGGAAAGTTATAAAAATAAAAGAATTATGGAAATGAAAAAATTGGAATCAGAAAAAACTAATAATTATAAATTTGGTTCATTATATCATATAAATAAACCAGAATATGAATTAGAAGTCACACAGGCATCAAAATCTGCATACATCTTTGTCATTATGACTGGTAACAATTTACAATCAAGATTAATTGTTGAATTAGCTAATGGTGCAGCAAATAAATTTAAAGATATTAAATTTATAGAAATTCAAGGTTCAAGAGCTGTAGAAAATTATCCAGAATCAAATTTACCAACAATTTTAATTTACCATAAAACTAATGTCGTTAAACAATTTATTACATTGACTTTATTATCAGGAAATCAAACAACTTTAAAAGATATAGAAAAAATTTTAGTCGATGTACATGCAGTCAGAGAGAAAGATGATAGATTAATTGTTAATCAAGATTTAGATGATGATTTAGAAGAAGTTAGAAGAACAAGATTTACTAAGAAAAGTATGAGAAGTAAAACAGATGATGATGATGATGATTTCTTTGATTAATATATATACCCTTTTTCCTCTCTGTTAATAGATATTAAAGTAGTCATCATATGTGTATCACGTGCCACACGTGACCTGTTTATCTTCTGAATGGAAAATTTTTCGAAATTGGACATTTCAAAGAGAATTTTGGAAACTTTCATTTTATTGAAGTTTTCCAAATAAAAGATAATCACATGTTAAGAAGAACAATGGTTGACACTATTCCATATTTGAAAGAGGCTTACATTGCTCAATTAGCTGTTCGTAGAGCATCATTATTGACTAAAAAAATTAGTGATGAACATTTACAAAAGGGTATCAGTAAAGAAGATAAATCTCCAGTGACAATTGGTGATTTCGGTGCACAGGCCATTGTGATAAATTCAATTTTGAAAAACTTCCCAAAAGATGAAATTGTCGGTGAGGAAGATTCTACTTTAATTAAGGAAACCGGTATCAAGGGGACCATCTTTGATCACGTCAATGTTATCCAAAAGAAGGACTCCGCATTCGATACACAATTGGGTACCATCACCGATGGTGACCAATTATGTGATATCATCGATAGGGGGAATTCTCAAGGTGGTAAAGTTGGTAGAATCTGGGCATTGGATCCAATTGATGGTACTAAAGGATTCTTGAGAGGTGATCAATACGCTGTATGTTTAGCTCTGATAGTGGACGGTGAAGTCAAAGTCGGTGTTGTGGGGTGTCCTAACTTACCTCACGATTTAGCTAACAAGGATGGTCCAAGAGGTGGACTATTCACTGCTGTCAAGGGACACGGTTCATATTTCCAAGATTTGAATGACGATTTGATTACTCCATTCAATAAGGCTACTCATATCTCTGTGAGAAATGATTTAGACATTACTAAGGCTAGAGTGGTGGAAGGTGTTGAAAAGGGTCACTCTGCTCATGGATTACAAGGTTTAATCAAACAAAAATTGGGTATCGTGCAACCATCTGTGAACTTGGATTCTCAAGTGAAATATTGTGCTGTCTCTAAGGGTGATGCCGAAATTTACTTAAGATTACCGATCAACGTGAACTACAGAGAGAAGATCTGGGATCACGCTGCTGGTTATTTACTCGTCCACGAGAGTGGTGGTAAAGTGACTGACATTTTTGGTAACGATTTAGATTTTGGTTATGGGAGAACTTTGAACTCCAAGGGTGTCATTGCCGGTACATCCACTGTTCATGGTGAAATTATCAAGGTGATAAAGGAGATCATCGGTGATAAAGGTGAAAGATTAGAAGAGTACACCAAGAAATAACTAATACTGTAAATATATAAATAATAACACGTTCTTTATGTAAACCGATTTTTTTTTTCACGAAATGTAATCACAAAAAAAAAATCGGTGACACCAAATAAAATCCAGAAACATGTCCTTTTCTTCATTGCCTATAGTGATACCAATAATGGCACAACAGAAAGACGAGTTTGTCAATTTATTCAGAAGTTCACCATTGAACGATTTTCTTATACCTTTCAGAAAGGCACAAAATCAATGGGTCGCCAGATATATCATTATTCTATTCGCAGTCATCGTTAGATGTGCCGTTGGATTGGGGTCATACTCTGGGGAGAATACTCCTCCAATGTTCGGTGATTTTGAAGCACAAAGACATTGGCTAGAGATCACAATTCATTTACCTATAACTGAATGGTATTTCTATGATCTCCAGTATTGGGGGTTGGATTATCCACCATTAACTGCCTTCCATTCTTATATATTGGGTTACATTGGATCATTCATAGATGCTTCTTGGTTTGCCCTCGATGCATCAAGAGGAATAGAAGATGCAGACTTGAAAACTTATATGAGAATCACTTCAATTATAAGTGAATTACTTATTTACATCCCGGCTATCATGATGTACACTAAATGGATGGGTAGACACTATAACAAGGCACCATCTATTGAACAAACTATCATTGCAGCTGCCATTTTGTTTCAACCAAGTTTGATAATAATAGATCATGGGCATTTCCAATATAACTCTGTCATGCTGGGGTTCACCTTGTTATCTGTGGTTAACTTATTGAATGATCGTTATGCTCTAGGTTGTGTTTTCTTCGTGTTATCACTTGGATTCAAACAGATGGCATTATATTTTGCTCCTGTGATTTTCTGTTATTTATTAAGTATATCTGTGTGGCCATTCCCACGGAACTTCAACCCTTTCAAATTATTGACAATTGCCATCTCGACTGTATCCACTTTTACAATTCTATTTGGTCCATTTGTGTATGCAGGTGGATTTTCTCAATTAGGTCAAATATTATTCCGTGTGTTCCCATTTGATAGAGGTTTATTTGAAGATAAAGTTGCCAATTTTTGGTGTGCTACCAATATTATCATCAAATATAGAGAATTGTTCACTAAAGATCAATTAAAGGCAATCTCATTGCTTCTTACATTGATCGGAATGGCTCCCTCATGTCTAACCATTTTTTTTAAACCAAGTAAACAATTGCTTACCTGGTGTTTATTAGCTACTTCTCTATCATTTTACTTGTTCTCCTTCCAAGTTCATGAAAAATCCATTCTATTACCATTACTTCCAATAACTTTATTACTCAATGAAGTGGATCCATATGTTATCTCAATGGTGTGTTGGATCTCCAATATTGCTTTATTCTCTATGTGGCCATTGATTAAACGAGATGGATTGGCATTACAATATTTTGTATTAGGTATAATGTCAAACTGGTTAATGGGGAACCTATCATGGATCAGAAAATATGTCAGCATATTGGGACTTCCAATTGCTCCTAGAGATTTGGCTACAACAGTGTTACCAAATCATTGGTTTTGGAAATTTGTCATTATTACTACATACTTAGCTGCTGGTGCTTTACACGTTGTTGATTTTTTTATTGAACCTCCAGCTAGTCTCCCCGATATTTGGGTCATAGGTAATGTTGTGATTTCGTTTGGTTGCTTCAGTTTGTTCTTCTTATGGACAAATTATATGATCTATCAAAGAGCTACAAATAAAGTGAAACTCAACTGAAGATCGGAGAAAAAAGAAAAATGAACAATTTATAGACATACATGTATATCATATTTTATTTTAGCAAAATTAATACATGAAATAAAAGTGCAAATATAACAACAATAAAAATAATCCTAAAACTTAACAAACAGGAGGAAATTTAATTCCATCTTTCAATTTTCTATCAGAATCAAAGAACCCCCAAGAAGTCTCCCAATTATTCCCATTCTCATTCCAAATCTTCTTCCATGGCTCATCAAAGGCCTCAAAGTAAAACCACTCATTAGTGGAATTCTTGCTCTTACAAAGCCAACCATCCAAAAAGGCTTGAAACTCCTGTTTACCGGCATGTGCATCCAAGTAAGAACCTCCGTTCGAAGGCCACCCAATTTCAGAGATAATGATATCACAATGTTGATTAATTTCATCCCTGAATGGTAAAACCTGTTGTTCTAAATAATCAAAGGTCCAACCAACTGACAGATCAACAGGGACTCCACCAAAGAACGGGTGAACATTGACACCAACAAAATCGCAACTCTCAAGAAGCTCAGCAGATATCTTGGAACCAATCTCTGAAGTACCCACGGGTAAATCGATATACCCTAAAGATGTGATGTATTGTTTAACCTCCTTGACAAGTTCAACTAGTTCGGGGGCAGTCTTTTCACCTCTGAAGAGAACCTCGTTACCGACGTAGATCGAATCAAAGTAATGCCTAGGATATTTTTGTAACAAAATCTTCATTGAATTGATTTGCTGGTAATTACTGTATTCCTCTGCTCCAATCCACACACCGAGTGCTAAAGTCATGTTGAGCTGCAATTCATGTATAGCATCTAAAATATATTCCGCTTGGTTGCACTGTGTTCCATATGTACGAATTCTTGATGTGACAGTCGATAACCGGGCAAGATCTAAAAGTACTTCTCGTTCCGAAGCCCCACACATTGGTTCAATAACGTTTCTTGGAGCATATGTCATACCATAGAAAATATGTGATGTGTCTGTCAAGTTAAACTCTGACATCAATTCTTTCACTTCATAGTCACCCAAATAATTAGGTGAAATACCTTTGTAATCGTTTCTAAGACTAGTGTCATTGCGTCTTAGTTTGTTTGTAACAGGTGGCACCAAGGTTGCATTGTTGGTCAAACTATAGGTCCCATTTATATTCAGGATCTGGTTATATTCCTCAGGGAATTGGGCTTTCAAACTTCTAAGAACATCAAGTCTATCTTGACTTTGAACTCCATCTAAGTATTTGTAGATATCAGCTGGTTTCTCTATTACTGACTTGTTATAAACATTACTCACGGCAAACAATATGCAATAAAGGAAAATTACACCAACAACACCACCAAGGATGATGTACATCACTCTTCCATTCTTAGCTCTAGCTGGAAAAGAAACATCAATACCACCGGATCCAATA
The DNA here is from genome assembly GCA_001599075.1 of Ambrosiozyma kashinagicola. Classification (NCBI taxonomy): domain Eukaryota; kingdom Fungi; phylum Ascomycota; class Pichiomycetes; order Pichiales; family Pichiaceae; genus Ambrosiozyma; species Ambrosiozyma kashinagicola. The sequence goes on from BCGA01000007.1 coordinate 371,013, forward strand.
GTGGTAGCATCTTTGAAAGAAACAGAATGCCTTCTACTTCTGGTGTCCGACCCAGTGTTAGAGTGTCTATGCCTCGAAGAAACACTTTGTGAATCTTGCCCAGAATGTTTAAGACTACTCGATCTTTCTGTAGCATCTATATCACCATATCTCCAATTTCTAGAAGTAGAGCCTCTTTTGCTGGAGATGGCAGCTAGTGATAAATTATCCGTGCTTGCAGATATCTCCTGTTCACGTTCATGGATAGCAGAAGGAAAGTGTATGACGGTTCTTGCATTGGAAATATCTCTGAATGCTGCCTCATCCATGCGTCTCAATGTACTTGTAGCGACAATTTGATTTGCACTCATTGATCCAGTGTGTCCTCCTTTTGCCTTGTTTTCTTGCTTTGGTGACAAATGACCAAATTCTTGTATTAACTGCGCTTCACCAGACCAGGCGCTCTCTTCACTACTAGACTGTTGTGTGATTCCTGAGATGGGCATAGTTGCTGATCTCTGGGTGGGTTTGAATAATCGTGACTGTTGGGTTCCTTGGGTACTACCTGATGCTTTCAAAAAAGAAGATGGTGGTTCTGGGAGTGATCCTGAGTTATGTGCTGAATGTAATGGCCCTGAATTGGAGCCATCTTGTATAGATAATCCCGTGTTTGGGGTTGTGTTCTGTTGGGGAAAAGGGATCTCGCTCTCTTGTGCTTTATCTGTAGTGGTTTCTGCCTTTATTTGATCAACAGCTTCAACTGGGGTGGCTAGTAAAGAACTGTGGGCCTTTATCGAGGACGTAGAAGTCAATTCTGTGTTTTGTGTAGTTGGTTCTTCTATGACATGGCTTGATTTAGGTAGCCCTGTGTCTGGTTCCATAACCTTTGCATCTGTGTGTCTGTGTATGGAGTTTCTTAGATTCAATATTTGTTCTTCTTCATTGTTCATAAATAGAAGGCCGGAATTTGTTGGACTTGAAAATGGGTTTTCTGATTTCGAAGACTTGTCTGGTACAGATTGGTTTCCTGTATTGAGCTGACTGCTTTCTTGTGATAAAAGAGGGTTGCTGTGTATTTCTTCGCTGATCTCTATGGTTGAATTGTCGTAATCTTCTGACATTGTATGTCAATTTAAGACTACTAAGTGATAGTTAATTAAGATAGAAACCAGCTTCTAATTTAACAAAAGTTTTACTGTTTTACTTGATCTCCCTTTTGTTTGATTTTTTGTGACACTTCGCTGGTAGCCAGTTTTAATATGTGTAAACAGACGGTGTTTGTCTGAATTTATTCGCCACTTTTATTGTCTATTATAACTGAAAGGTAGCTATTGAATACTTCATATTGATTGACTATTCCTATATGGACTATTGTAAGAGAGTTAGTTGAACTTTAGGTTTAATTGCAATTATAATTATAAATTTAAATGGAAATCTGATCTTTATTAAAGAAAAATTTCAAATTTAATATTTGCAAACAGGTGAATTCTTTCTTCTATATAACTTATGCTATATCTGGCATTTGGATTTTGTCATCAAACAAGTTTCAAAGTCAATATATGGCAAGAAAGACCTCATCATCTCCTTCTTTTGAATATCGGAGTTTTAAAAAATAAGGCAGTGGAATCGAGTATCGAGCATTGATATTGCATGACAACATCAACACTTTTTTCACTTCCTATTCTCTTTTACTAATTTAATTAATCTTGATCTTAGTCAAGTGGAAGTACAACATATTTATATAACAATGTCACAGAACAAAACATCAAGAAAATTTAAGGCTTGCCTGTTTGACATGGATGGTCTCTTAATTGATTCTGAGACGATTTACACTGAGGTGTCATCGAAAGTGTTAAGAGACAAGTACAACGTCAAGGAGGGCTTAACCTGGGATGTAAAATCGAAGATCCAAGGTGTTCCCGGTCCACAAGCATCCCAGATGGTGGTAGATGCTTATGGACTTCATGATGTCACCACTGGTGATATATTTTACAAGGAAACCACCGAATTACAAGCTGAATATTGGCCTAAAGTGCAGATACTTCCAGGTGTTGAAAAACTCATCAACCTTCTACATAAGAATGGCATTCCAATATGTGTTTGTACGTCTACCCATAGCTCTAAATTTAAAGTGAAGACATCCAATTTACAACACTTATTCAAATTATTTGATGGAAATGTCATAACTGGTGATAACGAGGCAATTGTGGGGAAGGGTAAACCATTGCCATTCATTTGGTGGCTTGGTTTGGACAAAATAAATGAAAAACTAAGGGATAAAGGTGAAACTGAAATAATTCCAGAGGAGTGCTTGATATTTGAAGATGCAGTTCCAGGTTTTATTAGTGGGAAACGTGCTGGTGGATATGTCATCTGGGTGCCTGATAAGGAAAATGTTAAGGTAATCGGAACTAAGAAAATTGAGGAAATGGTGGGTGAAAAAAACCAATTCGGGTTACAATTGACTACACTAGAAGACTTTCATCCTTCCCAATTCCTTGCTTTATAAATCGACAAAACAGTCTTTTAATAAACATGTAACAAATATGCAATTGTGATATAGTAAATAGTAAAGGGCTAATATACAGTAAATTATACAAATGGTAGGAAAAAATATACAGGATAATGACTTTATAAAAATGGAATGGAGGGGAGCTCTAGAGAAGAATCTTCGGTTTCGAAGGATTTTCTTTCAAACTCTTGCAGTTGTTCTTGAACAAATGGACGTGGTTGGTAATTTATAACATGGTATGATTCTTTTTCGACTTGTCTATGTAGCATTTCCCCATGATCCTTGAAGAGTTTTTCTAATTGAACATCTATTTCATAGACAGAGTTAGAATGCACTAACGACTTCATTCTCTCTGCAGAAGGGTTATCATGGAATTCCTGGATATGAAGCACTTTCATGGCTCTATGGAAATCAAGTTGGTCTTCAAACCCAACAAATGAATGCATTAAAACAACCAATATTTCCTCAATTAAACCAATAACATTTTGTATAATCAAGGAATATTCAGGGGACTCGTTGCCATATGCCTTCGAAGTGAGAGTCAACAACTTGACAAGATGCCATATGTCGGATTTATCCAAAAATGACTTAAGGTATATCAATTGTACAAGTACGGTGAACCAGTTTTGGAGGTGGATCCAGTGAGTAGGATCTTTGCCAACATACTCTAAATGGAACGTGATCATTAAAATAACAGGATAAAGAGTTGTCATACTAGAATCGCTATGCATATTGGATTTCGAATCTGATAAGAATTCAACGACTTCTGATTCAAATGTGGACAATGAATCCTTCGCATAGGCATTGATATACTCCGATTCAAGTGTAGATATCACCTCAGACACAGAGGTAACAGACTCAATTCTTTCACTCAACGAAATTGGCAAGTCGGTAACAGTCAACTCATGTCTCAAGCTAATATACGATGGACGTTCTTTCACAAATTGTTCTGCAACACTATGAAGGTATCTAACCATTCTAATTGAATACTCCTTGTAGTCAGGGTATGACGAATCCAAATCTTTATGCTTCCAATATTCGCTATCGAGAGAATCTACGAATACCCCAAGACTTTCAACTAAAGACCTATCTTTAGTTGTTGTTCCTTTCAAGTGAACAATAAGACGAGCTAAAATCTTAATACCAATCTGTTGTCTGTTCTTCCGCAAATCATATTCAGAGACCTGAGTCAAATCAAACCCATTCTTGAGATTGAATACTTCTTGAATGAATGGTTGTTTGACAATCGCAGAAAAGAACATGTAAAAGTATGGATTGATAGATACAGGTAGATTTTTCATCAAAAGTTCCATCACCATGCTTAAATGTGACCGGAAATCAAAGTTCTGATAGTGGTTAATCAAATTCGCATAAAACAATAACTCATCTTTGCTCCGTAATTCTGGGGAGCCAAAATATGACCATTCAAGGTGAATTAAAGCATCTACCGGTATTTTAATTATAGCAGAAATCTGAACCCATAACGAATAACATCTTCTCTTTAAAGAATCGGTCTTGACAGGAAGTAAAATAACTGCCTTCAATTGGCCGATTAATTCATTCTTCAATTTGAACTCAATACTCATAAGATAATTAACAGGAACATTGGACACACAGTTTTCAAAAACAGTTAAAAGCTTTTCTGGAGCGTATAACACCTTGGAAGCACGATCACATTTTTTCAATTTCAGAATGATGTTGAGAATATCAACCAATTGTTCTAAAACAAGTGGTGTGATATCGGAATTCTCGAAATATGAGGCAAGAGTTTTCACAAAATCATTGAAAGAAGTTTCAACAGTTTTAGTATTACTGGCTGGTTCATTAATGAAATTGATGATGACTTGAAGACAACCTCTTATGATACCAATGGGAAACTTATTTAATTCTCTAACAAATACCTTTGTTAAAGCATTCATTAAGTCGCTTATAGTTTTATAGGAATCTGCACTCTTGAAACTATTGAGAACCTTGAAAATCACTCTGAAGTGTTGATTGAAATCCTTTTTGAACAACATAACCATAAACAACAATAAATTAGATCTATTCCTCAACAATTCAATTGTACAGGTTCTGACGTCACCAATGGGAGTAAGCTTTTCAACCAAACTGTTTTCTTTTCTTGAATCCATGAACTTTGATACAAAAAGAACTAACAACTTGAAATACATATCCAAGCAGCCTTCGGTAGTAGTGAATATAGTTGGAGAAGAAAGTGAGGTGTAGAATAATGCCATTGATCTGGGAGAGCCAACATTTTCAAATCTCTGAGAACTCAATAACTTATAAAGCTTCAGCAGAACCTGTTCTTCAAGAGGCCAATTGAGATCAAAAATAATTCTTCTAACAGTAGTGAACAGCAACCTCCATTGTAGAGGGTCCTTATGATCCATCATGTATGTAACTTCTTGAACAAAATACTCCCAATCAACCATAACGGGGGATCTTGAATGTAAGAAGTACAAGAAACCAGTGACCTTATCCAAACTTAGGTGATTTCTATTCGATAATTGAGCAACTTGCATCCAGGGGTTTGCAGCCAACGATGTAAACATGATCATTGAATCCATATAATAAGACGATGTCTCTCCATCAGGCCCAGTAAGACATTGATAAAAATGACTTGTAGATAAACTACAAACCGACCGAATTATTTTATTTTGTATTCTATCTGATGCATATTCAAATGCAGAAGAATCAATACCAGAACGCTTTCTGAGTAACTTGTGAAGCAAACTGACCAAGAGTAGATGATAAGGTAGATGGAAAATCACTTGTCTATAACTGGTTATGTTTTCAACCAAGCTCAAGGCTGCATTCACAATTAGCCTTCCGAATGGTTCCAACAGTTTCATGTTTAGGGCACTTAAGGTCCAAAATAGCTGAATTAGACGAATGTAACATTTTCTAAGCTGTCCCTGAGAGACGGAACCCAATGAATTGGAATTCTTGAAGGCAGTAACTATTGATTTCATCAATGAACTAACTAAATTAAATGATTCATCATAGTTATTTGCATCAATGGAAAAAGCCAGAGTGGAGAATTCGAAGGTTATGCTTCCTTGCTTCATATATTTACCATCATCACTGATAGTTTGCTTAAACAAACTCGACAAAACAAACGAATTTGGCTTCATTTTGATTCTCTTAAAATCATCCAAGGACACAAAACTGGAAGATCCTGAACTTTGAGTATTCGCTAGTTGTTCTAATTTTGCAACCGTACTTTGATACGAATTAACTGACGTCAACGGTTTTCTTGGAGGGACACATTTTGCTGTTGTAGTATGGATCCCGTGGTTCTGCACCTGATAAGGTTGATTAGGTTGAGTACCTTCCAACTGAACTGTACCAAACATCTTGTCCCTCCCTCTATAGAACATGTTATCAATAGGGTTAGGGGAATAATTTTCTTTCTGAACAGAACGTGGTTTTGCAACTGTCCACTTAGGTTGGGAGGCATCCGTGTCGCCCTTTCTACCACTGGAGGGGTTCGCTTTTCTAGCGCCATGAGATCTAGGACCGTAAGGGGTAGCAGATTTCTGCTTAGATTGGTCACGCTGTTGATTTTCCTTTTGGTAGGCAACAGACACATCTTCAAGGCCCACAGGAGTATATGGGTCGATACCACGGGCTGAACTCTGATCAACAAAATCATTCTCAACATCACCATCATCTAGCCAAATTATATCAGGGGTAGCAAAAGGAATTTCAGGTTGTCTAGAAGCAGGAGCAGTACGAGTAGTTGAATTATGATTTTTAACCCCCTGCAATCTCACAGTTGTATTTCTCGGATGAGCTGAACTCATTCTCCGTTGTCTAAGAGCGCTTATACCCAACTTCTTTCTAACCGTAGTAATGGTCTTGCTAGTGTTGGACTTACTCCCACGAGCACGACTTGTTCCCTTGGACCCTTTAGAGCGGGAAGCGCCAGAATCCCTAGTGAGGAGATATTCAATTCCGATATGCCTATCTTCTTCAGCTGCACCATACATATCCATGTCTTGTTTCATATCATTTTTGAACAGATCATAATCATTGATTCCGATGCCATCATCAGAGTCATCATCACTTTCAATCGAAGGAGTTGCCGATAAATTATCAAATTCATTGAAATCAATAACTTCAACTTCATTATCCAAAGGGACTATATTATTATTATCAAATTGGTATTCCGGAGCGGAGTCTATACTATGAAATGGAACAACTTCAAGATCACTTTCTTCACCATCTTCGGCCAAGAAATCTTTCAATTCATCTGCATTATTATGCTTCAGAGTCTTCTTCTTTCTTGCAACTCCAGGTTTTAATATATCTTCAGTTCTAGTTCTTTTCGATTTTGATGAAACAGTAGGCTTTTTCTTTTCCCCAAAAACCTTGTAAAACGATGCTGGCAACACATGATTTAATGCCGATTTCTTTGTATACTTTCTGTTTCTGAAAACAAAGTCAGTAGATGATCTGTTATTGGTTTCATTATCACCTTCACTTCCTGATCCATTGGATTCGTCTTCACTGGAGAGATTACTAGAAGGTCTGTAATTCATCAATGCTCCTCTTGGGATATCCTCATTTATACGGGATAGCGAAGTACCACTAGTTGAGTTTAAATCCGTAGATGCATTCAATGCAGATGGTTCATCATCGGAAATATAGTCATCATCTGAAGTATAGAAATTATCATCCTCAATAAATGCCTCTGTTTGAGTATCCTGAGCCTCTTGTTGTTCATGATGATGTTTGTTTTGTTGTTCCAGAATTTGACGTGATTCACCAATGCATTCACCAAATGTTGGTTTATCAAATGGTCCATAACCAACTTCCTTTCTTTCTCTTTCATATCTCTTCTTCTTGTATATACTATCAAGGTAATCGATGATCTGTTGATATGTTTTACCATTATTGTACATGTCATTCAGTATATAAATGGTAGCCAAACCCAAATGAACTGCTGTATCTGTAATGTAGACATGATCCTGAGAAAACTTGTGACGTCTGGTTCTTCTGGAAGCTAATCCATTATATAGGGGATTGTCAGAAAAGAATTCAGCAGGTACTTGGGTAGACTCAATTGCAGGGATTGGTAAAGCATCGGTTTCCAGGTTCTGTTGTGATAAATCATTATTCTGTAATTGAGTAGAGGTGAATGCTGAGACTGCATCTGGAATATCTAATACTTCCTGATTATCATCAGGGAGGCAAATGGGACTAGATGTAGGCATTGAATCGACATGCCTTCTTGCTCCGTGGAGTCTGTTTGTTCTTATTTGGGATTCATCATCATCCATGTTATCAGGCATAGTTGTCTTAGGGGAAACAGTTGCAGGAGAAGATGTCGCACTGGTGCCATAAGTATTAAAATCTGGTTGATTTGATGCATCATTAGGTGACCCTTGCTCTTCTTCTTCTTCAGATTCACTTTCATCGTTTGAAGAGACGTTTTCAAGGTCCAAACGGATCAACTTGGAGTATTCTCTTCTTTCTTTTGGATTCTCTATTCTATCTTCCTCCATTTCATAGAATGACTTCCCACCCCTTCTTCTTTGTCCTTGGTATTTTTTGAAGTCTTCCAAATATACAGTGAAATTCTTTTTTCCAAATCTGTGTTTCCTGATATCATTCTTTTCATGAAATCTTCGGAGTTTAATGTATTTTCTGTTAAGCATGTGTAAGATTTCTTCATCGGATATTCCACTTTTTGATAATCTTTCAAGATCAGACTTGCTTGCTAAATTTAAATATTCTGATAGATCTGTAGTGAAGACATGTCTTTGATAGAATCCACGTCTTCTTGTTTTATTCACTGGTAGATCACTGAATTCTGATGTTAGAGGTTTCAATTGCCGCACGAGTTCTTCCTGTTTCCTAAGAAGTCTCTCCTCTCGTCCCTTCTGTATTATTTGTTAGTATAGTTGATGAAGAAGGAAAAAAAAGCTGTGAATAAGTGATGACTTACCTTTTGAAGTTTTGCAATGTATTGCCAATCTAACACAGATTCAGTGTCAGATCCAGAATCCGAGTCACTTTGAGAATCTGGTATATAGCTGAATGGCATATTAGCATAACCATAAACCTGAGAATGGTTGTTATAAATTGTATTAGTATAGTAATTTATAAGATTGATTAACCCTTTTCCCATGTTTATACCCTTTTTTAATGTTAGAAGACGCGTAAAACAAGAAATAAGAATATACACGTGACCTACATCAAGTAAACATCTCTACACGCAAGCCGCATAGTTTGTTTTTGTTTTTTATTCTTCAAAATTCGACAAGGGTTTTGGGGGGTTATCTTATATAACTCAATAAGTTTCAGATCTATCACAAGTGTGTACCGGTATTCTTTATATATCGCATATCAATTGATCAGAATAATCATTAATAAATGACTCCAGCACAGAATTCTCCCTCGGATGTTCAAAGAAAGAATTCTTCGCCAATGAAGAAATCTAGATCGGTATGTTTTATTTCTTTATGCCATCTCCTTACTAAACCCGTTTTCCGTTAAGCATTATACATCTTACTAACACCATTCCCCCCCCATTTTTAATAATAGCATACTCCAACCATTTCATCTGCGACTGCCCAATTGTTAACATCCACAAAGGCACTTTTGAAATCTCTCACAGCTTGGGCAAGCAGATCCGCCTCTGTCTCTGATGTGTCTTCCAGATTTGTCAAAGTTGGTGATGACTTCAAGGCATTAAAGAAATCATATGCAGTGCAGGGACTCGATGTCACAGATATCAAGGATATTCCTACACTGTTGAGAGAAGTCCTAGAGGAATCACTTATCCTAGAGCCTTCTCAGAAAACCCTTGATTTATTTCTTCCGAAGGTTGGTCAAATTGTCTCTGAACTTATGAAAATACTGAAAGAAAAACAAGCTGAATCACAACAAATATTAGAGGCCAGAAAGAAATCTGACCAGAAATCATCACTGGAAGGAACTCCTTTCCCGGACCCAGAATCATCATCATCTAGCCCTTCCATGAAGGACCCTATAGCCAAATTACAAAGTAACCAGTCCCTGATGAGAAGAGGATCTAAAAGATTCTCTGCTTACCAAACCTCTAAGATTTTATCAATGCACGTTGCTACCACTCCTCTTCCTGAACAGGTGCCTGAATTTGTTCCTGCCCCCCCTAAGACTCCTTCTGGATCTGCTGATGATTCACCAGCTTCTGAACAAACTCCCGGCAGCCCATTACAACAAGAAGTCGCCAAAAATATCAAGGAATCTGAAGTTCATCAGCAATTACTATCCCCTAGTGTAGGCCCAGAAACGTCCAATTTACCTGAAATCCCAGGAAGCTCCACTACCACCCCAAGAATTCCTTCCTCATCACACCTGGCCAGCTCCACTCTGTTCTTGAAACAGGGTTCTAGAGTTAAGAAAGTGGCAATTAAGTTGCCAACAACATTGGCTAATTTGAGAGTTCTTTTCACCCAGAAATTTGATTTCACACCAGTAGGTGAGACTTACCCTCCAATTTATATACAAGAAGACAATGACAGTGTTTCCTATGAATTGGAGAAAATTACTGATATTCAAGACGGTGCTATTTTGTCTTTATATGAACCTGAAGCCGCTGGATCAGCAAAGGGTATGGAATCTCAGTTAGACTCATTAAAATCGGAAATATCCAAACTCCATGAAATCATGCTAGAGAAATTCTCACAATTGGGGGAAAACTCTATTGACTCTAATGCAAAAGCTGTTGAAGCACCTGCCCCAGTCAAGGAAAACAATGTTACTAAGGGTGAAATCATATCATTACGTCTTCAGTTAGCTAAAGCCAGACAACAACAATCTGATACAAGTAAGAAGGTTACCGAATCCCTTAATGATACAGTGACTCTTGTGCAGAAATTCCAAGAAATCGGGTTATCACCACAGGGTATCATCACTGATCCATATATGGAGAGTTGTAAGACTAAGGTGAGCTCTGAATGTGAATCTCTTGTCACTAAAATCGACAATTTACAAGATGTCATTGAAACTTTGAAATTAGATTTGAGTAAGAGAGGTAGTCGGCCATCTCGGAAACAAATTGATTACGTGGGTAAAGAAATGGATACAGCTAAGGGTAGAATGACCAAATTATTAGATTATATGGTGAAAGAGAGAAAGAATTGGAATACCAGATGGCAATCTGAGCTTACTGCTATTTTGGAGGAACAAGAATTCTTCAAGGAACAAGAAACTATTATTCAATTACTTGAAGAGGATTTGAGTTCTGCAGATGATACTTATGAATTGATTGTCAAATGTTGTGAAGAATTAGAGAAATCTGTTGGTGTGAATGGGAAGGGTACTGTGAATTTACCGTTGCCTGATCCATCTTTGAGCGTTAACGATATGAGAAATGCGTTATTGGATGAAGTTATTAGAGTTAGCCCTGACCATGACTCTAGATTGGAAGCTATCAAGAAGGCAGAGAAAGTTAGAGAGACTGAAAAGGAATTACTGAACTCTGATGTTTTCCAAGAAGAACTTGATAGTTTCGTCGGCCACGATAAATTAAAGAAGAGTGGTGGTGTCGAAGAAATAGAGAGACAAAGAAAAATGAAGGATGAACAAAATCTGAAAAGCACATTTGGTGTTGTGTGATCAACCCGATTTATATTTTTTTACTAATTACATAGCTATAAATTATCAAATATTATTTTGTTAAGATACTTGAATACATAATTTAAAGTACATGGATACCGCTGGCTTTCAAGTGTTCATGGATCATACTTGAAACGTCCACACGAATCTGAGTGAGGTCATATTTCTCGTCAAGGTGAGTTTGCAACAAAGTGATAAACTTCTCCACCTTGTCAGAGGTTAACCTATCATATGAATTGACTAACTTGTAACTGTTGACAAACTTCTGAATTAGATTGTGCATCAAATAGTTTAGATTGGCCAGAACAACATCTTTATGATTAAAATGCAAGTTGAATAAGCTGAATGTCAATCTATGACAGAAAAGTGAGGTCAGTTTCTGAATCAATTTGTTGAACGAATTCACATTGATGATACTAGAATCATAAGAATCTTCAGTCTTATATACTGCCAATGTGGACAAATCCAATTTGTAACCTAAAAATGTTATCTCATCAGTTGCAATTTTAGTCTTCTGTCTATTTGTCTGAAGATTATATCCTGGAATTGGTCTAGCAATTAACTTACGATACATGTCAATCACAGATACATCGGGAGATAATACCAGGAAATCATCAGCCAATTTGATAATCTTAGTCTCAACCAAATTAGGGGCCATGCCTTCCAACTCAGCAAGAAATCTGTCCAGAACGATATTACAGAACATCCCTGATAGTGGGAAACCTTGGAATAAACCATCCTTTCTATGATATGTTTTTTTGTTGCTGTATAAGGCCGCCTGTTCTAGTTGCCGTTGCACGAGTTGGTGTATTTCAGGAACACTAATCTTTATTATCTTATTCTTACTTGCGGAAGTGTTTGTGTCAATCTGATGATGCTTAACAGTCAAGGATGGTAACGGCATCTCATTTGTACAAACTAATTTTCTTTGACCTAGATATCCATTTTTGACCTGTCTGAATTCCTTCATATAAAATACTTCATTGTTATCGGGGAACAGTTGCTGAACGGCTTCAACAACTTTCTTCGCCGGTATAGAATCATATGCCTGCTTAATATCAAATCTTAATGCATGAATAACGGGTAATTCACCCCCATTAAGTTCAAATAATGTTTTCCTGTATTCATGCATTACAACAGAAAACTGGTTCACTGAATTAAGTGCATTTGATTTATTCTTATAGGCCAGAATCTTCGATAATGGGGTGATTTCTTTATTTATATACTGAGGGTAATCAAATTGATCAAACTTCTTACCCTTATAAGGAATAGCAATTACCCTAAAGTCTGTAGGCTTTGGAACTAGTCTCAGACTTGAAATGAAATCTGAGTTATCAGTAAACCGTTCTAATTTGTTGTTTTGATTCTTTAAACCAACGCTTAAAAACTTATTGAAGTATGCATTTTTGAAAGGTTTTGAAATCTTTTCCCAAATATCATATCTAAAATACTTAACCTGAGATGACTGTGAAAGATCAGTGGCATAAAAGAAAGCTTTTAATAATCTAAATACGAAGCAACATATGAACCAGCGAACTACCTTTTTGAGCTTCAATCTACATTGATCGAAGCCGACTTTACTCTGATGCTTCGTTCCTTCAGTAGTGAGCCAGGGAATATCGGTAATTTTGATACCACTTATCAAGTCATCAATCCGAAATCTCTCAAATGATTGTCCAAAGAGTATACCAGATATCTTAGGGATCAGTTTGTTTAGATTTTCCTTAGTACCAAATAGTTCAATTGGTGTGACCAGCTTAATTATTGTGATTGTAAATTTGACAACTTTCCTCTTACCAAGAGCCAGGTTATAGTGATTAGAGCTTTGCCAGTCTGCAACAGAAGGCCTCGAGCAGATTGAATCAAATATATAAGGATAGTTCAATTCTGCAGATTTATGTTTCTCGATCATGGAAGCAAGAACAAAGTTTAATTTTCGTAGTTTCTTTGGTATACATCTTCGTTTCAAATCCATTGAAAAAATCGAATCAAGTATACGTAAAGAACTCGATGGAAGTGGCAGTCTCAATTGACCATCCCTATATAACAAGGAACTTAGCATGACATAATCATCCCTTCGTTGAATGACATACTTTCGGGTCCTGACATATCCCCAAAGCAAAGTGTTATTATCCGAGGTGTAACCATTGCAGTTGATAAGCAAATTTAGAAAACCATCCGTTGTTAATATGGAGTGAATAATTTTGAATAGAGGAGATTTAAGTAATTGAATGGTTGAGTTCACTCCAGGACACACCGATGGGGTCACAGAAGTTGCATTTCTTAAGTTCGAACCATCTACATAACCTTCAACAAGAACATTTTTGGCTGTTTTCTGACCATTAAAGTATTCAATCAACTTATCTATCAAAATGCAGTGGTCATCTTGTAGAAATTCATTGTATCTTAGCAAATCACTGGGTATGATTTGTTGTTGATCAGGATGTATAATTGGGTCAACCACAATTGATAGTACCAATTGTTCTAATTGTTCTGCATGACTCCCAGATGAATACTGGGTAAACAATACAGAGCAATCTCCCTGTTTTTGCTCTATATATTCTTTAAGTGTAAGCATGGGGTCATAGTAGATCAAAAGATGTCCTTTGTTTACATCAAAATGATAATCAGAAAAAGCCGTGTTCTGTGTATAATTTTTTTTCTTTTCACTCTGTGTTTTTGAAGAACCTATTTTCCAATTAAACAAGTGGTTCACTCATCACACACTCTATAATGTCCAAGGAGGCTAGTAGGAATACGGATATTGACTATGATGAACTCATATTCTACAAAAAATTCCGTAAGATACAGCCCATCCAAACGAATAGTATGCCTCTATTACAATCGTTTTGGATAACTACAATCAATCCAAGAAGGACTCCGTTGCTGATGAAACTCATCAAGGAAGACTTTGCATACACATCTGATCCATTGAAACACCTCAAAAGGTTCCAGAAACTAATAGTGGAGGACGACGATGGCGCAAAGATTCAGAAGTTAATGGGTATAATCTGTCCATTTGATGATCTTGAATATTCTAATGTGGTTTCCATCTTAGCTAATGCATTAGAACTCCCCGATAAGGAAATCAAAGTTGAAACTAAAGAAATTCCAATGAATAAACCCTTAGATAAACAGGTCAATACAGAGTGGTCTCATAAATACTGGCCACTTGTATGGAAGGGGAACCCGATGGTGCAAGAACTTAATGAAGATTTCAAAAATTTTGATAAGGAAATCAATTTACAGTTCATTAAACATGTTATTAATAAATCAAAAGAACTGGTATGTTTATTTATTATACAAAAAGAGAGAAAAAATACTAAAAATACATAAATACTAACAAACTTATAGTTTGATAAATCTTCTTCAAAATTACCGATCGTGACGGCATTTGTTGATCCTGAATCTAATACAATAAAATCTATACACACAGATTCAAGATCAAATAATAATCCAATATGTCATTCAATATTGCAATGTATAGATGAGATAGCAACCAAGGAGTTGAAACGTCGTAAGGAATGCCAAAATAAGGATAATTCACAGAATAATTATCTTTGTCTGAATTTCCATGTATATACAACTCATGAACCATGTACAATGTGTGCTATGGCTTTATTGCATTCCCGGATTTCCAAGTTAGTTTATGTTCAAGATATGCCCCTAACGGGGGCCATCAATGAACGCAGTGGTGCTAGATACATGATCCATTTAAGTTGTGAATTGAATTGGAAGTTCGATAGTTATAAATATTTATTAGATGAAGATGAAGATGGAGTTCCTGTTATAGATGAATACATTGATGTATAGTTTTATTTGTTTTATAGAAACTAAGAGGACAATTTCTGTTCTAATTGAGTAAATCCATCTTGTAAATCGTTCAATGAATTATCGAAATCTATTGA
The DNA here is from genome assembly GCA_001599075.1 of Ambrosiozyma kashinagicola. Taxonomy (NCBI): domain Eukaryota; kingdom Fungi; phylum Ascomycota; class Pichiomycetes; order Pichiales; family Pichiaceae; genus Ambrosiozyma; species Ambrosiozyma kashinagicola. The sequence continues at coordinate 386,025 of BCGA01000007.1, forward strand.
CCCGTGTCTTAGATCAGTTAAAGAATCTACAAGTATCTTAATGGATTCGAGTTCCTTGTCAGATTCTTCTTGAAGTGACTTGACTTCATCTGCTATAGATTCATTGAGTCCCAACATGGATTGTATCAAATTCTCTAATTCTTGATCATTCAAGTTGATGTTTTCTTCAGTAGACTTTGTAGAGTCCGCACTGTATACATCTATTAAATTCAATGATTCTATATTTTCAGTGATAACGTTCAACGATCTTGCTTTCTTTTGGTTATTCAATAATTTATACAATTCGGAAATGGTATTTGAATCTATCTTTGGTTGACGCGTTGTTTTCTTGAATATCGTGTCAAATTGCTTTTTGGTAATGATTTGAAACAAATCCCTTGTAAGAAATGCCTTTAGAATATCATTAGATGAAATTGGATCAGTATCCATTGTAGAATTGGTAATGTCAGTGTTATAGAGGTGAAAAACACAGGTGGAAAACACCGTCTCATAAAACTGAAAGCGAACTGAACTTCAATTTTTTTAATTTTTCGTTCAACGAAAAGAAAGATCAATTTATACTTCAACTATTTGTTTATACTGTTTAATCATAGACTAACAAATACAATGGAATTATTACCAGAAGGTCAGAAAAACTCTACGGAGGTTAGTTGGGAAGATCAACAAAACATCAACCAATTTTCTAATTTAATATCGAAAAAAGATAGATTACAAGATGAACACAAGAAATTAACCATGGAGAAGGAATACTTGGATGATTTATCATTAGAAATTGAATTATTAGATGAGGATGAACTTTTAAATTACAAGATTGGTGATACATTTGTGCTCTTAAAGCAATCCGATGTGGTTGATAGATTGGAAGAAGATAATGAAAAATTGGATACCCAAATTGATAAATTAACATCAGAGATAGATGAATTGGATGTATTATTGAATACATTGAAGAAACAATTATATGCTAAATTTGGAACAGCTATTAACCTTGAAAGATAAGGGTCTATTTGTATGTTTTATAGAAAATTCAACCAAAACATTTTTCAAAAAAATATCATTAATTTACATAGCCATGATACACCAAGTTAATATATAAAATGCAAACGAAATAGAAGTAAAACAGAAACCCAAAAAAACAAAACCAAAATAACCATACATTTTAAACCAGATACATTTTTATTAATAGTAACCTGCATAACCTGCAAACGTTGGCCATCTAGTGGCACGTTCAGAATTACCAACTTCATAACTACCACGAGCCAATCCCGTAGCATTAGTTTCAAATTTAGGATTATCCGTAAACACACGAACAAAGACAAAGAAGGCCTCCCCTGATAACACTAACTTCTTCAAATTATCAACGTTTCTTAGCGAAACATTCAGTTGTGCTCTCTCAGCGGTAGCCAAAGTTAATGTTTTCAAATTGGATGGAATTGTAAGTTTGGCATTACCACCATGGATTCTCAATAACATCTCTGAAAGTGACTCAGGGTAGTTTAATCTATATCTATATCTCTCCTTCAATGTGACTAAAGTATTAGGTAAATTAAAATCGCATGCATCCTTGACACACATGTCAAGGAAGGTCACCGTATCTGGTAACTTTAGAAAGTGGTTCTGAATCAATCTAGCATGAATCGATAATGATCTTAATCTTTTCAAATGAGAAACCTCGGGGAATTTAAATTTCTTACCAATCTTAACACTAACAACTTCCACGTATTCAGGCATGACAAAGTTATCCATGTGGCAGGCAGTCAACGTTAAATGACGCACATTTGATGGGAATTGTTTACATGTTATACGACATCTATCACATGTCAAAATTCTGCAACCCAAGTCTCCAAAGTAATTCACCTGGGAATGGCTCAAATGCAGTGAATCGAGTTGTAGAAATTTTAATTCACCATTGATCTTCCAACGACCTTTCAATACAAGTTGTCTTAATTGTAAGTAATGATTGAATTCCTTCATTGGGAATCCAGGTAACCCAGCTTCGAAAGATAATGAATGTAAATTAGAACTTCCAATTTTCTTAAACAAGGTTAATAATTTGTTATCATTATCTTTTGCGATTCTTCTCCTTTGTAAGATATTGAATTCAATCTTCACATTCAAATCTTCAGGAACTTGTTCCATCTTAGAAACTCCCGTAGTGTCATCTAATTGTACATTCACAATTACTACTGGTTTAAAACCTTTCAATCTTGTATTTTCGGAGAATGAGTGAAATAATCTGATATATGTACTGATAAAAGTCATTTTAGCATCAATTCTTATAGCCTTCAAGTAATGCATAAACTCCGGGTTTTCAATGAAATATTCAATTAGATATGGATCAAGCATGAGTAATTCATCGAGTTGATCAAAATATTTCTTGTTCCCCCATTGAATCATACATTTGAGTACCGTTGATGTCACTGTCAATCTAGCGACTGCTGCGATCAATCTCATAGTGGAGAATCCCGGACTGGACATATACGTTATAGTTAATCTAGGTATTCTAATATCATATTCATCGACAAATAAAACGATGCTTTGTCCAAATGTTGACATTATATCGATGTAATCAACACTATTCTCAGATAGTTTCAAAGTGGTGCCTTCTAATTTGGCATCATTTAAGAAAAATTGAAAGATGATTTTTTCAGCTATGCATGGCTTAGATCTATTGTTAGGAGTAGTAATTAAATGGCGGATTAAACTTGATTTAGATTTCTCTGTTTGTTTCTCTACCGATGAGTGATACCAAATTTGAATGATTTTCCATTGGATCTCGTAAATCATATCTTCGAATATAGTAGCAAAATCAAATAATGGATCTCCAGATTTCAATTGAATTTCAGTTTTAATAGATGGAGCAGGCATTGAAAACGGTGCTAGTTGTCCGGGTTGAGTAGTAGGAGGAAGAGGAGGAGGTACATCGACCGGTTTAGGAATGGGCACTTCATTGAGTGGTGGAATTGCAGTAACAGGATTACCAACAAAAGGTGTGGGTAAGTTTCCATATACTGCTTCGTTCTGTTGTAGAAACATGATTGGTTTGGTATTGCATATAATTCATAAAGTTTAGTAGATGATCTATTTAAAGCAGAAAAAAATTAAGAAGAATAAAAGTAGTTCCGTGAATGCCCCATTAACTATCTATTTCTTTCTTTAATTTCCATGATTTCGCATTTGATATTCGGTCACGTGAACAGAGATGGGTAGCAGCACAGCCGTGAAAAAAAGTTTTTTTTTTTTTTTTGAAAAAAAAATTTTTTTGTTTAAATAGAAAGAGAAAAAAATACTTATTTAAGGGAATATATATTTCTTTATTCTTACTGAATTGCTTCAAAGAATATGTCTGACATTAATAGACCATCTACTAAAGCACAACCCTCAAGAAAGGGGAAGAGAGCTTGGAGAAAGAACATCGATATTGATGATATCGAACAAGGTTTGGAAGATAGAAGAGAAGAGTTGATTCAACATGGTGAAACATTGGATAACTTGGATTCAGATAATTTGTTCTTCATCGATGATGAGGCGGACGATAAGATTACCAAGAAATTGAAAAAAGATAATGTTAAAGTGTTAAAGAGTACAGAGATCTTGAATGCTAGATCTAAATTCCCAGCTTTAAATGTGGACAGAAATAACAAGAAGAAAGTCCAAGGTGTGGATAAAAAGGAAATTTATAGACTGATGAAGTTGTCAGGTAGAGTGCAGGGTATGTCCAAGACTGAGGCCTTGGTTGAATCCCAAGGTTTAATCAACTCTAAGGCATACGATGTGTGGAATGAAGAAGAACCAGGTACCAAGACAGTGAAATTACCTGAAAGATTAGAAAAATACAGTGGTATTTCATATACTCCAGCTAAAGTTGCTCCAAGTACATTGAAGCATGCTCCTATCAAGGTTAGAGAAATGGAATCTCTTCCTCATGAGGGTAAATCTTACAACCCAAGTTTTGATAGTTGGAAGGGATTGATCAACAAGGAATACTTCAAAGAACAAACTAAGGAAGACCAAAGAATAGCATTACAAGAATATCAAGAAAAAATAGAATACTTGATGGCAACACTTGATGATAAGGAAGTTGACGACAGCGATGACGATGAAAAGGATGCAGAAGATGATGAAACCAATTCTGCTGATGAAGACGAAAACGAAGCCGATAAATTCAGAGTCTCCGTCAACCCAGTTGTGAAAAATAAGAAGAAGACTAAATATCAAAGAAATAAACAGAAGAAACACCAAGAAAGAGAAAAGCTACAATTAGAGTTGAAAGAATTGAAAACAAGAATCAAAGAACTCGAAACTTTACCAGAGAAGTTAGAATCAGAACCTGTTAAATCAAGCAGACTTACAAAAATTGAAAGTGAGGCCTTAAAATTGAAAAAGGATAAAAAGAAACTCGGAACGAAACATGCTCCATTGGAGTCCACTTTAGAAGTCAAATTGAGTGATGAATTGAATGATTCCCTTCGGAAATTAAAACCAGAGGGTAACCTTCTCTATGATAACTTGAAGAAGCTTCAAGATAGTGGTAAAATCGAGACTAGAAAGCCTATCAAGCAAAAGAAGAAGTACAAGCCAAAGATCACAGAGAAATGGACTTACAAGGATTTCAAATGGTAAATTCTACATGTGGTTTCACGTTTCCTTTGCTATTCTGCAGTATAATACTTAGTGGTTGATATACATATCATAGTTTAGAACCGATTGTATTTGTAATATATATTTTCACTACCTACAGTAATTCTTATCTCTCTCTATCTATATTAAATAAACGCTATAACATTCACAAGGTGATCGCTAAAAATTTCAAAATTGCGCTATTTGCGTAAGTTCCGACATTGTTATCTGAAAAAAAAAGATAGATACAAATATCTACATTATTCCTTTTCTTAGAACTCGATTGATCTGAAGCAATCAATAGAAACACCTATTATACTTGAGAAATACAAAATGACTCGCCATATTTTAGTTATCGGAGCAGGTGTTGTTGGTTTAACATCTGCTTTAGTTCTCGCTGAGAAACTTCCAAGTGACTGTACCATTGAAGTCATTGCTAAAGACTTACCAGGTGATTCCGATCCATTATATGCTTCTCCAAAGGCTGGTGCCCATTGGTCTGAGATCCATGGGAAACCATGGGCTCTTGACTGGTCCATGACTTCATACAAAAAATTCAAGGAGTTGGAGAAGATTCCTGAAGCTTGGATCCACTTTATCGACTTATACGTTGGTGTTATCGTCAAGGAAGGATCAAAAGTTCCTAAATTCCATGAACCATGGTTTAAAGATAAGGTGGATGGTTACGTCAAGATTGGTGAGGATGAAAAGAAGTTCCCAGGTGTCAAAAATATTTATAAGTTTAAATCACCTGTCATTGTGACAACTTATTACTTGGTTTACTTAATGTCTCTATTAGCAGAAAAGGGAATCATTGTGCAAAGACGGCATTTAAAATCGTTGGCAGAATCGGAAACCTTCAAATTCAAAGATGGTGCTGCTCCTGATATCATAGTGAATTGTACTGGGTTAGGGTATAACGAATTATCAGACTGCTACGACCCTAAATTAATATCAATCAGGGGGCATACAATGGCCTTGGCACAATCCTTACCCTATCAAGTTTACTTCGATGAAACAGATCCTGCAGAAGATGGAGAATTTTTAATGTTATTCCCAAGAAAGGATGGGACTTCAGTTTTAGGTAACATCTACGATTCTCATACACCAGGTATCGACACATCCATCCATGAGGACTTTCTTGAGAGAACCAAACAAAGGGCAGCTAAACACATTCCAGAATTATTTGAAGATCATGCAAAATTGCAGATAGTGGCTCATAATGTTGGATTTAGACCTCACAGAGAGGGAGGCCCAAAGATAGAAGTCGATGCAAAGAACAGTAAGATCATCCATAACTATGGGAATGGTAGTTCCGGTTACATTGAGAGTTGGGGTGTTGCTGAAGAGATAGTTAAGCTAGTGAACCAACAATTGAATATCGGTAAACCTAAGTTATAGTGTATACATTTGAAATAGTAACTTTCTCTCTAACTATCGGTAAAACTTCTCAAATCGGTAAAACGCGAATGATAAGATTCATAAGGCTGTGCAATTGGCATCGTGTAATTGTGTAAACCATTGAGACAAAGTGTGTAAGTATCTCTCTATATTACAATTTGTCTAGTAGTAATACAAATAGAATCCCAGTGCTGCATTGATACAATTTAAGTTACAACCAAAAGTTATTGATCCCGGATCTAAAGTTTACTTATAACCCGAGATTCAAAAAAAATTACTACTAATATCTGATTTTAAAGCCACCACAGTGTCAGTAGCACATGTGATGAACTTAATATATCCTGCCCTGGTATATTTTACTGTGAAAATCCTGGCACTGGTAATAAATAGCCCAGCCACATATGTCCAATCATACTGACTGAATATTTAATTAAGTATGGGGAAGATAACTCAGCTTGGCTTCCCCACGATCTGCCACCACAATTACGCATCCTGGTTTATTTACCTTTTCAACTCCGTCATCCATATTTTGATGACTAATTCCTAGGTTATGCCATAGCGATTTGGTATAAATAGAGGTAGCTTTTCCCCACTAAAGTAACTGTCTTGATGGTATCTTTGAAAGGTTGAATTAAATTATTCAAAGAACATTACAAAAAATGGCAACTGAAACTGCAACATTGAAACTACAAGCTGAAATTCCATTAGATCAAAAGATCGAAGATATTGTCAGAGGCTCCAAGGATATCTTTATTGGTGCACCAAAGACTGCTAACAAAAACTTTGGCCCTGACCCAGATGGATTACCTCTCTTACCTGCTGCCACCAGACAAAGATTAGAATCCGATGGTATTGACATCTCCCAGGGTTATCCAGCTAGACCAGATAAATCCAAGATTCCAGTGTACCTTGATGAAGCTCATGCTGTCAGAAATGATGACTTTGACTACATTGAAAGAGGTAAGAACGCTGATCCAGAAAAGAAGGCCTTGTTCGGCGCCGCAAAGGAGGTTATCGATTTGACTAAGTATATCGGTACTGAAATTGTTGGTTTGCAATTAGCCGAATTAACCAACCAACAAAAGGATGAGTTAGCTTTATTGATTGCCGAAAGAGGTGTTGTCTTCTTCAGAGACCAAAAGTTAAAGCCATCTGAGCAACTTAAGTTGGGTGAGTATTATGGACGTGTGGAAAAGCACCCACAAGGTCCTCAGGTTAATGACCATCCTGGTGTCACTGTTATCTGGCAAGATTATTTCAAGGTCTCCTACGGATTGGCACCTACTTTCAAGAACAATAACTATGCAAACTTCGGTCAACAATACAGAGCCAGAGGGACCCAAGGTTGGCACACAGATTTGGTTCATGAGAAGCAACCTGCTGGTTACACTCATTTGCACTTAGATGCTATTCCAGATGTTGGTGGTGATACCCACTGGGCTTCCGGTTATGGTGCTTATGATAAACTTTCTGAAGAATTCAAGAAGTTCTTAGATGGTAAGCAAGCTGTCTATTTCAGTGCTAATAGTTACTTAGACAGAGATGATCCTTTCGGTGGTCCAAAGCCAATTGAAAGAGTTCATCCTTTGGTTAGAACTAACCCAGCCACTGGTTGGAAGGGTTTGTTCGTCAACAGAGGTATGACGAAGAGAATTTTGGGTGTCTCACCAGTCGAATCCGATATTATTTTGAATTACTTGTTTGACGTTTACGAAAAGAATGCCGACATTCAAGTGAGATTCAAGTGGGGTCCAACCAAGCCAGGTTATGGTGTTAGTGCTATCTGGGATAACAGAACTACCATTCACCGTTCCACTGACCATGACCAAAGTAACAGACATGGTACCCGTGTTACATCTTTGGCCGAATTACCTTACTTTGATCCAAAGTCTAAATCCCAAAGAGAAAGTCTTGGGCTATCATTGGAAGAGTAAAGCGTTTTTTTTATATCGTTTTGTTAGAATGCGATGGATCTATCATATATTAGTACAAATATTGTATTATGTAGTTTCAATTTTCAAAGTTATCGTCAATAATACTTGTAACTTCCTTTGTATATGCCACGAATTCGTCAATTAGCATGTCGCCACTTATGCTAACATAACTGGGCACCTTGTATTTCTTTGTTATCAAATAACCAAGTTTCTGTGTTAGATCAACTAGGGTTTCTTCTGCATTGTTTAGTAAAGTTTGGTAAACCTTGGCATCCTTGCCATTGGTATTTCGGAGGTCAATGATGCTGTACACATAGCAACCGAGTTTCGAGTCTGGGCCCTGTTTGCTTATGTCCACCGTAATGGGTATCGAGCGAACCTTGGATTGTATAGGGTTGATCTTGGGTATCGTCAACAAGAGTTGAAAATCATCCGCACCGAATATTGGATGAACCGTGGTGGTTATTGTCTTAAGTGTATCTGTTGTTGTTATCTTAGTCTCTTCTGAATCCATTGTTAATTTTATAATAAAGGGAAGAATATATAAGCTATCCACACGTTGACCGCCCTCCAATTGAATTAAGCTCAAAAAAAAATTTTCAACTTCCTCGGTAAATCATGAATTTTAAGTTAAAGAAGACCCTTAACATTGATGCTCATCTTGAGACAGATATCCCACTGTATATCAATTCTAAACCTCGATACCGAAGAATAAGCTAACACCAATGCACATATTGCTGATAGACTCGTATGATTCATTCACTTACAATTTACAATCGTTATTGAGTGAGTCCACGGGGGCTCAGATCTATACGATCCATAATGACTCTTACGCCTTACCTCAAGATGAGGAAGCTTTAGTCAATCTTGTGAATTCAATGGATGCAATTGTTGTGGGTCCAGGTCCAGGAAACCCGGGGAATCCTTCTGATGTTGGTATTATCAGTTTCATTTATAAGAGATTTCCTGATGTTCCTATCATGGGGATCTGTTTAGGGTTCCAAGCTATGGCATTAAACTATGGATTACAGGTTGACTATTTGAAAGAGCCGATCCATGGTCAAATACACAACATGCATATCCTAGAGAAGAATACTGATTCTGGTCTCTTTACTGGTATTCCCGATAAATATGAATGTGTTAGATATCATTCAATCTTTGTGGTTGAGGGGAAGCCCGAAACAAATACAAAATTTATTCCATTGGCTTACTATGAAGACAACGAAACTGGCTCTAAGGTTTTGATGGCTGCAAGGCATGCTACTAATCCACATGTTGGTGTTCAGTTCCATCCTGAATCCATTTGTTCGACTTTTGGCTCAGAATTGGTGACCAATTTCTGGAACAACTTGGCTCTCGTTCACAATAAAGCTTCTAACAGAATTGTGGAAAATGTGACCCACACCAAGGATAAACACATTGTCCATATGGACCAGCTTATCAAGGAATACCAAGACTCTAAAGAATTTGAACTGAGATATAAACAAATTTCCTTAGGTAATTTCGATAACGATATTCTTTCACTCTGCGAATACATAAAGATCAAGTCTGCTAACGAAAATGACTTCCTACTTTTGAACAGCGCTATGGCTCCAGGTAAGTGGTCTATTATTGGTCTTCCAACTGTTGGTGAAACAGATGTGATAACTCATTCCACTGAGATTATGAATGAAATTATTCTGACCAAGTGGGGGTCCTCTGATTCTAAATCTATCACATTATCTGAAAGTGAATCAATTTGGACTTACATAGCCAAGTATATGGAAGACAAGTACTTTGATCCAAAGATTGATGCTCTCTCCGATTGTCCCTTCGTTGGTGGTCTCCTGGGGTTCCTTTCTTATGAGGAAGGTGAGTACATCCTACTTGATGGCTTAAAGAAATTAACTTCAGGTCCTATTCCGGATACCAAATTATGCTTTATTGAAAGATTTATCGCTATACATGATGGGTCTTGCTTTGTTGTGACAATCAGAAAGGATGACTCTAAGTGGTTAGAATCATTTTCTTCCGGATTAGCCAGTACTACAATGGACTCTGTTAACAAATCTATCCACTCTTTAATCGTTGATAGTTCTGATGTCCAAGTAATTAAACCTGATAAAGAGGATTACATCAAAAGTTTTGATGCATGCCAATCATATTTGAAATCTGGTGACTCCTACGAATTGTGTCTTACGAGACCTACTCTCATCAATGTTTCCAAAGATATTTCTACTTGGGAGATATACAAAAATCTTGTTCACAAAAATCCTTCTCCCTATTCTGCTTTCATGGATTTTGGTGATGCTAAGTTATTATCTACTTCTCCAGAGAGATTCATTTCATGGGATAATAACTTATCCCAGATGAGACCTATCAAAGGTACAGTCAGAAAAACTCCAGATGTAGATTATGAGAAGGCATGTAAATTATTGAAGATTCCAAAAGAGATTGGGGAAAACTTAATGATTGTTGATTTGATCAGAAATGATTTATACCAATTCTTGGAAAGAGTTGATGTTACCAAGTTGATGTCAGTTGAAGAATATCAGACTGTGTATCAACTTGTCTCTGTGATAGAGGGGCATCTCACCGGATCTAAATTTAAGGGTATTGATTTGCTACACCGATCTCTACCACCCGGATCTATGACTGGTGCTCCAAAGAAGAGATCAGTTGAGCTACTCCATGAGCTTGAACATCATCAAAGAAGAGGGTTGTATTCAGGTATTTCAGGATATTGGTCGGTCAATAACAAGAGCGATTGGAGTGTTATAATTAGATCATTGTTCAATTATACAAACGACTTAGAAACCACCGATAAAACTAATTGTTGGAGATGTGGTGCAGGTGGTGCTATCACAGTTTTAAGTACCGCAGAGGGTGAATGGGAGGAAATGTTAGTCAAATTAGATAGCGTTCTACAAATGTTTCACCCACAATAAATAAGATGACTACTTGTATATATATGATTTTCACCTTCTTATTTTTTTACTATGAATTTAGATTTTTGTATTAATGTTTTATTAGATAAATATGTATAAAGATGTTTTCAGTTAGATAGTTGGTTCTGGTTTCTCAAAGAAACTGAGCCAGTACCCTTAAATTTAAAGGAGGCATGCTCTTTTCTTTGTGATTCTTGGGCCTCATGAGTTGGGGTACCATATCCACCACCACCTGGAGTTTGAATAATAATTCTTTCACCAGCTTCCATACTAACAGTGGATCTACCACCCATGTTTATAATTCTCTCTCCGATAATTTCATTATTGGCATTCTTAACATGTCTGACCCACAAGTTGATACCTCTTGCACCATCCTCACCACCATTCAAACCATGCGGTGCAACCACTCTTCTCTCTGATAACATAGATGCAGTCACTGGTGTTCTGAATTCGACATCTCTAATAACACCATCACCACCCTTGAACTTACCGTTACCACCGGAGCCCTCCCTAATCGAGAACTCTCTCAAAATGATAGGATATCTTCTTTCGAAGATTTCAGCATCGGTGATTCTGGTATTGGTCATATTAGTATGAACACCAGAGACACCATTCCATGTTGCAGAAGCACCATGGCCACCCGCAATGGTTTCATAATACCCAAACCCTTGAATGTAAGTTCCATCAGGGGCATTACCACCATTACCAAATGTAAAATTGTTGCAACAACCCTGGGAATCAGCCATGACACCGAAAGCTTTCAAAATTGTATCAGTAACTCTCTGTGATGTGCAGACATTACCCCCGACAACGGCACAACCATCAGCAGGGGATAGAAGAGATCCCTTAGGGCAGATAACATCAATTGATCTTAAGCAACCCTGGTTTAGAGGAATATCGTCATCAACGAGACATCTCAAGCAGTAAATAATAGCAGAATATGTAATGGCTTCTGGTGCATTGAAGTTATTGTATGCTTGAGGAGAAGTACCAGTGAAATCAAACACAATTTGGCCACTTTCATGGTTCTTACTAATAGTCAATTCAATCTGGGATCCATCATCCATGTAATCAATACAATGAAGAGTCTTGTCTTTTTGTTCTCCAAAAATCTTGTCTAACATTCTTTTGACAGTTTCAGCAGCATTATCCTGAATGGCATGCATATATGCAATAATAGTAGGAAGACTGAAATCAGTGACTAATCTGTCAATCAATGAGATACCCTTCTGGTTAGCTGCAATTTGAGCCTTGAGATCAGAAATGTTGTCTGATAATCTTCTAGTTCCGGAACAACCTGGATATTTAGCAGGTTCTGTTAATAAGAGGTTGGTTATGTGCTCTTCTTGGAATTCACCGTTCTTCACTAATAATTCTGAATAAATAGCTGCACCTTCTTGCCACAATTCATTAGAATTTGGAGGCATGGAACCAGGAAGCATCCCACCAATATCAGCATGGTGAGCTCTTGAGGCAACATAGAAAATAATCTTATTACCCTCAAAGGCTGGGGTCACAACCGTAATATCAGGTAAATGGGTACCACCTGCACTTGGATGGTTCGTCACCAAGACATCACCTGGTTTCAACTTGTGAGCCCATAACTTGACTTGTGATCTAATACAAGTAGACATGGAACCTAAATGAACTGGGACATGAGGAGCATTGGCAACCAAATTACCTTCAGCATCAAATAATGCACATGAGAAATCTAATCTTTCCTTGACATTGACTGAGACTGAAGTCTTTTGCAAAGATACACCCATTTGTTCAGCGATATCCATAAATCTGTGACCAAAAACTGATAGTAAGACTGGTTCAATGGTAATACCATCTTCTTCTATATTCGAAGCACTGGTAACTTTCTTTTTGAAATCTAGAGTGACGTAAACATGAGACTTCAAAACTAATGCCTTACCATTTGGAGGAATGACATTTGTCTGCGTACCGTCAGCAATAATGGCTGGACCATGAACCTCCGTACCAATTTCCAAACTTTCAAGTCTATAAACCTTTGTAGGAAGTCTAGAAGCACCCCAGAACGACTCCTTGATAAACTCAACCTTGTCCTCAGAAGCAGCTTTGATAGATTTAGCGGAGGTAAGTTCTTCAATTTGATCATCAACATGTTCTTCAGCTCTTTCCATAGCTTTACCAATACCTCTAACTCTGATATCATCAACAATAATGCTCTTATCAAACAAGAAACCAAACTCTCTCTTGTGTAAGTGACAGAATCTCTCTTTAAAGTCAAATCCTTCACCTTTCACGACCATAATACCAGATTCTGTTCCTTGGTATCTCAAATTCAAATATTCTTCGAAAACAATGTCCTTCTCTGAGAAACCTTGTAACTCTAAGTCCTTGGCAGCCTTAACCTTCAAGGCATCAAGTCTATCTTGTAAGATTTTTTCATTCTCGTTTGATAAAACATATGATGAAGGTTCTTGAACCTCTTGCACAACATCAGCCAATGCCATACCGTAGGCAGATAACACTGACGAGTATCTGTGAATTAAAATAGTATTAATCCCTAAAATTTCAGCAACAGCACAGGCACATTGGCCACCAGCACCCCCAAAAGACACTAATCTATGATTTGCCAAAATGTGACCTTTTGCTTCAGTCAATTGTCTCACTGGTCTGGCCATAGATTCATTTGCAACATTTAAAAATCCATATGCAACATCTTCTGGCGACATGTCTGGTAAGTTAGGGTGAGCATCATTGATAGTCTTGGTGATTTCTATGAATTTCTTGGTAGTTGCTTCTAAATCTAATGATTCATTTTCATTTGGTCCGAAAATCTTTGGGAAGTACTCGGGCACTAATCTTCCAAGCAAAAGATTGGCATCGGTAACAGTCAAAGGACCACCTTTTCTGTAACATGCAGGACCTGGATGAGAAGAAGCAGATTCTGGACCAACATGCATTAAACCATTCTTGAAAGCAAGAATAGATCCACCACCGGCAGCCACAGTGTTTATATCTAATTGAGGAGATTGAATAGTGACACCAGCAGTAGTGGTTTCAAAGACATGATCAAATTTACCATCACCGAATCTGGAGACATCTGTGGAAGTACCACCCATATCAAATCCAATTAAGGGAATGTTGTTGTCTGGATTGTAGCAAGTACGTGAATAACCCACAACACCACCAGCTGGACCAGAAAGGATAGCTCTCAACCCGGAAAATGATGAGGCGTCAACTAATCCACCATCAGATTGCATGAATTGGCAACGCACACCAGTTAATTTTCCTTTAGAAACAGATGCTAATCCATCTTTTAATCCTGATTCGAAACCCTTCAAATACTTCTTGATTTCTGGTGTCAAGTATGCATCTGCGACTGAAGAGTTAGCTCTTGAAACGTATTTAATCATTGGTGATAATTGTGATGACAAAGAAATATGAGAGAACCCAATCTCTTCTGCAATTTGACCAACTAACAATTCATGGTCAGGAAATGTATATGCATGCATTAAGCAGACACCTATAGATCTAATACCTGAATCGTAAAGTAATTGTAATGCTGATTTTATTTCTGTCTTATTAGGGGTTTTCAAAATTCTGACAGTTTCATTAGATAGACCCTTAACCAAGTTTTCCCCAGTTGGTTCAGTAAATCTATGTTCAGGATCTTCAACAAAATCTTCTAGAGTAACTCTTTCATCTATTTCGATAACAGTTTCATATAGAACTTCTGGTTTAGCAATTGACAAATCAAAAATATTCGGTCTAGATTGGTTCCCAATGATCAAGATATCCTTGAAACCCTTGGTAGTAATAAGAGCACATCGGGACCCTTTACGTTCTAACAATGCATTAGTCGCCACAGTGGTACCCAATCTTAAGGATTCGATGTTAGATGTATCAAGTGGAGCACCTCTAGGAATTTTCTCCTTGTTAAACACTTCAAGTAATCTTCTTACACCTTCCAAATTTGAATCTGGATAATTCTGAGGATCCACGGAAAGAAGCTTGATGATCACATCATCTTCTTGTTTGCCTGTACCTGGGTTACCCACACAATCTGTGAATGTTCCACCTCTCTAAATAAAGATATTAGTCTGTAGGTTAGTATGAATCCAATGCAAAAAATTAAAATATTCAACGTACATCAATTGATATTCTAAGACCAGTCATATAGTTATAATTGAATTTCTATAGATGCACCAAAGCTGGATAGATACTATTAGAATGGTCTTGGTTAAAGAGTTTAAGGGAAATTCAATCAACTATTTATCATAAAAATATACTGATGTCGGTCGATCTCGCAAAACAAGTTCCGAGCGGACATTTGTATATTGCTCGGCATTTTTTTCGTATTTACATTGTTTTATTTAAAATTGGTCTTATTCAAAATACAAGTGTATATATAAAAAGAAACCCGGAATTAGTAGGAATATATAGTAAAGAGATATTAGTAAGAAATGAGTGAAATTACTGTTTGTGCACTTGTCCAATAATGTGCTTTTCTCTTTCACTCTTATAAGGTTTAGAACCCTTCTTACTGTGTCTTCTTTCATTCTCCTCTCTTCTTTTAAGACTTTCAATTTCAACTCTTTTAATCTCACCAGCCTTCTTAACGGTGGTAGGTAAATGTCTGTGTCTTGAAATTCTCTTAATCTCAGGCATGTAAGAGTATCTCTCCTTCAATTTCTCATCGTATTCTAACTTGTTTCTCAATCTTGTAGATTTAGGACCAGATCTTTCGTTGGCCTTGGTTCTCCAAAGTCTGACATTACCTTCATCAGAACCAGAGTAAATGTATTTAGAATCCATAGAGAATTTAGAAATGAAAACATGTTGCATACGCTTAGTGTGATACACATCTCTAGAGTGACCTCTTCTGTAACCATATATTCTGATTGTTTTATCATAAGAACCCGTCACAATTTCTTGACCAGTTGGAGAAAAGTCTACATCCATCACAGCGGACACATGGTCTTTGAAGACGTTAATCGACCTACTCATATTTCTCATATCCCATAGGTAAGCATTGTGATCTTCATTGGCGGTTGCGAAAACGTAAGCCTCCATAGGATTCCAACAGATTGCATTATTTCTCATTGTAGTCTTGATCTTTTGAGTTGGTGAGTTGGTTCTTATATCGTATAAGATTAAGGAATTGTCACTACCTGCAGATGCAATAACAGATGTCTCTGTTTGGTTGAATTTAACGGTGGTGATATTATCGGCACCCCAAGATAAATTGGAGATAGGTCTAGTTCTGTTAGTGTCCCACAAGTTAAGTTCAGCACCACCAGTGGCAAATATTGGGTCCTCCCTATGGTGATCCATAGATTGTAAAGAGTGTTCAGCTAAGAATGTTTTGATTAATCCAGCATCGCTGACTTCTCTTTCATCAGAATCAGACAAGTTTTGTCCAAACCCAGTATCCCCATAGACATTCCATAATTTGATTGTCTTATCTGCACCACATGACAATAATTTGTTGTCTGGAGTCACAAGTAACCCAGAACACATCCCGTAATGGGCCTTAAAACTGTATAACTCATCTCTTGAACTGAGATCCCAGTATTTGATGACACCATCCCCTGACCCAGTGGCAATCTTGGAGACAGAGTGGAAATTCTTGGCAATGGAATACACACCATCTCTGTGACCCTGGCCCAATTGGCCGATGAATGGTTGAGCAAACATTCTCTCCAACTTGGTAGCTGTCAATGCTCTTTGGTATTCTCTAGCTCTCTCGAAAGGATGCAAAGATGGATCCAAGTTACGAGGAAGAGCAGATTCTTGAGTGTTTCTCTCTGGTAAATAAGTATCAGATGATCTAGCAATTGTCTTAATCTTCATAGTTGACCGTTGTTATCTTCTAGTTTATCTTAGATTTGATCTATAAAACTAGGAATTTTTCTATTTAAAATTTTCTTAAAAAAATAAAAAAAAAATTTTTTACTATGTAGGTCACGTGAAGATAAATAAATTTATTTTGAGTGGGGCACGTTCTATTTATGGTGGTTGTGTACCAGAAGATAGATATACAATATATTACTAGATGATCATTATAATAATTGAATTGGATTAAATATAAAAGCGATGACCCAGGAAAAGAGAGAGGTGAAAACACCCAAAAAAGGGTGGAATAATCATAAATAGTATAAGCAAATGAAACCTGTACAAAGAAGTAAAAAAACTAAAAACGAATGGAAAAAAGGTAACTATAGAGAAGACGAAAAGGTGTTATCAAGATCCACTAATTCTGAATCTTGTGATCACCAATAGTAGGTGGCTTGTTGACGACGACATCTTCATAAGCTGGTGGAGCATCTGAAGAGCCTTCACCAGAGACTCCAAATGGAGGAGCATCAGCAGAACCTAATCTATGACCTTCACCATTGAAGGCAGGGGATCCAACTGGTGACATAGAGTCCTTGAAGTTTGATTGTGGAATTGGTTGTTGAGGAATAGGGCTCACAATGACATTATTGTTGAAACCAGTTGTTTGAGATTCAATGTCATCACCGGAGATTTGTTGATATCCATCAAAGAATCCACGTTGACTTCTTCTAAAGTTGTAGATGAATATTAGGGCATAGATCAAACCTGGAATGTGACCTAGCATTGTCAATATAACAGAGAAAAGGAAATCTAAAGTGAATAAACCCTTAAGTAAAAACACTGGTAAAGGTGGGAAAATAAATGCAGATATGTAGAGAAGTACTTGCGTGACTGAAGTTTGGTGACCACAGAGGTTGATTGTGGCCTCATTATTATCGGTATTAGGTCTATCCATTATGTATATAGTTGTATAATTGTAAGTTGTATATCTGAATAAAACGAATAATCAATTAAATTGCTTATTGACATATTTACGCCCTCTTATATTTTCAATTTTTTTTTCTTTATGAAGAGGAGGCTGTGTTGTCCGAATTTGGAGATGATCTTTAAGTTACCGGTTACTATACACCGGGGAGAAAATTTACCGGATCAATGTCCGGAGTTACGAGTTACAAATTTATGTAATACTTGAAACATAGATTGATTTAGAAAAGAGAAGTATATATATACATATATTCATTAAGCAGAAGCAGAAACAGAACAATACTTATTGGTGACACCCATCTCTAAGAATTCAACGCTATTTTCGTAAGTAGGGCAGAATCTACCGGCAAGAATACAGTGGACAGTCATACCATCACCATAATGTAAATCGGTTAACAACTTTGGAGTAATCAAGAAATATTGAGATGAGTTATCCTCACCGCATGCCTTCTCCACAATTAATTTATGAATCAACCTTTCATTGTTAGAATCCATACCTTGATTAATCTCATCCACAATTCTGAATGGTGTATTCGTGAGTCCCTGTAATGAGTTCAAGAAAACTGCTGTAGTGGCAGATTTCTCACCACCTGACTGTTGAGCTGCATTTAATTGAGTCAATTCCTCATTATCTCTGAAACTGACAAGAATACTCAATTCCCATTCAGCAAAATTAGCAGAAGCAGATTTTAATTGCACATCACCTGCACTGGCAACCTTGGCCAAATTCCTACTGAAATCTGAGCCAATGACACTGATAATCTCTTCGAGTTTAGGCTTCCAAACACTGACAACTTGATCAATCTTCGTATTCAATGTAGTAATCTTTTCCTGCTCTTCAGGTAATCTACTGTCAAGCCTCTCAATCTCATTTTCGTTGGCCTCTAAAATATCGATAGATGATTGACCTGCAGAGTGTCTCTTCAATTTCATTTGTGATTGGATTCTATCCATCTCAATTTCAACGGCCTCCAAAGTTAACATGTTATCATTTTCTAACTTTCTAACTAAACCTTCAAGAGCAGCCTTAGTTTCAGCATCTAGTTGATGTATGTATATATTATATTCCTCCAGTGCCTTCTTGTAGTCTCTCTTCATCTGTTTATACTGAAGATGTAATTCATCATGTTCATTCTTTAAACGATTCTTTTTTTCAGTGATGGAAGTATTCAAGTTATTCAATGATTCAAATTTATTTCTCTCTTGAATTTTGAACACCTCTGATAATGTCAACTTCTCTTGAGCTTCCGTGATTTTGACAAATTCAATTTCAACAGTCTCCAATTTTGCAATTCTTTCCTCTTGTTTATTTTCGATCGCTTCATATAATTTGATAATTGTTTCAGGTGACGTTTGCTTTTTGATTTTGAGGATATACTTCTTTTCAACTTCCATTTTAGCCCTGATGGTACCAAGTTGGGTGTTAAGTTTGGTGATCTTATCTGAAATGGCTCTATTATCTTGTAATTGTTTCTGAATTTGCTTCAATTGATTTTCGATATCATGTAGATTATCTTTAGCATCCCTGATATCATTCTTCGCCTTTTCAATACTTGGTTCTAATCTTTCAATGTTTATCTTGGACTGATTGATTCTATTCTCTATATCAGATTTTTGTTCCTGAGATAAGCCAGACGAGAAAACCGATTTCTGTAAGTCGAGTCTTCTAATATTGGTAGTAACTTGTCTCGAACCAAAATTAGATCTGTTGAAAGCATATACAGTATCATGCACAACATATCTACCTATACTTATTTCGTTACTCTTAACTTTCTGTGCAATTCTATCTTGATCAGCATCAGATATCTGTGTCAATGAAACAGGAACATTATTCAAATCATTGTTTTCACAAACCATCTGAATGACATCCTTTGGACCAGAAATGAAATCAGAAAGGTACCCAGCGAAACCTAAACGCACAATGGTGTCCCTAGGAGTTCTTGGATCTGGGTTAAAGTTTCGACCTAATGTTCTAATACTGATATTACGCCCAATGTCAGGATATTCATTATACAGGATATCACTGATAATCTTATAATATTTTTGGTTAGGAACAACAAAGGCATTCAAGTCACTGAACTTAATACTCTTCTCAATCAATGAGGCATAAGCCTTATCAGGGGTCGACAATGAAATTATGGCAGGCTCCTCGTATACTAAATCTCTTTGGGGACGTAACTTTCTCATTAATGAGATAGCCTTAATTATATTACCATATCTATGTTCATCTAGGGTCTTCAATTTATCAGTAGTGTGCAATCTCTCTTTCAAATCTTTAATTCTGTGAGCGGTTCTGGTTTTCTCCTCATTCAATTCATCATATTGTTGTTTAGCATTATCTAAAGGCTCTTGTAATTCAATTTTTTGATCACTCAATTCAGAACGAGCCTGCCTTAGTTCCTCTACATTGTCAAGCAATCTTGGAGTCAAGGAGTCAATAGTTTCTTTGATTTTGTTTTCATCCTGAGCCAAGTTCTTATAACGATGTTTACGTTCATTGAGACCTGTCTCTGATTGAATTTTTTTGTCTTCAAGCTCTTCAATTTCCTGTTCAATCTTACTGATCTCTGTCAGAATGGCTTCCACTCTTTTCCTGGATTTAGCTTGAATCAAGGTGTATTTCCGAACTTCTTCCTCTGCATCATTAACATTAGAAGTAGCAGCAGATGCCAAATTTTCCAATGGAGCAATAGTCTGTGTGAATCTGCGCACTTCATCAGCCTTCTCCTTTTTCAAGTTTTTCAATTCTTCGGTACGAGCACTTGAAGCTTGGAGACGAACATAAGGGATGACACCCTCATATAATTTAAAGTCGGCTTCCAATTTCTGGTATTCATTAAATGTTTTAGCCTTTTCTTGTAAGATTGCGTTTTGCTCCTTCAACTGTGCCAATTTAGTTGTTAATGAGTTTAGATACTTTTGTTTTTCTTCTCTTTCATTGTACAAATTGGTTGCATGGACATGTTGTTCATATAGTTCACCATCCCTGTAAGATCTTTCTATTTCTTTTAACAATTCTTCTGGCTTCAAAGAGGCAAATCTTGCGACTCTATCTTGGGGTAGGAATTGACATAAGTTATCTAATTGGATATTGTATTGTTTTAGAATTTTCTTAACTTGAGATTCGTTGGATGATCTTCCATTGATAAACCAATTTGATTTGGATTTTTTGATGAGTTCTCTTCCTATAGTGAAGGTGGAGTCGTCTTCGCCTTTGAATTCCAATTCAATCATGGAAGATCGTTCACCAGTCTTGATAAATTGATCGACATTCATATTAGCCTTTCCTAGGTAATCTAATTTACCAGCGAGTCCAATACATACAGCACACACGAATGTAGATTTTCCAGAACCATTAGGACCAATGATCAAATTCATAGAGGGTCCAAAATGAAATTCAGTAAGGGAGTACGACATGAAGTTTGTCAGCTTGACACGGATAATAGAACCTCTGGCAAACTCTGATAAGTTCACATGTTGCCTTGATTTCAATCTCTTTGATACAGTAGATAAAAATTCCTCACCAAGATCAGACACCGGTCGGGTAGTCATTTTTTAATTGATTTTAATCAGCAATTGGTATAGTTATGTAAGAAGAAACACCAAAATTCATCAATATTATGGTATCCCAACTTAACGCGCCAGTTAAATCTTCCACAAAATGCTCTGAAAACGAAAAAAAAAAGAATTTGTTGAAGAAGCCATATTTCAATTACTACTTGTCTTTACATACAGTCTACCATATAATATGAGTTCTAGAAGGTCACAGAAGGAACCAGTCTCCTCAAAGGAATCAAGTGTGGCACTAGAGAATACGAGTGCAAACAATACATTTGATGATACCACTTATAACAACGACACTCAACAACCTAATGTGGATCCAACATTGAGTAGAACAAACAACATCGTATTGATCCCTCAATTGGATGTCATAGACAAGGAACTTGCTTACAAGCAAAAGTTGAACAGACCATTTAAAGTGATCCAAAATTTGCCTCTGTCACTGGACTCTCCCGATTACTCAGTACTTGATCATCCATTGTCCGTTAAGGATACCGCCACCTTGTACAACTCACTGATTGTGTCGAGACATAACTGGCTCTACAATGTGTTCAAGAGTTATTGGACCAGAAGAGAACAATATATCAATGTGCTTAATGATAGAAAGAGAGACCGCATGAGTAAACTCTGTGACATGAAATTAATCGCCGGTCCTCACACATTTGAAATAAAATTGTTCATCCTGAAGGATGATGAGAAGGAAAGGCTCTTCCAAGAGGAAATAGAGAGAAAACGAGAAGAAAAGCAAAAACGGAGGGAAGAACGATTAAAGAAAGATGAAGAAATCAAACTCCGTTTAGAAAATCAAGTTCAACAAGCACAACAACAATTGGATTCATCAGGGAAGACGGTGACAACATCTGCGACAACCATCGAAACAACCAAGGTTAAAGTCGAAAATAAAAAAGATGATTCCAATGACAAAACAGAAGATAAAGATGGTGATCTGAATATGGACTCTACAGCAAAGAAGTCGAATGACAAAGATGGTGACAAGACTTCATCGACCTCTTTCCCAAACTTGAAAAAGAGATCGGACGTGTTACCTAATACTACTAAAAAGAAGGATGCCACTAAATCTGGTATAGATCCTGATTCTACCACTAACAAGACTGATTCGAAGTCTCCTGCTAAGTCAATTCCTAAGTCAACTTCGACTGATACCCAACCCAAATCAGCTCATATTAAGCCTAAACCGATTGCTGCCGCTCCAGGTAATGCGCCAGCATCCTCTGACCTAATGGCAAACCCAGATAATGCAATCATGATCCAAAACTTGAATAGTATGGCTAAGAAGGATACCCATTTGAGTGAACTAATGAGAACAGTGGCATCTGGTAATGCCACGCCTGTTCAAATCACTGAATTCCAAAAATATATTCAAAAAGCGAGAGACATGGGTGATGTCAATGGATACAGACAGAAACTGCAACAGCAACAAGAAGAAAGACAGGAGAAAATGAGAAAGGAAGCTGAAAAAATGAGGTTAGAAGCTGAACAGGCTAGACTGGAGAAGGTCAGACTTAAAAAAGAGAAGGCTGAAGAGAAATTAAGATTGAAACAAGAGAAAATTGACCAAAAATTGAAGGCCAAGCAAGAAAAGGAAAGGCTCAGACAATTGAAGAAGGATGAAAGAGAAAGAGAAAAGGAATTGAAAAGAGAACACCGAGAAAGACAAAAGGAAGAAAGTAGATTAGAACGTGAAAGAGAAAGAGAATCCAAAAGAGATAAAAAGGAACAGGAGAAATTAGAAAAGCAGCAACGCAGAGAAGAAAGAGAAAGACATAAATTGGATCGAGAAATTGAGAAGGAGAAGGAAAAGGAAAGACAAAAGGAATTCCAAAGAAAACTTCTTCAAGAAGGTGATGATAAACTCACGGCTTTCCAAGAAAGATATGCTAGTGATGCTACTCTTGTATTTGAGTATTATGAGAACACGTCTGCCAGATTTTTCATTCCAAGAGATTCGATTCTGGAGATCATTGATGATGAAGTTGACGAAACTGAAGGTGATAATACTGTTGTCGTGAAGGATGAAAATGGTGAAACTGCTGCACCAAAGAAAAAGAGAAAGAGTCCATATGTTGATATCTTATGTTCGTTTGTGCTAGTTCATAATCAATCTGAAATTGATGCCTGGGAAAAACGTCAAAGAATTAAAAGAGAAGAAGAAGAAGAGAAGAAGAGAACGGAAGAGGAAGAAAAGGCTGAAGCTGAAAGAAAAGCCCAAGAGGAACTCGAGAAGAAGGAGAACGAAGAAGAAGGTAAGGATGATGAATCTCGTGCTACCACTAAGGCACCATCTAAGAAGAGAAGAAAGGCAAGAAAATCTTGGGGGCCTAGTAAAAGGCACACTAGAACTGCCACAAAGAGGGAGCAAGAAGAAGATGAAGATGATGACAATGTCGATGAATTTGCTCCCGAAGCCGGTGAAGAAGATATCAAGCCTACACCTATTTACTCTACTAGTACTATGAAATTCACTGAGGTGCCATTCAAGTTTGCTGAATTGATTAAGAATAGTGGGAATCCACCAGATCAGGTGTGTGCTAAAATGAAACAAATTTTTGAAGAAGGTGAACGGTTAAAGAAATACAATGTTTGGTATCAAGTTGATGGTGTCAAGGATGAATTATTAGCTGAAACTTTAAGATTCAATTTGAATAGATTAGATTATGTCAATGGTGGTGGTAGATTGAAGGGTAAGGCCATGCTGAAGAGAATTGTGGAGAAGAGTGGGTCCGAAGCTGAAGTTACTAAGAAACGTTCTAGACGTTGATATATATATGTATTTTTACTAAATTTAATTAACTTGTGTAATATTTTTATGAAATGAAAGTAATTTTTGTTTTTTTTATTCCTGAAGAAAAAAACCTGAAAAGAAGATAATAGAAAGATAATAAAAAGGAATCCTACCTATCAAAAGAGAACTGAACATACAGAAAAAATGAATTATACATAGGTTAAAAATAAAAGAGAACCATTAAAAAGAAGAGTTTTTGTAAGCGATGTGAATGAATGAAAATAATGCGAATGGGTTATGGTCATATACCTAAGAAGAGCAAACTTATTTGTAATACTTCTCTGAGAATTCGTAAGGGAATAAATTCAAGTCTTCTTCCAAGTGCTCTAACTTTTCCTTTTCTAATTCTGGAGTCCAGTTTTGGAATTCTTCTTCAGAACCAATTGGTCTTTCAGCGATAGTAGTCAATCTGAAGGCATGTCTCAAGGCTTCAGAATCCCAGTCCAAAGTGGCAGTGTGGATGACTCTTCTGTTATCCCACAAGACAATGGTACGTTCATCCCAGTTAGCTCTGATGTGAGCGTCTAAACAAGTTTCAGTGTGGTCGATCAACAACTTCAATAAAGCATCGGATTCTTCGATCTTTAAACCTAAGATTCTTCTAGAGAAGGACTTGTTAATGAATAAGGCCTTCTTCTTCAAGACTGGGTGGTATCTAACCAATGGGTGGATAGACTCGCTTTCCTCCTTTCTTTGGATACCACCAGCAGATGCAGCATTAGCAGCTTGTTCACGGGATGAGTTTAACACTTGTAAACCGTCAATCATCTTTTGGAAGTGAGGAGACAATCTTTCGTAGGCAGTGACAGTGTCCACGAATTGGGTGTCACCACCGCAATCAGTTTGCAACATACCGAATAAAGTTAATCCTGGTGGTTGCAATTCGTAGGACACATCGGAATGCCATCCAATGTTGTTTAACTTGTTAGCCAAGGTCTTTTGGTATTCTTCCTTGTTACCTCTTCTGAAAGTAATGTGGAATTCTGATTGGTTCAATGGAGCACCAGATGTAGCGTGAACGTGTAATGGACCAAAGTATCTCCCCCATTCAGTGATATCTTCGAATGGTAAGTCCTTGAAGTCTTGTTCTCTGAAAACAACGACACCCTTTTGTTCAACCAATAGAGCCAAATCGTCCTTTTGCTTTGAAGTCAATTTAGATAATTGAACACCCTTAACTTCAACACCCAACTTTGGGGAGATAGGGGAAGTGGAAACACCCTTACCACCTAACAAGTTATCGAATGATGGATCACCAAAGTAACCTCTATCAGTGTGCTTGAATGGTTCAACGTCTTTGAAAGCGTGATCATGCTTTGGATCCCAGGTTGGAGCCCAATGAGGGTATTGCAATCTTTGCATGTTATCAAGAGAGATAGTCTTGACACCATTAACGATAGCATCTTCATCTTCTCTGAAGTGAATATCGGAGTCTCTGTAAAGTGTTCTAATAGCCATTGTGGATGATAAGAGGTAGTATTAAAATCTAGGGATAAGATTATGTGGAAGCAAGAAAAATTATATTAAAAAAATAAACATCATCTCATTACATAAGAAGGGGGAAATCATAGCTTTTTTATAATACTACTGAATTCAATTTTCCAGATCGAAATTGGTTAAGATCAATAAGTGTGGATAATTTAATATAGTATTAACCGTAGATAAAGTGAAAAACTTGAGTATTGAAAAATAGGACAAGTTAATACAGCCACAGTTATTATTATTTTGTGGCATCACCTATTTACAAACTCGGAAATTTTCGCTGAAATAGAATGAATTAGAGAATTATAGTATACTACG
The DNA here is from genome assembly GCA_001599075.1 of Ambrosiozyma kashinagicola. NCBI lineage: Eukaryota > Fungi > Ascomycota > Pichiomycetes > Pichiales > Pichiaceae > Ambrosiozyma > Ambrosiozyma kashinagicola. The sequence goes on from BCGA01000007.1 coordinate 411,863, forward strand.
ATTAATACTAACATTGAATATAAATTGAATAAACAGTATCAGAATGGTCAATCTGTAATATTAGATAAAATTGACATTGAATCATGTATAATGAAAGAATAAGGAAGTAAACTAATCCTGCGCAAAGTGGGTGGGTTTAATGGATTACTATTGATTTGACATGCGCGGAGGTTCAACTAATAGGAATAAGAACTCCGCCAGTATTAAAATGAATGGGGTAATAAATTACCATAGGAATATCTGACATTACTTCAAGTCACATGTTACATTGATACTATAATTTGTGTATAATAAATGGTAGTATAGTAATATGTGTAATATTTGATTTACACAACTTGTATAGTGCGGATGTCTTCCTACAATTGGTACACAGTTTTCGAGTTTTCTAATGTATTAATTGTTAAATGGGTTTACCGGTTAAGATAACTTCCATTTCTCACACCACTATGAATCATTAGTTCATGTATCAAGTCACTTGTATAACTCCAAGTCACCTGCCGTTTGCAAATTTCTTATTTTAATAGTTATTAAATTTCCTTATCCACAGTTAAAATATAATTGTTTCTAAGCGCAAAATTCCGCTTGCTACCCTAATAGCTTATCTCCACAGTTTTTGTGCGTGTAACGCGTCGATAAATTTTAAATCGTCTAATCGACCTCATAGAGATGTGTTTTCTTTATTGATGACGTAATCATAAAGAGACTGTCACAGTTACTTCACGTGTGATAAGGTATAATTACCGTTACTCCATTACCACAATTTATGATATTTAGCTTCCATTGCTATTACAATTCATAACAAAAGCTAATATTGTACAATCATATAACACTTTTTGTTTCTTTGTTTTATCATAAGTCCCTCTTTTGGTCTTCCCCGGAAAAACAAAATTAAAAGCACTTCAATACCCTTTCTCTCATCACGATGCTTATCACGTTGTTGAAGTCATCTCATCTATTGTCCCTTGCATGGGGCTTACAATCAGTACTAAAATCTACACCCGAAACCAGAGATCCATTATCAGTGGCTATCATCGGTGCAGGTGCTGCTGGCTCCTCTGCTGCTAATTACTTACATAAATATAGTGGCTCTAATGTTAACATTACAGTTTTCGAAAAGAATGATTACGTCGGTGGTAGATCCACCACAATGGAATTGGATGGTACAACCATCGAATTGGGTGCATCCATCTATGTGTCATTGAATTCAATTCTCACTAATGCAGTGGCTGAATTCGGATTAACTGATAATGGTGATGTTGACTCCAATGATAATACCGCTGGTGATTACACCATCTGGAATGGTACGGATTTCGTTTACACTCATAAAACTACAATATTCTCTAAGATTCCATACTTCGATGAACTTAAAATGGGTCTCCATTTCGGTATTTTAAACGTGTTAAAGACTGAAATAGATAGAAGAAGAGCTGCTAACGCTCTAATTAAAGATGTTTATGGATCATTGTTCCCATTCGATAACTTAAACATCGACCCCACACTACTCAGTTACACCGCTGTCGATGCTAAATTTCATTATGAAAAGTTAGGGATCTCTTCCAAGTTTACTCAATTCATCGAATCTCTCTGTAGAGTCAATTATAACCAAAACTTAGATCAAATTCATGCTTTAGGTTCAGCGGTGTCACTCTCAGCTAATGGTGCCACCAGTGTCAAGGGTGGTAATTTCCAAGTGTTTGAACACTTTATCAAAAACTCCACAGCTACTCTTAAATTATCTTCTGAAGTGGAGTCCATCTCAAAAACAAAGGATAGTAAGTATTCTCTAACCTACAAAACCTCTAACGTAACTCACACTTCAACTTTCGATACCGTGATCATCGCTAACCCATTGGACCAATCTGGTATTGCGTTCAGTGGGGTCACTATCCCAGATTCATACTATGAGATCCCAGATTACGTTAAATTATATGTGACAATAGTGAAATCCAAGATTAAATTATCTGAATCAAATTATTTCAATTCCTCTTCGGTGCCACAAACTGTACTCACAGTGAGTCCAGCTACTCCATTCTATTCTATTTCACAGACAGCATTCGTGGAATCCACTGGTGAATATGTGTATAAACTTTTTAGTTTAGATACATTCACCGATGATTGCCTCTCTGAATTATTCAATGATGATATCAGTTTTAAATATGAAAAATTGTGGTACGGTTATCCATATCTTACTCCCACTGCTAGATTCGTTAATAAGTTACAATTAGATGATTCCTTGTGGTATACTAATACTTTTGAAAGTTTTATCAGTACAATGGAAACTGAGGCATTAGCCGGTGCTTCCATCGCTGGTTTGATCAGTTCTAAACATGGATTCAACAATACTAAATGTGTGGTTCCTTGATAGAAATGTATACTTCGAATATGAATTTTAGTTTGGAAATATTAGTAATAACAAGAAAGGAAAGTAGGCATTTATGCGGGTATATATATAAATCGGAAACAAGCGTAGGGAAAAAACAATGGTCTATGAAGACAACATGGTAAGAAACGAATAAGAAAAATGAAAAGAAAAAAAACTTGAATGACAAATCAAAGAAAAGATAAGAAATATATGAATAAAAAAAGAGTAGAAAAACTAATATACAATTGAAATTAAGAAGAGAGATAGAAAAAAACTAGTAAGAGAAAAATGGTGCACTAAACGGATGCTTTTCGTATATCTCTTTCAACCAACAGAGATTTGGAGTCCATCAGAGAATCCTTCTTCATTGGTAGGACTTGGATCTTCCTCAGTGGTACTTGTGGTGACGGTAGTAGTAACAACAGTTGGTTCTTCCGGTGACTTATTAGTGACTTCGACAGTGGAGGTGTTCTCATTGGATGGTTTAATTAAATCATTCAAATCGGTGAGTGTACTCTCAGAATTGAAACTATTGTAATGACCCTTTGATAATTCAATACTCTTGGTCCCAATGACGGCATTTTGTGGAATGGAATCCTTGATGGAGTTTGCAGGTTCAACTTCTTCAGAAGGAACGTCCTCATCCTCGATGGCAGACTCCTTGTCGATATCATCATTAGTCAACACTTCCTTGGTAGAGCCATTGTGTTTGATGAAAGGCGTGACAGCAGGGTCTATCGGTAAATCATTTGTATCATCTTCTTTATTTGGTTTATCTTCAATTAGGAGAGGCGATTTGTTAGGAGTCGTAGTAGCAACTGCATTAAGGTCAGCCTTAGATGAGACAGACTTTATGACAGGAGATGACACTGGAACATTCTTCGGAGTACCTGAGTTCCGCCCATGTGCGTCTGGTAATGGACCACCAAGCTTAGATAGCGATGAGTTGTCCCTCTTAGATTCATGAGAAATGATGGACATCACAGTGGTATCATGGGGTCCACTCGGTGTAGTTTCCTCCATAAGTGACACATCATGTCTCTCTGAGATCACACTTCTAGTTGAAGAAGTCACATTAGCAACAGTTATCTGGCCAGTCACAGGTAGTCCAGCAGGCATACTCACACGAAGATTACTGGACAGACTATCGCTAGTCAGAGCAGGCGTCAATGGTGGACGATCAATGATGGCTATAGAATTCGTGGATAACGATCTACGCTCAGTAGCCGGTGTTGAAACCTCACTTTCAGCTGGAGTGGTCGTTGTTGTAGTGATAGTAGTAGCCTGAGTGATCACAGGTAGTGCCGGAGCAGCAATAGAGATTCTATTAATTGGGTTGCAAGATCCGTTATTAATTGATTCGTGAATCGAGGTCTTCCGAGATGACACAGAGGATGCATAGGTGTGATTATTTAATGAGATTGTGCTTTGGTTTTTGATCATTTGAAGTGATGGAGGACGCACAATAGAATCCAATGGTGAGGTAGGTAATGGAGGTTGTTGAGACTGTGAAACATTTTCATCGTTACGTGCAATCTTAGCATGCGAGGCAGGAGATGGAGGAGCGATCAATCCAAAACCAGAAACACTTTCATTATCTTTATTGTTTGTAGTGGTATCACCTTTATTGTTAGTTGTAGAAGATGCATTGCCAGATATTACGGAGGCTGATGAGAGTTGTTCACGGAAAGTAGCAAACGTAGGTGACGATGTACCATTATTGTTATTCTTTTTAACCCCATTATCCATGGAGAACGGTCTGATAGGTGGTCCCAGAGCTTCTAAACCATTAGCTGCAGCGGTATTGACAACGTTCTGATTAGGCATTAGCACCTGCTGTTGTTGCTGTTGTTGAGGTAACGTTTGTTGAGATGATAGTGTTGATGTAGATTGTTGTGGATTCTGTTGCAATGTAAGTTGAAGTTGTTGCTGAAGTTGCTTTGATGTAGCAGACGGACTTTGAGACAATGAACTGGTATCGCGCTTTGTAGTGGTACTCACAGGTGAGGCTATAATTGAATTAGAATCGGCCGTGGATGTAGTGGTAGTAGTAGTGGTTGTTGTTGTTGTTGTAGTCGTAGTGGTAGTCACCATTTTATTCAAATTCATTGTTGACACACTTGCAGTCATCTTACTGATGATGCTTTCATCCAAAAATTTCTTTAATTTCAATTTGGCAGCCTTTGGATCCAGTAAAAGACGACTCTCAAAGATACCAGGTCTGGATCCATCGATTCTTAATTCATTGGATGGTTGCACACCATTAAACAAGTTGAATAAATCAATTCTGTAACCTCTACTGGATGCCACTGGGTTACCCACAAGGTACAATGTATTCAAGTAAACTCTGTTGGTGTAAATCAAGAGTAATGGTTTCAAATCTGTGATTTTAGTCAATTTATTTTGTCTTAAATCCAATTTCTCTAATGACTTCAAGTTCTCCATGGAATCCAATTCGACCAAGTAATTCCCACGTAAATTGACAATACTCAATTTAGTAAGATTCTTTGGGAAGTTCTTTGTGGACACAAATTTATTAAAGGAAAGGTTCAATGATTTCAAATTGGCTAACTTAGAAAGAGGCACAGTAGGAATCACAGTCAATTTGTTATGAGACAAATCCAATGAGGACAAATTTTCTAAATCATCAAAACTCCAATCACTAATGGTGGTGATGGTATTTTCGGTCAATGATAAATGCTTTAACCCCTTCCAGTGGTGCACTCGCACGGGAGTCACAGTGATGGTCAGGGAGCTTGTGGATAGATCGTCTCTTGGCAGAGTGGCAGTCGATTGATTAGACGTCAGCGTTGGAGCGTGAGAGAATTCGGACCCTGTTATTGATAGCCTATGTTCACTCAGACATGAATCTGATCTCTTGAACCGATGTGGTTGTTGTGTTGGTGTACTTTGATAATAATGGTATGGCCGTCTTGATGACATGCTAGGTGATGCCTGTGGTTTTTCATCTAATTGTAATCTATTGGAGTAATATGAAGGTGATGTAGTGGTGTTGTCTGGCAACGATCCACTCATGTAGTGGTAGTGTGATGAATTTAATGAACTAGAGAAGTATGGAGACGACGTGAGTGGAGGACTAGAAAAGGAGCCGCGTTTGGATTTGATCGATGCTGCTATAGTAGTTGAGGATGCAGATGTTGGTGGTGGTTGTGCGATAGAGGAAGATGTAGGTGGTGGCGGCGGTATTGGCTGTTGTTGTGGTGGTGGTATTTGCTGTTGTTGTTGTTGGTCACTTTCGTCGGGGTAGCCAGCGCCACGTTTATTGGTATCTTCAGTGACAAGTTCTACTAGCACTTCCGCTGGATCACTGATCTTACTCTTCTTGATCACCAAGAATCTGATTGACTCACTCAGTATGTGCCAACCGTAAACTTCCTTTGGATCTAACTCTGAGATCTCCAACACCGACAAATTCTTGAAGATCATGATAGGTGTGGATGTATCAAAGGGGTATTCCTCATGGCCCTCAATCAATTTTGCATTAGGATCGTTGGCCAATCTCAAGCAGGGGAGTTTAGTGAATGCAGAGTAGAGGTATTTTAAATCAGCTGCAATGTTGTCACCCTTGTTTCCAGATGATCCCAGAGACTTCCAAAGTGCAGACACCGATGACATCACAGATTTCACTGATGACATTGAGTGAATAGATTGTGCATCTGATGCTATAGCTCTATTTCTTTGGAATTCACTCAAGAAGGACACATAATTTGTGGATGTTTCTGTATCAATGTTATCCAACCGTATATTCATGGGTCCCACGGTGATTCCCAATTCTTGGAATTTTCCCAGGAGGAAATATAGATGATGCAGGGACAACGATAGTCTGACCGGTTTATTGGATGATGATGTGGCGGCATGACGGTTCCCTTTCTGGAGAGCTGATTCCGATGATTTATCGTTACTCAATGGTTTACCATGACCAGTAGTTGGAGTAGATTTTGAATTTGAAGATGATGATTTTTTGTAAGCTAATAGGGCGTTGGCTAATTGCCGTTCATGTGATTTGATGAATGCTGCTAGGTTATGTATATATACATCCCCATCGCAAGTATTGGTCCCCATATCACTTGTTTCTTTGGTCTCTTATTATTAAATTGATTTGATTGTTTTTGCTTTCGGGGCGGGGGGTAAAGAGGAGTTAGAGTAAGACACACAGTATACTCCAAAACCCTAAAAGGAATCTAGAAATGACTAATCAATTGATCAACTAATAGCACAAATGGAATTATTCAATTCCTATAAGGTTGAAGCGGAGGATATATAATAAAATGATTGCTTTTTAACTAAGTTTTACGTTGTTTTCATTTTTTTTATTTGTGTTGTTTTTAATTTTTTTTTTTTGACTTCTGTATACAAAAAAAAAATATAGTAAGAAAAGAAAAGCAAGTATAAAGTGGTTATATCCTCATACTTCATTCATTAGACATCACAGACTCTTGTTCTTGGTTGGTATGTCTAGAGTGGGCACCACCGGTACGAACAGACACGGCATCACCATTAGCTCTGTTGGATGCACCAGCTACACTGGCGTTAGATGCAGGCACCATACGATCAAAGATGGAAGCAGGAGGAATGGCCGCAGTGGACGCGTTAGTGTCAATACTACGACGTCTAACGTTTCTTGTAGAGCTTGCAATGGTGATCACTGAAGCAGAATCTTGTCCGGGGGCCACTCCGCTCGTGGCACCACCGGTGGCCCCACTGAGCACAGTACTTATTCCGACAAAGCTACCAGCATTGTGGAGAGAGTTATTTGTAGAATAAAGTGAGGGGGTGTTATGCGTAGTGTGTTGCTGGTGAAGGCCAGTAGTGGTGGTAGATGTGGCACCCGGGTTAAATAACACATATGAATTTGTGCTAGCTAAAGAAGTTGGATCAATTGAAGTCAGGGCAGTAGACTTATTAGATGGAACGTAGTTATCACGGGAACTGTCATTATCATCCTCGTCATCCTCATCCTCATCCTCATTCTCTCCCTCCGAGTTATATGCAGATGTCGATAAGATCGGTTTCGTACTTGCGTTATCCAGCGTGGACACGCCCTCTGCAGTGTTATAACTCATAGCATCAGTGGTAGATGGCATAGTGGCGGAATCATCATCAGCGAGGTCTGCAGTTTCTGCATTGGACACTGCAATAACGGGAGCAGTTGGAGCAGTAGCGGTTGGAGTGGATTTGATGTCCTTCTTGACAGGCCGAGATGTTTGTGCGGGGGTGGAACCACTACTTGATCCAACCGGTTTATTATTATTCATGAGACGTCTAACCCAGGAAAATTTACTGGATGACTTGTGAGTGGTCTGTTGTTGTTGTGATGAGGATGACGATCTTCCTAATTCGACAGATTGACCACGTTCAGGAACAGTAGTGGTGGAGCCTGTTCCTGGAGTGGAGATGGAGTGTCTACCTTGAACCGGTTGGTTAGAAGATGGGGGAAGAGAAGTGGCCTGTTGAGGTTGTGATTGCTGTGATTGTAATTGTGGTTGTTGTGATTGTGACTGTGATTGTGATTGTGATTGTGATTGTGATTGTATTTGTGATTGTGATTGTAATTTAGTGTCCGGTTGTTGTTCAGTTGTGGTAGAGCCGGATCCATTATTAGTTCCGGCAGCGGGCGATAAGGATTGCTGAGGGCCATTAGATGGCGTTTCCGTAGTGTGATCTTTATCCGTATGTGATTGGGAGTCCATTGATAGGGTATAATGAGGTATAATAGTGGGTATATTTAAATGAAAAGAAGAAGTAAATGATGCAAGGTAAAGAATGGCGTAAAAAAAAATAATGGTTAAGGGGTATCAAATACCCAGTGGAAACATGAAATTTTTTAAAAAATTGATATAAAACAAGCCGAAATAACGAGATTAATGGGGGGATGAAGTCATAGGGATAGAAGGAGAATATTATATGGTGATAGCTAGATAGATGGGTCAGTGATAGGTAAGTGAAAGGTAAAAAGGTAAAAAAAGTAAAAAATTGGGGTTAAAATGGGGGAATTAGAGAAATTAAAGAAATCTGGGGATATCTATTTAAATAAAATATTTAAGTTTATGGTATTCATAGTGGTAATTTGAAGTTTTTAAGAGTTAAATAGAATTAGATAAACTTACAAATGGATAGAAAGATTAGATAAGAGTATTTAAGAGTATTTAAGAGTAGTTAAAGGTATCTAAGAGGTACTTAAAACTAGCTAAGAAGATTTCAAAATATTTAAGAGTAAGAGGGATAGTATAATAGATCACTTAAGAGCGTTAATATTATTCAGAACATTACACACCACCATTATTATCAACTACGAACCAGTTACCCACCGCTATCCCACTCCACCCACTTACCACCCTACCGAGCTACTATCTCCCCCGGGTAACCCCACCCTCGCTCAACCCACTCTTCAACTTTTCTCGGTTTTCTCCCATACACTACTCTTCTCACTCAATTTTTCAATTTTTCAAAATTCAACTTGACTAAAAAAGAAAAATTTTTTCACTTTTCACTACTACTGTTCTCTTTTGATTTTACTTTTTTCATTAACTTAACTTATATAAATATCATTAAAAATGGCTTTCAAGGTCTTAAAGAGTTCTGCTTACTTATCCAGATACCAAACCCCATTCAGAAGAAGAGCTGAGGGTAAAACCGATTACTACGCTAGAAAGAGATTAGTCGCTCAACACAAGGCTAAGTACAACTCTCCAAAGTACAGATTAGTTGTTAGATTCACTAACAAGGATATCATTTGTCAAATTATCTCTTCCACCATCACTGGTGATATCGTTTTCACTGCTGCTTACTCCCATGAATTACCAAACTACGGTATCACCCATGGTTTAACTAACTGGTCCGCTGCTTACGCTACCGGTTTATTAGTCGCCAGAAGAGCTTTACAAAAGTTAGGTTTAGATGAAACCTACACTGGTGTTGAAGAAGTCGAAGGTGAATTCGAATTAACTGAAGCCGTTGAAGATGCTCCAAGACCATTCAAGGTTTTCTTAGATGTTGGTTTACAAAGAACCACCACTGGTGCTAGAGTCTTTGGTGCTTTAAAGGGTGCCTCTGATGGTGGTCTTTACGTTCCACACTCTCCATCCAGATTCCCAGGTTGGGATATCGAATCCGAAGAATTGGATGCCGAAGTTTTGAGAAAGTACATTTTCGGTGGTCACGTTTCTGAATACATGGAAGAATTAATGGATGATGATGAAGAAAGATACTCCACTTTATTCAAGGGTTACATCGCTGATGACATTGAAGTTGATGCCATTGAAGATATTTACACTGAAGCTCACGAAAAGATTAGAGAAGATCCATCTTTCAAGCCAACTGAAAAGAAGACTAAGGAAGAATATGCTACTGAATCTAAGAAGTACAGACAAGTTAAGTTGACCAGAGAAGAAAGACAAGCTAGAGTTGATGCTAAGATTGCCGCTTTCAAGTCTGCCAACGCTTAAGTATTTTATATTTAATATATTCTACTCTTTTAATCTCTAAAATACATATAGTAATAATACCCGGTATTAGTTAGTCTTAATACCGCAGTTCTCGCAATAGCGGGTACCAAGAGAAACTGAGTACGGCTGTAGTTCCCGCGTTTAAACTGCAAAATTTGAATTTAATGGTGTGTGAATGGCTGTGAGAGGAAGGAGGGGAGAAGGAGGAGGGGGAAGATAGAGAGAGGAAAAGTGGAGAGACAGGTAGAAAGGAGATTAGAAATGGGTAAGATTAAATGTGTTGAAGAACTGATACAGTTTTACTAACAGGTAGAGAAGTTGATTACGTAAAGAAGAATTAAATTATAATACAATGGAAGTAAACGGATGACAACGGCCGATTTTCTCAGTTGTACATAAGTACATTACTTAATACTTACATACTGATACCATTTAAAGCTTTAAACCCGTAAGTTTATCCGATTAGCTAGAATTACAACTATTTTCTCATTATATTTACTCTTTATTTAATTCGGCCTATTTCTTTATTCCCAATTATCTTTCTCCATTTCTTTTTTTATCTGGTCCCCCCCCCCCCCCTCCTTTTTCTTTCTTTTCCCCTTTCACATCACCTACCTCTATTACTCCCACACCATCATGAGTGAAGATTCTGAATTGAAATCCCCCTCCTTTGAAGATCCGGGCGTTTCCAACGGTGACGTCGACTGGCTTTTCAGGGGAAAGGCTATCAAGAAATTATCTAGAAAGACAAATACAATTAATATAGAAGTGCAAACCCAATTACAACAGGCTCAACAACAACAAAGAACAGTCTCAGGACCATTAGATTCCACCACTAATCAGGTATCTACTCCAATAGCATCTGCCCCTATGCAACAACAACAACAATCAACTTCTTCATCTGAACAATCTTCTGCCCCTTTGAAACCATCTTTAAAGATCACCACTACAACTACCCCAGCTAAAATCTCTACTGGTCCTCGTAGTGCCCCCGTGCACCCTACTACAACATCGAATCCAGAACAATTCCCAACTCCGAAATCATCCACTCCAATTACCCCATCTCAACAACAACAAGCTCCGTCCACTCCGATATCCACTGGTTCCAGATCCCGTGGTACTTCCTTCACTAAGAAAGTAAGATCTCTCTCCGATACTAAAGATTCTAAATCACCAACTACTACAACACCAACATCGGGTGGTAAGAAATCTCTGTTCTCTTCCATTTCATCAAAATTCAAATCCCAATCAGTGCAACAAACTTCAGCACCAGCTCCAACAAGTGGTTACAGAGAATCAACATATCAATCCCCCGTGCAACCCGTGCAACCTAAGGATAAGGAATCACTCTCTAGATCGGGCTCGGTTAAGTTATCTCGTGTTCTATCAGGAGGTGCCAAAAAGGCTCCACCGATTACATCCACTACGAAAACAACTGTTACCACTCCAGCACCACAGACAACAACTATACAGGCTGCCAAACAACTCAATGATCCAGTGGCTAAATTAACTAAAGTTCCATTCAAGAGAGTCATTTTCGCATTGGACGTTCTTCCAGATGATCCACAACAACAAATCCCATCAAGACATCCAAAGAAGGGGAATGTTGTCGTTCCAGATGATCTCACTTCTCCACCTCCAAGACTAGCTCTAGGAATAGCCACTGCTAATCCACAACAGCCTGCCCCAGCTAAACCTGATGAGAAAATGCTCAGGGAAGCCATAGAGAGACACAAATATGCCCTCCATGAATCCAAGAAGCATGCATCAGAAGCCCACTCTGCAGCAGTGAGAATCGCAAAGGAAGTCTCTGGTTACAAAAAATTAGCTAAATTGGGTAAGGACAAGGAAGATGAAGATGAAGATGAAGATGAGTACGTCGGTACCCCAGGGTTCGCCGATATGGCTACAGAAATTGACACTCCATTGCATACCCATGTGAACTACTTTGATACTACAACAGAAGCTGAAAATGAGGAAGTAGATGAAGATGAGGGCACTACCACCGTGCATGATTTACCATTGGATTTGCTTTATACTCGTTGTTGCCATCTTCGTGAGATTTTACCTATTCCAGCTACGATTAAACAACTTAAGGGTAAAAATAAACCATTGAATGTGTTGAAAATGTTGAACCCTAAACCTACTTTAATCGATATCTTATCATTCTGTGATTTCTTAGCTATCGCACCAGTGATCACAGTGATCTTCGATAATGTCACGATTGATTCATACATGTTGAACATTTTATTAGTCAGTTTAGCTCATTCGAAGACTTTAGATAAACTATCTCTGAGAAATGTCCCAATTGATGCAACAGGTTGGGAATCTCTTTGTCGGTTCCTCACTACAAATAAAACAATCACTAAATTAGATATCTCACAACAGAAAACTAAGGCTGATCTGCCTAAATCATGTTTCCGTTCTGCAATGGATTGGGATTTATTCACTCATAGTTTAATCCTGCGGGGCGGGATCCAAGAATTGGTTATCAATGGTTGCAAAATATCTTCTCCACACTTTAAAAACTTGGTTAAAAATGGTCTTAGTTTATCAACACTACGGTTGGGTGTTGCATCTACAAATATGGATGTTGAAAAGAGTACCATCCTTGCCAATTGGATTTCTAGTCCAGGAAATACATGTATCGGTGTCGATATCGCATTTAATGATTTGGATGGTAAGATCATGGCTCCTTTCAATGAAGTATTCACTAAGAAATCTGAAAATATTAATTTAGTGTTCTCCTCATTGAATCAAACTGGAGTCACTGTTGATGCATGTCAAGACATTGTGAAAAGTTTGAAAAATGTGAAAACATTACGGTTCTTAGATTTAGGTAATAATCCTCAATTATTCCCAGATATTTTACCAACATTGGAGACTTATCTCCCTGAATATCCTGAATTGAGAAGATTACATTTTGAATTTGATGAATTGACTGAAATGTCATTACTGAGATTATCACTGTTATTCCAAAAATGTCCTAAATTGGTTCATGTGTCATTATTAGGTAATTCTAATGTTTCTCCAAGGGTTGCTGCTGCATTATATTCTACAATTAAGCACACCGGGATTTATAACTTGGATGTCGATTATGATTTAATCAATGAGGAGATCTCATCTAAGATGGCGTTCTATTTGATGAGAAACATGGAACGGTTCTTACACAAATCCGAATCAGCCGATCATCACGCTGGTACTCATGAAGAAGAATTGATCTTTGATGGTTCATTAATCACCAAGGCTGCTGAAGCATTACTTGAAACTGAAAATGGTGATGAACAAGCATTGTTTGCTCATTCATTATTGGAGAAGACCATCAAATTACGGGTGGACATCCACAGTTCCATGGATAAGTTGTTCAAAGATAGAGAGGAGGGTAAGTTGTCATTAGAGGGTAAGGAAACATTATTAAGATTTTGTTTATTGGATGATTCCCTGGAATCCATTATCCACATTTTCACTGATGATCACTCTGAAAGAAAGTCAGTTACTGATGCCAACTTGGATAATCACGGCTTCTCCGAGAGACCACAATTGATGAGAGAATTATCCAGTCATTTGCCTATGCATAAGGACTCTTCTGATATCATGTACACTGGTCCACTTGTGTCACCAACAAATTCCCACTCTTCATACTTTGACGCTGATCATCAAGAGATGCCACCTGCTGAGGAAGTCGAAGTGGCACCTCATCACGTTGTTGTTGATGATAGAGCTACTCCTATCGACAACCTCACGGGTAAGCCTGTGTTTATGAGAAGATCCAGTACTACATCCTTGCAAGCTAGAAAGATTGAAGAGGAAGAAGGTGAATTCCATAGATGGGGTTTCTTCGTGCAACAACAGAACCACATTTTGCCTGCTGATCAAGAACAACAAAAATTACAGAACTTTAGTATGGGTGGTAATGGTGCTGGCAAGACAAGTACTGCTGCCACTGTTGATCGTACTACCACTGACTCTAAAAAGGCAGCTTCACCTTCTCCTGTTTCTCCTCCTGTTGCACCTATTACTGCACCTGCTCCAAAGATTCCTGCCATCCATCAGGGCCGTGCAGAACCATTGGCTGCTAGTGCTAGAATTCCAGCTAAATTACAAGCTACTGCACAATTAGGTAAGAAGGAATTCAAGATTAAAGATATTCCATCTGGTCCTCAATTAAGAGAAGCTGTTATCAAGGCTAAAGGTATTGAAAGTGTTTCTGATTTGATTACCAAGATGAACAAAGATATTAAACAGATTAATACTATTTATGGTGGTAACGATGTGGTCTCGCAAGCAATGGTTACCGATACTAATTCATCATTCGCTGGGAATGATTCCAATAACTCTAAGAATAAGGAACCACTGACCGCTGTGGTGACTGCAACTGATAACAGTAACGATAAGACCACCACCACTACCAATGATAATGGTATCATTGAGGAACCATCTTCTCCACTTTCCTTGAATAGTATGGATGATTATTTTAAGAATGCACCAGATGATCATGCTGTTGAGGGGAAGGCTGACGAGGTGTATGAAAAACTTCTTGATGATGTTGTCAGAGTGAGATCTAATAGATCAATAGGCGATGATGTTGTCAAGGTGAGATCTAACAGATCTATTGGATCAGCCAAGGATTAAATCTTTTAATACATTACTATTTTTTTTTTTTATCATTATTATTATTATTTTATTTTTTTGCATACCCTTATAAATATGTTTCCAGTTATTCCTTTGCATTCTATACATACTATTCACATATAGATATATACACAAATACTTAATTCTATGCTTTTTTATTTAACTCGTTGCCCCTAATATCCGCGTCGATTATTTTCCAAATCGACGCGTAGCACTTTTGAGGCGTCACGTCGTTTATCTTTGTTTACTTTTTAGTGGATAAGGTTTTTGATCTTAACTCCATGTTTTGGTTAACCTTATACTTTGTTTTGATTTTTATTTGACACATCGTTTGTTTACTCCTTAACCTATTACTAACAACGGGGTTATCCGCTTCTCTGTCACTACACACTTCACAGGCTTCAAGGTATCTTGCATGCTTCTTCTTTTTCTTTTTTCTCTGTTAAATAATTTTATTATTATTATTACATTACAACTTTCTTTGTACACATTTTGTTATTCCATTACCTGTTGATTCAGTATACATCACTAACCATGGCTAAACAGAAAAAGAAAGCTAGTCAGAAAAGACTAACTCGAAAACAGTCTCAGGGACACAAACAAAATTTGCAAAAATATCAACAACAACAAGAACAACAACAAACTGATGAATTTTTTCAAGATACCAATATCTCCGATGTGATACCAATTGTGATATCAAGTGTATCATTGTTGATATCTGTTTACTCTTTGATGAAGGACACCGCAACACCATTCAAGGTTGGGCCAGGACCCTCATTTGTGGTTATGGTTACATTAACGGTGCTCCATTTTTTAATGATAAACAAAACTGATACCATAGATGATGGAACATCAATTATGATGTTAAGTTTGTTACCATTAGGATATGCTTATTGGAAAACAGCTAATATCAAATTGAGTATATGGGCATTAATAGATCCATGCTTTATCTCGTCAATCTTGTTATCTCTATCATCAGTGATGGTGTATAAATGGTATGATGAAACTCCTGTAGAAGCTCCACCGTTAGATATGGATGCCATTCTAAGGGACACCGCTACGGAAGAACTAGGTGAATCTGTGACTCCAAGAATTCCTCACCTACGCAGCAACTCAATTTCACTTATTAAGATCTCATCTCCTATTCAAAGTATTTCTGGAGATGATTTAATATTTAGAGGAAGAACAAACTCTCTCCGCAGAATGTCATCTCTCAAGGAGAACAGCAATAATAACACTAATATCAACAACAACAATAATAATAACCTAAAAAGAAGAAGCCTAATAAGTGCTAATAGCACTCCATCAAGTATATGTGGATCGCCTAATGTTTCATTGAGTGACATTGATAGTTCTCTGAGCCTGTTTGACCTTGATGTCAGTATGTCATCCCTGGATACTGGGTTTGCTCCTAGCCCTACAACAGAGGTGAGAGTCAAGAGACGGTCTTTATTCCTGGAAAATTATGAACACTTGAAACAACTTCAGGGATTCGCAGAGGAACCAGAACAACAACAACAATTACCGATTAGATCGGTATCATTATCAGAAAGACTCAAGGAGAATAATGCTAGTCATGACTCAGGTTTAGGTTTAAGTAGTCCTGGTGCATTTCATAATACTTCTGGTAAGTATACGTTCTCTACGATTACCCATTTATTCAACGGTGATGATTTAACGTCGGAAAATTCTAATTCCTCATCGAAACTCACTCTAAGACCATTAAAATTAGTCAATGGTTTATCATGATATAATACACCCCTCTGTATCTTATGCATCTTCCCCTTCGTTCTCTTTTACGTTCTTTGTCATTTATCTATTAATACAATCCTTTAAAAACTCCCGCTACCAAAAATAAAACAAACCCGTATTCGTAATCTGACAGTAGCCCATACTGTCTCCAAAAACCAAAACAAAAAAAAATAGAGAGAGATCAGAAGAGTATTGCAGGTATACAAGAATACCATCAATTACAGCAACCCGAATCTAGAAATAAATGTCTATAAGGAGATCTCCTAGAAGAGGGAACACCCCACAGCGAGATGCCATTGAATCAATCGATCGTGTTGTTCTATTATCGGATGAAGAACATGAGGGCATCACGTCTAGTGACGGAAGTGATAATAATGCTGGTAGATCTTTACGGAAACGATCACAACAACCAAATTACAATTTGAAAAAATTAATAACATCACAGATCCCATTGATACCGAGCAGGCATACAGTTGTTGTACCTGTTGTGAACCAAGATCAAGAACACCAACAACAACAACAACCTGTGAAGAAATCCGCGTACACACCTAAACCAGTTCTGGTCGATGCTAATGGACAAATCCTTAGACGTGGTCGTGGTAGACCACCGAAGAATCCAGTTTTCAAGACAATTACAGGAGAACAAGTATTATTACAGAATGTTAATACCAGTTCAATGATACATAAACCAAGCCATAATTATAATTATAATCATAGTCGTATACGAAAGCGGAACAACAGTTTAAATGTGACTCTAAAATATGATCCACACAGATATCAATCGTATATCAAGACTCATCCACGTACTGTGATACCATTGGGTAACCGATCTTCTCATTCTATTATAAGGATCCGGAATCCATTGAATCCAAGTGTGAGAAATCCACTTGAAGTTAATGAGGATGAATTTGAGATCCCATATAGAGGATTATTTTCATTTGAAGATGGTAACACCTATTACACTCGTCCCACTAAGGAATCTAAGGAATTATTTAAAAAATTATTATTCGAAAGTGAAATATTAAATGATAAAAATAGTGATTCCGCATTGATTAAGAGATTGACACCATTAGAGGAACAACAACAAAAGGATTATGAAGCACAAACATTAACTGTGTCTAAGATGAGATGTGTACATTTTAAAGGATACGAAATTGACACTTGGTATAAATCTCCATACCCACAGGAATACTCATCCAGGTATGTACTCCATTTATGTGAATATTGTCTCAGATATTATAACTCTGCATTTAGATTACAACGTCATGAATTGAAATGCCAATATTTGAGGCACCCACCGGGGAATGAAATTTACAGAGATGGGAAATTGGCTATGTTTGAAATTGATGGTCGTAAGAATGTGATCTATTGTCAAAATCTTTGTTTATTTGCTAAATTATTCTTAAATTCAAAGACATTATATTACGATGTGGAGCCATTCATGTTTTATGTTCTTTGTGAAGTTAAATTTAATCCTACAAGTAAAGAATTTGGTTACCACTTTGTTGGATATTTTTCTAAAGAGAAATTGAATGGTACTGGGTATAATTTAAGTTGTATTTTGACATTACCGATTTATCAAAGAAAGGGATACGGTAATTTTCTCATTGATTTCAGTTACTTGTTATCCAAACGAGAATACAAATTGGGGACCCCGGAGAAACCCTTGAGTGACTTGGGATTATTGAGTTACCGAAACTATTGGAAAATTTCTGTTGCCAAGGCATTAAAGCAAATCATTGAATTGACGCCACCACCTAAGAATCTCTCTATTGAAGATATTTGTAATTTGACGGGGATGATCCATAATGATGTGATAGTGGGGTTAGAACAATTAAGAGCTTTAGTGTATGATCCAGAATCCGGTAAATACGGGGTCACAATTAATGTGGCTACCATTGAACAAACGTTGACTAAATGGGGTAGCCGTGGTTATGTGCAGCTAGAACCAGAGAATTTGATTTGGAAACCAGTGATTTTGGGACCAAGTGGTGGGATCAACACTACATCTACTATGGTGATCACTACGGAGGAACCAAAAGAAGAGGAGGAACAACAACAACAACTTGCTTCTACTTTAGATCAATCTAATGGTGTCACTTTGACCACTACGAATTCTATCAATGGTAATAAATATGATGAAAAGGGTAATAAATTGATGTCCAACATTTCATTAATTTTGAATTTCATGAGAGATGATTTAGAAGATGATAGAGATCTTGAAGTGCAAACTTTAGAGAAAATTAAATTTGAAAATGTTGATGATATCAGTCAACCCGAGGTGACCCCAGTTGGAGATCTCACTCAGAGTGTCCCCGAAGAGGCAGAATTACAACGGAGATTTGATTTTAAGACAAGTGTTACGTGTTTTCCTGGAATGAATGAAAATAAGAAACCGATTGTTAAACGTAAATCTGTTATTGTGATGGAACCTGTGCCAGCTGAAGAATTTATCCCGGAAATTGAATTGGAAGAGGAAGAAGAAGAAGATGACGATATAGATGATGCCGAAGATGATCTGGAATTTGATGAATCCAGTTCTGGTGAAGATACCAGTGATAATGAACTTGTATAATATATGTATCATAAATATATGACTCAATAAGTCATCCCGCAATTATTGCTTATCTGAACACGGTAAAAAAAAAATTTTTTTTTATAAAGAGTCATCACATCACATTTATATCAGATGATATAACTACATGTATATACGTGATTTTATAAGTTATACTATTTCTATAAATAACATCACATTTTACAATTCACCCTTTTTTTAGTACCAATTTTAAATTTTAATTGTGTTGCTTAATTAACCCTGTCAAAGAACAATTTTCAATTTGGGCATAGTTTTTAACTTTCTTTTAGTGTGTTTTTTAGTACCACAAAAGTTACATCCACCTTTTTTTTTCAATTTCAAATACCAGTTTCATTCATAAAGGAAGATCTTGAAGCTCTAGAATCTTTGACAAAATACTATATATATATTACCACCCGATTCCTTAATTCATACAAAAAACCACCACCAGAAGATTCAAAAATTTCTACCCCCCCCATATACAAGTGACTCATCTCATCACAGATATACATATATACATATCCACCATGATCAATCCAGACGAGGTACAATTATTCAAAACTCCAATATCTGTATTGAGTATACCTAGAGAAAACTTTTGGTTTTTCAAATCTGGTACATTAGAATTAATGCATTACATAATGGAACGGAAATCTGCTACAGATATAGATTCCAATTCATTACCAGAGACTCAATCTATATCGTCATCTGAGTATGATGATTCATTATTAGATGATACAGGGATATCTAATTCAGTGCAAGCATTGAATCAATTAAATTTATCACATTCTAGTAGTAATACTACAAATAAAACGTATCCCGATTCATTGACATCACCCTCATCAATATCGGCACCTCAATTTGAATCATCAGTTATGATGACGACACCTAAATCTAATTCCCATGGTGCCATGAATAGATATTCTAAAGTGTTTTCTATAGCTAGTTCTATGGTACCTGAAAGGGAAGATTCTATTGAGGAAGCCGATGATGGATTATTTTTCCATTTCACCACTACACCTAATGAAATCACTTTAATGGTGTCTACTAAATTGATGCAACGATTTTTCAAATTACCATTCAGTAAAGGTGGTAAATTGGTGGAATATGATTTAGTCAAGGAGGAATATCTTATATTACAAGTTATAAGTGATGGTGAAAATATTGGTAAAAAGATTTTAGAATTGACACAACCATTGAGTATTAACGATATATCAATTTATTTTTTATCGAATTACTTTTCTGATATTATATTGATACCAGTTAAAAGTAAACAAAAAGTGTTAGACATCATTAGAGGTGATGATGAAGTTGCCGTTGTTGATGATGCCGATACCGATGCCGTTACCGTTGCAGGTGATACATTAGAGAATGCTACATTTGAATTATTTAAGAAATTTCATATTAAACCTGAAGTAAGAGAAGATGTTGAATTAATTTTGACTGGAGCTCGTTCAGGTGATTCACAAGAAGTGATGTCACAAGTTATAAGATCATTAGTGCGATTACCTATTGAAGATTTTAGTGAATATTTTTCAATTACTAGAACTCCTATGAATGAAATTGCTTTAATGGTTGATCCAAGAGAATTGAAAGGATTATTGAGATTTAATTCTAGTCAACTCTCTGGTTCATTACAAGATTGTTATTATCCATTAGTGGTAAATTTAGATCAATTACCACCTGAACAATTAAAGGGGGTAGTAGCCGGTGTGGCTAATAAATTAGTTAACAAATTAGGTGTCGATGAATTAAGTTATTTAAGTTTAGGTAAATCTAGTGTTGTATTGATCCCTGATCTGTTTATAGATGTAGTGAAAACTATGGTTAATGGGTTGTAATTACTATAATTGATATATATATATATAAAAAGAAATTTTTTTTTTCCATATCTAAGATAACGAACGCAATTTCTAATTCGGGTGGGTACCGATCACCGAGTCAGTGGTGATTCCGAGAACTTCCAAAAACTGATATTGTCTCCAATGGTTAACTGTATCGGTATACCCAGTATTAATTGAGTACACCACATTACATGTCCTACCTTCTCTCTCTTGTCTTCCTCTTCTGTTCTCCACACTATCCACCATATTCTATCCCCTCCCACTGACTACCCGCCACAACAATCCAAAGCCTCCACCGTCTTCAAATTTCTTATCTTTTATGTAGTGTGTATGCGAATAATTTCCGTAAACGGCACAAAGGTACCCACTTATTCTCTAAATAAGTATAGCCGACGATTGAAAGGCATTTTATAGCTATTAGTGGCTCGTCTCTTGTCTCACTGCAACGTTGGCTCATCTCGTATCCTCATCTCTTTTATCTTCTTTAACCCTGTGTTTTTTTTTCTCTTATTAACTTATTAATTTATTAATTTTTATATTATTCATATACACAAATAATACTATATATTAACAAATGGCTACAAAGAATTCTCCTCAAAGTTGGGATCCAGAAGATGATAATTTATTGATCCACTTAAAAGAGGTGAAAAATTTAGGTTGGAAACAGATCTCTTCTTATTTCGAAAATAGAACTTCAAATGCTTGCCAATTCCGTTGGAGAAGACTCAAATCGGGTCAACTAAAATCAACTAATACAACTACTACATCAGAAATCACAGCAATTAATAATAATACTACCACCACCACCACCACCACCACCACCAACAATTATTTACAATCTTCACCGATTCAAATCACGCATCGTAAATCTAGTGATGCTTCAATTCATCATACTAGAATAACTAAACTTAAGAATTCATCTCATTTAAGTTTAAGAAGATCATCTAGTATTGAATCGCAGGACGTTAAATTGAAAATACTAGATCAACTATCAACACCAAATAATGGTGAATTGTCGGCCTCGGCGTCTTCATCTGAAGAAGACGACGAAGATGAAGAAGATGAATTAAGTGATGTTGATTCTGATGATTCCAAGGCTACATCTGTTTCATGTTCACCACCTATTACAACTACAATGGCAACACCTGTGCCAACTCATGGGAAATGGAATAACTGGTTTATTCCAACTCCAGTTATTTATTCAAATAAAGTGTGGACTAAAGATGAAGATCAATTAATAATGGATCGTTTCAAGAATAATTTAAATTTTGATGAATTAAGTATACTATTACAATCGAAAACTAATTCTGAAATTATCAATAGAATTAACTTATTAGAGAAGAGAAATAAGTTAAGCATTAATTCATTATTAGATAGTCAAGTTGTCTGAATTGAATACCCCTCGAATTAATTCAACCAATCAGAATCTCTGATTTTTGATATTTTTTTGACTGCGGTAGCGGTAGCTGTTGTACCGACCGTATTTTTTTTTTTATTATTATTATTTCTATTTCTTTAGCTATTTGTGTTTTGTTAATCACTCTTTTTTTATTATTATCACTTTATGTGTTTCTTGTCTTTCATTGATCGTTTTTGACTTGTGTTTTTTTTACTTTTAATTTTTGGTGTGTTATATTGATAACAACACCAAAAAAAAAAATATTTTTTTTTGTTTTTTTTTCTAAACCATTATATATCTGGTTCATATATAACATTATTTGGTTTACTTCGTTTTTATTCTTCTTTTTTAACAAAAAAAATATATATATTAAATTATTATTTTACATGTATAAACATAGAATGACTCAATTGATTCAATCACCAAAATTCTTGAAAATTCCGAAATATTATGATATAGCTATAAATTTAACCGATGACATGTTTAATGGATCTTATAGATCATCGAATCACCATAAATCGGATATCGGTGATATACTTCATAAGGCTAAATTATTCAATATTGATAGATTATTATTGACAGGTGCATCACTTAATGAATCACAGAGAACAATTGAATTAATGGATAAATTCAATGATGATGAATTATATCCAATTTTACATTGCACTGTAGGTGTTCATCCATGTACGGTATTAGAATTTGAATCAAATCCGGTAAACCATTTATCAAAATTACGTGAATTAATTATTAATAATAAAGATAAAGTTAAAGCATTCGGTGAAATTGGTTTAGATTATGATAGATTATTTCATACTCCAAAGGATAAACAATTATATTATTTTGAATATCAATTAAAATTAGCTTGTGAATTTGAATTACCTTTATTCCTTCATATGAGAAATGCATTTAATGATTTTTGGGATATTCTATTACCATTCATTAATGGTACTCGTCTTGATGGATTAAAATTGAAAAATCAAAATTTCGTTGTTCATTCATTTACTGGTACTCAAGAAGAATTACATAAATTAATTGAATTAGATGGTTGCTACATAAGTGTTAATGGTTGTTCATTGAGAACTAAAGAAAATTTAGATGTATCCAAATTGATACCATTAAATAAATTAATGATTGAAACTGATTCTCCCTGGTGTGAAATTAAGAGAACTCATGATTCATATAAATATTTGACAACAATTCCAAATGAATTTTATCCTTACAATATTGAATTACCAGATGAAATCATTAATCAAAGTAAGAAAAATCCAATTTATAGATTTAATGAATTTATCAATATACCATTAGTCAAATCACAAAAATTTGATTCATTCGATAATTTACAAGGTAAATTAATTTCACCATTGATTAAATCAAGAAATGAACCTTGCTTAATAGGATTTGTAGCACAAGTCATGGCTACTATTAAAAATTGTGATCCATCAGAATTAATTGAATCATGTTACAATAATAGTGTTAAAATATTTGGTTAAAATACGGTAGACAAGGATAATTGTATATAAAAATAAAAAAAAGTAATATACTAAAATTAATGATCAAAAAGAGAAACAAAAAATAATTGAAATATAAAAGGAAACAAAAACAGTAACTGTAGGAGCAAGATAAGATTAAATTAAACTCTAAAGAGAAGAGAAAAGATAAAAGAATATGAAAAAAAAAAAACAGATAAGACAAAACAAAGCTGTAAAAACAAGAAAACAAAAAGAGAGGAAGGGAGGGAGAAAAAGAGGAATGCTTCACGGTGGGGTAGATTGATCTATACCCTCCTTCAAGGTAATATCTACCTAAATCTATAGGAAAAATGCAAAAACCTTGGTGGAAAGTTTCAAATTCAATTGATAAGTAGGGGGAAAAAAATATAAAAACGGAACATTTCATAAACATTAATGTAACAGCAAAGAATATAAAAGGAAGTTGAGAAGTATGAAAAGCAAAATCGAAGAAGAAGAAGATGGAGAAGAAAAAAACAAACCCAGTGTATGTAACAAGTTAAAGGAAAAAAAAAAACGAATTGGAAGAAGGAAAAGAAGAATAATTTCATTAAAAAAAAAATCTATATTAACAAAAAAGAAGAAAAATGCAAAATAAGGATTTATTATTTGACGTATGGTAAGTTATTGAAATGTATGATATTTGTTAAGATTATGGTTTCTTTACTATGTATTTATTGGATTTATTCATTATTTTTCTTCTTCAATTTTCTTCTCAGCTAATGGAGCAGTTTTCTCGTCATCTTCTTCATCTTCTTCTTCATTAATTTCCTCCATGTTGCCATCATCATCTTCTTCATCATCTTCTTCCATGACTCCTAATGATTGTAAAATTGATGATGTAGATGAATCTAGATAAATTATGTTATTACCTGTGGAAATATTAGTGGCACTCAATAATTGTTGTAGAATAGCTGGTGGATAACCTTTATCTTCTGAATCATCATCAGATAATTTAGAATTAGATAAAGTGGATCTGCCAATTGTTTCATCTTCTTTATTATTTGATAATTTTGTGGTTATATCAACATTGTATAAATCTATTGATAATTCATTTGGACTTGGTAATTTACTGTATTCAGATGCGGTAACCTTTTCACCGATCTTTTCATACCATGCTTCTAAACTTTCAGATCCATTTAATAAAGCCACTATACACACTGACATGTTATCACATCCTATACCTGAACCTCTAGAATTTGGAGCTAAACAGGTATCCATCATTTTTTCACAAATTTCTGTAAATGGTTGTTTATCCTTGACACCTCTTCTAACAAAATCGATAACTTGTTGAGAGGTTAAACAATCCCAAATACCATCGCACGCCAACACAATGAATTCATCTTCACTAGTGATTTCATGTTCAATGATATCAGGTAATGCTGTAACTTGTTGTTCCTCTGCAGGTAAATGTGGAGCTTTCTTAAATTCAAAATCACCGATACCTCTACTCAAGGCTAAATTACCATTGACTCTACCTAAATCGACGTACCCGCCGGCGGCAATGATTCTAGCCTTTTCACCTTCATTGGTAGGTTTATGGTCAAACGATAATGGTTTCACCACACCATTGATTGACATAATAGTTCTTGAATCACCTGCGTTACCACAAATAATTTTATCCTTAGTGATGATAACAGATGTAGCTGCACAACCTGATGTATCCTTTGATAATTCTGGATCTTTCAATATGGCCACGTCTGCAGCTAAGAATGTATCTCTCAAGGCTTGTTGATAATCCTTTGATTTAAAAGTGTCAACACTTTTCAAGATATCTGGTAATTTAGCACCAGTGAATAGGGCCACTTTTTCACCTCCATGTCCATCGTAGACACCGAAGAATGCCACTTGAGATTCAGATTTATCACCTTCATGAAGGTTTAAAATTGTAGAATGAGAATCTTCCATTGAAGTTCTCCAACCTTGCATACATGATAATCCAAAAGTGACAAAATTGTCACCACCTTCTTCAGAGGATTTTTCTGTAACTGGATGTGTTAATATTTGACCCATTGTAGAGAGAGAGTGTGTGTGTGTGTGTGGTGTATATTAATTAATGGATGGGTGGAGGGCAATCTATATGTGTATTATGGGAAACCAGAATTGATTAAGTTTTTGCTAAATTCTTAATTTCTATTATTGAATTGATGTAGTTTATACAGAGTTGAAATCCTGTGTTATTTATGTCAAAGCAATTGAAGGTGGGAAAAGAGGCAAGGGGGAAAGAAAAAAAAAATATTTAATAACAACAAAGCAATTTAGTTTTGTTCTTCTATTTGTAATATGAAAGTGAGACTGGTGATATTAGTATCAGTTATATTTGATAATACAATAACCTATTTAAATTCTTCTTATTAATAATAAAAAAGCCTTTAATAATTTAAATTAAAAATAAGGAAAACCCGTTTTTTAAAATTAAAAAGATAAGTATTGTCACAAAAACAAAAAAAAAATTCGAAAAAAAACAAAAAAAAAATTTTTTTTTTTTGAAAATCGACTCATTTAAAAAAAACAAAAAACATCTTTACACGTAGTCGATCGACGCTGTGTAGAGATGTTTCAATTGAGTTCGTTTTTTTTTTGATCTTCTTCGAAATTATTCAATTTTGCTGAACAAAACGTATGTTATAAATAAATGGGATATCTTTATATATACAAAATTAATTATTAATTGATTATTTATTATTTGATATAATCTAATCATAGATCATCATATCTGTTAATAATCGATATTTAATTAATATACAAATATCAACAAATTATATATATATATAAAGTGTTGTATTTCAATTGACAACTTTAAAAAAAAAAAAAAACAACAACTTATTTAAATTGCTGGTTATTCAATTTAATCACATATATATATTTTGATTTGTTTACTTTCATCTTAATATTGGTTCATCAAATTCAATTGATTATATACCTTAATTACATTCAACTCTTAGGTTAAGAAACACAACAAACCAAACAAAAAAAATTAATTAGTGTAGGCAAACTAATTAAAAAAATACTGCATTATACACATACACACAGCTCACATACAATGGATTTAGATTCAGATATTCAAATGGAAGATGTCATTGAACATCCATCCACTACTATAACTACAACTACAACGACTAATGAAGATTCTAATAATGATGGTACCCCAATATCAACGATATTACCTATTTCAACTACAAACCCCACTACACAGATAAATACTTTAGATGGTTGGATAGAACAATTAAGTCAATGTAAACCATTAAGTGAAGAATCAGTTAAAGAACTTTGTGCTATGGCTGTAGAAGTTGTCAAGGATGAACAAAATGTGCAACCAGTTAATGTACCAGTGACCATTTGTGGTGATATCCATGGTCAATTTCATGATTTAATGGAATTATTCAAAATAGGTGGTCCATGTCCGGACACAAATTACTTATTCATGGGGGATTACGTCGATAGAGGTTATTACTCTGTCGAAACAGTTAGTTATTTGGTTGCTATGAAAATTAGATATCCAAAGAGAATCACTATATTAAGAGGTAACCACGAATCACGTCAAATCACTCAAGTTTATGGATTCTATGATGAATGCTTTAGAAAATATGGATCTGCTAATGTTTGGAAAATTTTCACAGATTTATTTGATTATTTCCCAATTACTGCATTGGTGGATAATTCAATTTTTTGTTTACACGGTGGGTTATCACCAATGATTGAAACAATTGATCAAGTTAGAGAATTAAATAGATTCCAAGAAGTGCCTCATGAAGGTCCAATGTGTGATTTACTTTGGTCAGATCCAGATGATAGAGGTGGATGGGGTATCTCACCAAGAGGTGCAGGTTTCACATTTGGTCAAGATATCAGTGAACAATTTAATCACACTAATGGATTAGCATTAACTGCTAGAGCACATCAACTTGTCATGGAAGGTTATTCTTGGTCTCATCAAGATTTTGTTGTCACTATTTTTTCTGCTCCTAATTATTGTTATAGATGTGGTAATCAAGCCGCTATAATGGAAGTGGATGAACATCATAATAGAGATTTCTTACAATATGATCCATCAGTTAGACCAGGTGAACCAACGGTGACTAGAAAGACTCCAGATTATTTCTTGTAAGTTTTCCATTGTTTTTTTTGTTTTCTTCTCTTTTCTTCTTCCCCAACTTAGTTTAGGTTTTTCTACTCACATAAGTCGTTTTTATTGTTTGTTACATTATTCGGTGTTATAACTCTTTCTTTTCGTTTTTGGTTCATTATAATGGATTATAAAACTATCTCTCTCTTTCTCTCTTTTTATTTTTTTTTTTTTCATCATTATCAATTTAAACTTCTTCTAGCACTTGTGTTTCTTTTTATTTGTTTTATGTGGACATCACTAGCAGTGTGATGTACTTTGTCGTTTTTTTCTATATTTTTTTTTCTTTATTTTAATTCTTCTTTCTTCTTCTTTTTTTTACATATCTCCATCCTGCAATATATTAACTTGTTTCGTATTACTAATTATTTTAAATAGAGGCAATTATTTAAATTAAAAAAAAAAAGAAACAAAGTAAAAAGCATTAAAAACTGTACTCATATATACATATTTCATTTAGTGATTTGAAATGTCCAAGGTAATAATAAATGAACATTTTTATCATCATCGATGAATTTAGAGACAGCCGAATATGAACCTCTAGCTAATAATCCACTTGGAGCTTCAACTGGATCAAACATTTTTTCATAAAATGTAGTATCTTCAGTATTTGGAGCGAATGAACCCAATGGTTCATCAAATTTATCAACGGTGATTCCAGTTTTTTTGACTGCCTGTAAATATTTTAATCCAGTTATAATTTCATGTTGAACTTTAAATTTAATAGTTAGTGTATAAATAGATTTTTCCTTAATTTTGAAATGAATTTTTTTATCTTTCAATGCTTGTTCATTAATAACGTCAGCCAGATCAACTATAATTGGTTCTTGACCCTCAATTGATAAAGTCATCGATATGATAACGACCTTTCTTGTATCACCTGGTGTGACAGGTAATAAATTACCCGTACTCAATCCTAATGATTTTTTCCATTTATTTAATGATTCATCTTGAGCATCTAAGTTAGCATACTCTTCGATAGTTTTCTTTTCACCAACTTTGAAACCTGGAATTTCTTCAGGAACTAATTCATCCGTAGACATGGTTAAATATTGTATTATAGAATTAACTAACCAGTATCTAAGAGTAATACCTGTTTACAAACTTTGTTGTTCATTTTTTTTTTTGGTGGTTTTTTTTTTTTGATGAAACACACAAAAAAAAAAACGCGTTGTTCTACACGTGACTTGGAATAGTGTAACGGTGATTGTTGTTGCTACCGTCTTATCTAACCATTGCTAAGACTTATCATAGTTAATTTATTCTTATATAGATTACATCTAAACTACGATATTACATGAACACACAATAACTAATCAGTGCGCTTGTAACCCTATATCTAACGTCTTCGTCGTCACCTTCCCGGTATTAATACCTTGACCAACGCGCACTTACCAAATCGGTACATAAGATCCGCCAGGAGATATATCTTAAATTTGTGTATTGTCCGAACAAACGCTTTTAGGGTCCTTCTATTTAAGTTAATTTGATATTAATTTTTATTTTTTTTTCAATAGATAAATATATTGATCAATTACTGTATTCCCTGCTGATTCAATCATCCATTCACTAATAATCAAATACAGCAAATCATACACCACAACAAAAAAATAATAGACAGAGGTTGTGCTGCACAAATGGAAAACTCTGCTGTTGCAAAACCGGCAAAACCAAGAAAATCTACAAAGGCTACAAAGGCATGCACTAACTGTCGTAAGAGAAGAGTCAAATGCAATTTTGAAATCCCCTGCGATAGATGTATAGCTAGGGGGAGAGCCTCGTTGTGTACCAGAGAACCAGTCATTGTGGATGGATTGTTACTCAATAATGATCCATCAGAGTTAAGATACTCAAATGAAAATGAAATACTGAAAAAAAAAATCAAAGAATTGGAAAGTACCATTGTGGGACTCAAAGATATGATATCCAATAGTGAAACGGTAGATACCACTACAAGAACTACACCAGATCATTCTGTGAAATCATTCGATAATTTCCAAGTTTACACTTTCGATTCTAGAGTGAAATCGATTCGAAATAAAATACCCGCTCAAGAACCACAACAGAAACAACAACAACAACAGCAACCAATCAAACATGAATCTCCTGATGACGTGACTGCTCCAAAGGATGAAAAATGGGAAACCTTTTCATCCATTATAACTTCATTGAATAATGTATTTGCGCAAAGATTTAGAGATATAGAGAATAGCAATTTAAATGGTGACACAGAAGAATGGATTAGATTGCAAGGTCATGAAAGAGCTGAAGTGTGGAATTATCAATTACATATTATATCAACGGTGACTAAGAAACAATCTGATTTAATTCTTAGAAGAGCATTTCAAGTAACCCATTTATACAATGTAATCGATAAACAAACTTTCATGAGGGATTACCTAGAACATTTCAATGATGATAACGATCAAACTAAACACGTCACTGCATTTTATTCTGTGTCTCATAAGAAATACAATTTCTTAGCTCAATATTATTTATTAATGTATATTGGACTCCATTATTCAGATGATAATTTACAAGAAGAATTATCATTCACCAATGAACAATGGGATTTCTTCCCAAGAACGTTTTTCTCATGTGGATGGGAATGTCTATTTAGAGGGAAATTCTTGGCTTACCCGGATTTTGAAGCAATTCAAACTTATGGATTAATGAAATTATGTTCCCATAATTTAGGTGGTGTCCATTTACAAAGTTCTTTATTATCTAATAATTGTTATAATGCAAGGGCATTAAAATTGGATTCATTGACTTGTGATTCTGATCCCGTGAAAATCAATAATTGGTGGTCATTGGTGTGCGCCGATTGGTATGAATGTAATTATACTTGTCCATTGATATCAGAGGGTTCATTCACTACACCAATGATACCTAAATGGACTATTGAAGATAAATTATTAAATGAACAAAATTATTATCAATATAATTGTATTAAATTGGCTACAATCAAAAAGCGGTATTACTCCAATGAGGCTTGTTTCAATGATGAAATAACACTTGACTCCTTAAGAAGAGCCAATTTGGAATTACAATTATTGAATATGCAATTACAAGATGATATAGTGAAACACAAGCAACATTTAGGGATCCGCAGTAATGATGAACTATCTATGACAATGAAATTCACAATCTTCTTAATTAGATATCTCATTCAATATGATAAGGTGTTAGTCAATTGTAAGATGTCTGTATTCATGACATCTCAACAATGGAATGATGTTTGCCATGAGACTTGTTGTAATGGTTGCAGAGTATTGGTGAATCAATATATATCTAAGGGTGTACCTATTTTATTTAAGAAATTGTGGTATGTCCCCGAGACTGCTGTTTCAGCTATGGTTTTCTTATTATTGGATTATAGATTGAATCGTGTACAATCATTGAAAGATCAAAAGGAGATGATCGCATTAGCTAATTCTATGATTCCAATTTTATCATCTTATAGACAAGTAATGAGACCAGCTATTAAAGGGATTCACGTCATTGAAAAATTACTTGATTTTTTATTCAGTAAAAGAGAAAGTGATTATGAATCATACGATGAATCAATTATAGATTCAAACGTAGATGATGGTCGCTCTGTGAATGTTGTTAATGAAGGATCATCGTCTTCCCAATATCAACAAGTTGAACCAATTCATCCACCACAATTGCAACCATTTGGACCAATGAATCAACAACAACAACAACAACAACCAACTAATATCGTTCCACCAGTGTTTAACAATGATGATGGATGGGAATACCCCGGTAATTCACTTGATGCATTGAGAGATAACGGTTGGGAACAATTCTTAGATTCCATTGATGATCTTAAGATGTCATTTGATTTTAGTATATCATAACATATCCGGCGCACCGCCTTAGATTTTTTTTTTTTTTTACTGCAGCCGGAAATCACCGATCATCAAAAATTGTATATTTTATCAACGTAATTTTTATATTCATTTCTTCTTATTATTCATTTCATTTTATTTTAAAATATAATAATCATAATCATGTCCATTCCAGCACCACAAGATTTGACTAATTTACCCAAAGAACAAGTTAGAGAAATATTAAATTTATTATTTGAACCTTGTTTAACATTAACAAATTATTTAATTCCAAGATTATTCTCTCATGGTCAAATTTATTCATCATATAAACAAATTATAGAGAATTCTAGAATCCATTTATCTAATTTAAAATTAGAATATTCAAATAGTTCACCAAATTCAAATCAAAATTTGAAAAAAACAATTGATGAAATAGTTTCAGCTCATCCAAGATTAGGTCCACCAAAGTCAACTTTAAATACGACGGAAGAACTCTCTAATCATTCTAAGAATGAACAAGCTAGTTTAAATTCAGGTAATCCAGAATTAGCTACAAAATTAATTGAATTAAATGATTTATATGAAAAGACTTTCCCCGGTTTAAGATTTGTTGTTTTCGTTAATGGTAGATCAAGAGATGAAATTATTAAAATTATGAATTATAGAATTAAAAATAGTGATATGATTGGTGAAATTGATGAAGCATTTAATGCAATGTGTGATATTGCCCTGGATAGAGCCAGAAAAATTGGTGCAAAGTTATAAATATTTTACATAGTTATTTATTTATTTATTTTGAATATTCTACATTAATCAATTTTGAAAGGAAAGAATATACACGTAATATATATAATATAACAGGTATTGATAGATTCAATCCTTACCTTCATTACCATCTTCAACAGTAATAGCTTGAACTTCAGTATTAGATTCTTCTTGATTCCCATATTGGTGATGACCGGCACCACCATTACGGTTATGCGATCTGGATCCCGAATTAGAATTCCATTTGGATCCACCAGTGTTTCTATATTTACCAGGTGGGGCCCCCGAGTTAGAGTTACCACTACCACTGACTCTCATATAACGAGGTTGTTGTTGTTGTGGAACATACGGAGATGGAGGGTACATGCCTGGGTTCCCCATAATGGCACCAGTGGGGATGGAACCAGGTGGAATGCCATTAGTTTGGTAATAGATCTGTTGGCCACCTTGAGAAGAAGATCTTGGGTTACCACCAGGTGGTGGTGGTGGTGGTGGTGGACCCTGACTTGGATCAACATATGGAGGATAATAATACTGAAGTTGAACAGGTGGAACGGCAACCATTGGAACACCCTTATTATGGTCTGAATCAGGAGTCTTAGATGATTTAGAACCGGACATAGGAGCCACTGGGTAGTAATAATAAGGAACTTGCTGTTGATGACGTGGTTTACCGGATTGGGATGAACGACGATGTTGTTGCTGTTGTGGTTGCTCTTGAAATGGATTATGGCCAGAAGAAGGTTGCTTACCGCCCACAGGAGGGTATGGGTAATTAATTGGAACCATTTGCTGAGGTGGCGGTGGTGGTGCTGGTTGTGGGGGGTAGTAACCGTAAGCAGCGGGGGAATTCACTTGAGCATTCTGGAATGAGGGCATAGATTGCACTCTGGGGTACCCATTATAGTAATAATTGGATCCATTACCGCCCTGTCTATAGTGAGGTCCACCAGCGTTATTTCTTCTATTATAGTAAGGTTTATTGGTTCCACTGTAACTTCCTCTATTAGATGATTCATTTGAGTGATACCTTGGATGGTCCTCATCACCTATGGAATCAACATCATCTTCATAATCTTCATCACCAGATTCATCTGTGTGTTCCTTATCTAATCTTTCCTTCACTAATCTATATCTTTCCTCTCTAGTCAATTTATCTTCCTCCATAGTGGAGATTCCAGTACCGGTAGAAGTTTTCTCTATATCGGTATTCTTAGAGTTAGATATAAGTTTATTACCATCTCTTTTCATAATTTTGACATTAGAGATGGTGACAGAATTTTTAAAACTTGAAGATAAATCATCGGTGGTATCAATTTTCAAAATTTCAGAATAATGAGCATACAATTCAGATAATTTAATTCTATTTAATTTCTCAAGTGGATCAAATTTCAAATTTCTGAAATCTAAAGGTTTAATGTTACCATCTTCATCAAATTTAGCTGTTTTCTTAATTTCATCATCTGCATTAACTAATGATGTATTAATTTTATATAAAACCATGGAATAACCATCATTAGATAAGATGTGACCCAAATTATAATATTCAGCAACTTTATGAGTGAGTAATCTATAATAAGAATTTAATGGAGTCAATTTCCAAGAATCTATATTAGGTTTCACAATGAATTCAATAATTTCTGATTCCAAATTTTCTATGAATTCTCTATCATTATTGGATTCCTGTTGTTGTTGGTATGGGAGTTGCCCCTGTTGTTGTAATTGCATTTGCATTTGCAATTGTTGTTGTTGTTGACTGGCTCTACCATTGAGGTTAAACAATGATTTAATTAATATCTCTGGTATAGAATAATTAGATGATAATAATTTAATTATAGCAGGCACTGGTAAGTCATCTGGTATATCAATTGGTTCAAATTTACTATTAGTTTGAGTATTTGAATTATAATGGTTAGCTATTTGTTCAGTTTCACTTTCGATTTCATCATCAGATGGCTGTAGCTTGTTCTTGTCTTGAGAAGAGATGGCAGTGTCATTCTCCGCCGCAGGCACTGAATTTTCAATTATATTGGATTCCTCGGAAGTCATCTGGTATAGTATCTATAGAAAAGAGGGGGGAGGGGGGAGAGAAGGGAGAGAGATGTATGATTCACTTAATTGGATATATAGTAAACGTAAATAAAGGGAATGAATAGTGAATATATATTTTTTTTATTAAAATGTTCTTTTTATTCCTCTTCTTTTTTTTTTATGATTCCGATGGGGGATCTGAAATTAGGGGGCAATAAGAAGGAATGACAGGGGGGAAAAGGGAGGCAATTGAGAGATAGAGACAAACAACAACAAAAAAAAAAAACAAGGAGTGAATGAGTTTAAGAATTGAATAAAATGATTAGTGAATTGAATCAATTAAGAATGAATGAATGAATTGATTGTTAAAAGAAAACGTTTTGTACCCTTTTAATTGTATTAATATTTGGGGCGGAATAGTTTTTTCTTTGTTTGGTTTATTCTTAAAATTTTTTATTTATATATATATATATATATATATCTTGTAATAAGGAATGAGTAGAGGAAATCACAAGTTGAACTTTTGATATTCCTTTTATATAAACAATGATTATATATTAAATTAAAAGAAAGGGAAACAAAAGAAAATGAAACTTATTCAAATTTTGAACAAGCGCA
Organism: Ambrosiozyma kashinagicola; assembly: GCA_001599075.1. Classification (NCBI taxonomy): domain Eukaryota; kingdom Fungi; phylum Ascomycota; class Pichiomycetes; order Pichiales; family Pichiaceae; genus Ambrosiozyma; species Ambrosiozyma kashinagicola. The sequence continues at coordinate 446,780 of BCGA01000007.1, forward strand.
AAATAAGAAAATTTTTATAAGTTTTTGGACTAACAATATTTAAATTACTTAGTTTAAATGTGTTTACACGTTAGTTTTAAATGATAATGTTAGGCGTATCATTAAATGATATTAGTTAGTTAGTTATAAGTTAATATTATTATTATTTTTAGTTTAATATTTTAAAGTTTACCATTGATGAAATCGAAGATTCATATTAAAACGTTGGAGTTTCATAAATGCGAGTACTATTTGTATAACTATGTCACCGGTCGTGTCATTGAAAGGGCTAATCCAGGGATATAGTAAATTTGAAAGAAAATATATATATAAATATATGTACATGTATCAACCCATAAAACTAAATTTACAATAAACATACATTACAGTTTTATTGCCGTTTAGTTTGTGTTTTTTTTAACAGTTTGTTATTCGTTCAATATGTGGATCTTTTTTATTTTAAAACTGGTTAGTTAACTTTTTTTAACTACAATTCAGCTTTAGTGACTTTATGGGAAACATTTACCAATCAATGGTTTAGTAGTACATTAACATTTTTTTTTGACTAAAAGAAATTTAGTTATATTTTTATTTTCCTTCTATACATGGGGGCCATTAATGGGTTTTACCTAGATATTCAAGATCTTAAAACTTGTTTAATTCATTGTACTAATGTATATTAGATATGGGGGATCTAAAAGATAATAAAAATATACAAAAATTTCAATTTACATTGCTATTATAAATATGTTTTCCATTAATTAACTTGTCAATGAACAACCAGATTCATGAAGCATAATGCGTTAGCAACCTTTCCTTATTTTTTGTTTTCGCCTTTAATTTTAAAACTGACCGTTACCGTTTTATAAAACAATATAACGGAATACAATATAACGAACGTTTGTATACCATAAGATACACGCATAATGTAATGTGCATCTTTTACATTAAATATAGAAACACCAATATTCATAAATGTTCCACTTAACTCCGTTGGACCTTTTCACCGTATACTAATAAGTTATTTTTAAACTTTAGATAACCCATATGATTGAAAGTTTAATTTGTTTTTTTTCTGTATACAACTTAACTAACTCTTGTCCGCCCAGTTTTCAATTAGTTTAATCATATAATAACGATGAAAATATTAACTCATTGATGGGTACACGTAGTTGTCCAATAATGGTTTACACAAGTTGAAAAAAAAAATAAAAGATCTTCATTAATTCAAATAAACCGTGTTTTATTAAAAGGTACACTAACATTGGCTTAACCAATGACGTAAACGGAAATCATTTAAGGGGACTCTGTGTAATATCATAGGTTAAATTGATCTTCGGTAGAGTAATTTTTACACACAAAATTTCATTTGTCTTAATATTAAAATAGTTTTATACACGGTATATCAATTCATAACGGTGTCACCCTCATCATCAATATTATCATGTAATTTGGCCTTTCTTTCTTTAATAAAATCTTGAATTTTTTGCTTTAATTCTAAATCATCTTCTACATCCTCTAATTTTAAGGGAGATCTATTAAATGGATCAGTTGGATCATTCATTAAATGAGCCTTCAACACAGATCTATCCATAGAAATTTTAGAATGAGGTAACTTCACTGGATCTTTCATTAATGTATACATTAATGGATCCAAAAATTCATCAGGTATATCACCTAATTCTAATTCTTCCTCTTCATCTTCTAATTTAACTTGTTCAGCCTTATCAACAAATTGTTTTAATTTATCTTCAAATTCAGAATTTGGAACTTTACCAATCTTATATAAAATATGAATGGCTCTCTTAAAACAAGTTGGATTAAATGATCTAGAATCTCTTGCAACAGCTTGAATAAATTCTTGTTCATCAGCTAAATTAATGAAAATTGAACATAATTGAAATAATAAATCTGATGGATTAAATTTATATTTCTCTGGATCTTTAACTTTTAATTCATTATATTTTGGACCAACTAAAGCAACTAAATTATAATTTAACATACCAGCTAATCTATCCACAATTTCCACAATAGTAAATGATTTAGGTGTTTCATTAGTGAATAAATTAAATAATTGAATTGTTTTATTAGATAATTGCACAAATGATCTAGCCATATTTTCACTTTCCTTCAATTTTTGTTGTAAATCTTCATCACTTTCTTCAGTGGTAGCAGAAAGTCCCTTAGCTCTATGATCAATCTCTCTTTGACAAGTACCAATAACGTGTAAATGATTTAATGATTCATCAAGTAAATATGTAGTATCATTTAACATTCTAGCAATTAATCTAACAAAGAATTTTTGTAAATTTTGAGCTATTCTCTTTAAATCATTTTTGAAATAATCAAATTTCCAAAGTTGTTCTAATATATATGAAATATGATATCTAGCATTAAATTTATCATAAAATTGTGATGATGATCCAGTTTTCTCAACCATAACATAAAAATCTAAAAGTGAAATCATGATATCCTTTTTAACAAATTCATTATTATTGAATATTTCAATCATGAATCCATTTCTACCATTTTGTAATGGTAATGAACCAAAGAATAACACTTCAACTAATCTAACTTTTAAATGTGGATTACTAACCAATTCTGGACATCTTAAAATGGTAATACTGAATTCAATAAATTTATTCAACTTCTCTTCATTTTGAAACATAGGATTATTATTAAATCCAGCAATGTGATGACAATAATCAATTATCCCCTCAATGAACATCTCTGGATAATATTTAAATGGAACAGGAGAAATTGATCTCAAATATTCCATATCATCTAATTTATCAACATCGTTATCCATGTTATGTAACGGAATCTTGATTGCCACTTTAGGATATTGATGTGTTGGTTCAATTAATCTTAAAATAAATGTAGTTGATCCAATAATTATATCAAAAACCTCTAATTGCATTGATCTATTAGTGAAAAACATATCTAATGCTAATTTAGATGCCTTATGCATTTGTAATTGCTTTTTCAATGGATTAATCTTAGTAGTGAGCATCATTTTCATGATTGGATTATTCTGTGAAGCAGCACCTGCACCAGCCATGGCTTTTTCAAATTCTTTCAATTGCTGAGTCATTTGTTTAATGTAATCCTTTAATCTATTAGTGGATACCTTAGCTGCCCCCAGTCCATATGAAAGATATGTCAATAACATATAAAAGCAATCACTGATAAAATTTAATGGTGTATCAACTAATTTATCCTCAGTGAAAAACTCATCATATTCTTGAATGGTGGAATTAATTTTAGTTTCCTCTTTCAAATCAATCAATTTATTACGATGATATAGATAATCCATAGATATCTTACTCAATTTTTCGTATCCACCATTAGCCAAAAATGGTTGAGAAAATTTAACTAAAATTAAAGTTAAATTGATCATAAATGAATCAGTGGCATTCTTTCTTGGATCAGCATGGGACCCCATTCTTAAATGATTATGGTTGACAATGTCAGCCAATAATTTAAGAAATTCTTGACGTGGTTGTTCACCTGCTCTAACTAATCTTTCACAAATTGAAAACAATCTATTAATCAACATTGCATGTTCTGTGTGTAGAGATTCATTGATGGCTCTCACTTGAGTACTACTTATACCTTCTGTATAATTGAAAGATGCAATTTCTGGTAGTAAAGGTGATATTCTTAACAATGAACCTAAGATGGTCTTAGTCTCGAATTCAGAAGCTTTCAAATTTTCAGGATGGTAACCATCAATTTCATGAAATATAACGGCGACATCTTTATTGGATAAAAAGATTTGGTAGACATCTAGTATTTTGAGGTAATCAGTATCGGTAGTGTAATCCAACGTGATCAATGTTTTAGAAAGTCTTGGAATCACAATATTACATAATTCAAGAACTGAATCATTTTCGATAGCTCTAGCCACAACTTCAGAGATCATACCATCATATTTATTAATTTGTTTCCAAAAAGTTTGCACTGTAGAACTGATACTCACTTGATCTATGAACATATCAGGCACTTGAAATAAAATTAAAGTGTAACTTGAACTTAAACGTAATACTTCATTGATTAATGCTAATTTATCATACAATTGAGGGTCATCTTGTCTAATTGTTCTTTTAACTTCACTACTGATCTTCCAAGTTTGAAATAAGTAATCCAATGGTGATTCAAATTTTGATTTCACACCATGTTCTGTTAATAATTCCACAAACACTGAATCAATTTGATCAAATGATAATCTATCTGATTCGGTTTCCTCTGCTAATGATGTAAGATGTAGGTAACCCTTTGCCTGAGATCTCTCTTGTGATAATGAAGCATTTAAGATATATTCTAGTTGAGTAGCTGACCAATCCTCGAATGATTGCACTTTAGCAACCTTAGGTGCTGATGTTGACACTGGAGGTGCCACTGGAGTGGCCTGTTTAGGTTTCACCGGGATCGCCACGGGTTTGGTCTCAGATTTTGGTGTAGTAGTGGTTGTTGTTTTATTATCAGTAGGGGTTGTCGTATTAGTAGCATTTTGTTGAGATTGTGCAGCCAACGTAGCCAATCTTGCTAACCGTTTAGCTCTAATCTCTTCGGATGTACTCATTCGATGATAGTTTATAGTTTAATTGAGTTATAGATAAAATTGAATCACGACAGTTGTGGATGGCAAAAACCATGATACAGATACACTTCTAATCCGATACTCTGCCAAATCTTTTGGATCAACGAGAGAAAGTCTGGTGTAGAGGTGTCATTGGATGTATTTGTTAATCCTTTTAATTACTTAGTGATAATTTACTATTATTATATACATTTGAAAGATATGATTTACCAAAGTTATAATATTAAAGAAAGAAAGATCAAAAACATAAGCTATTTATATAATTGTAAGTATTTTTTTTTTGAAAAGTTATTTACAAACAACAACAAACTTAAGCCTTGATGGCGAACTTCTTAGCTGGGTAAGCAATAGCAGCCTTCTTAGCCTTGACAGTCTTGACATTCTTTTCGTGCTTGGTTAAAGCTCTTCTCAAAGCTCTAGTCTTCTTGGCTCTCAAGTCCTTTGGAATGTACTTCTTACCGGTGTAGAATTCTCTAACGGATTGTCTTTGTTGTAAGTTGATGACAGTTAAAATTCTGGCAATAGACTTTCTAACAGTGTGGATCTTTGGTAAGGAAGGTCTGGTCAACTTTTGGACCTTTAATTGAGCTAATTCCTTCTTCAAGTCTTCCAATTGTTCTTCTAATTGAGCCTTAGATTTGGTTCTTAATTCGTAAGCCTTGACACCAGCCTATAATAATAATTAAAAGAGAGAGAAAATGTTAGTAAAACTAAATGTCTTTATATTATAAAAAAACAGTTTCTAGGTAACAGTATGTGACTTATGAAATGGATGGCAGTAGTAGATGAGTCCATAAAATGGTGTTATTTGTGGTTTCATTTGTTTGAATGAAAATTTTCATATGGAGGATACATCATTTACAAATTTGAAATAGGTTCTCCCGTTTCTTAAACTTTTAGAATCAATATTGAACTCTAGGTTAAAAAGGGGGGTCTCCCTGTTGGCTGTTGTTTTATTGTCATATAGTTTAATAGGTGTATTACTTATATGCTTATGTTTCTCACTATTTTGTATATTTTGTTGTATTGTTATGTTAAATGTGTCATTTGAAGACTTATGTAAATTCCAGAATAGCCATGATAACTGGTTTCTTGATACATATGAATAAACCTTTAGTTTGTTGCTATAATACACCTTGGTTGTCTCCATATATTTTTTTTTCATTCTTTTTTTTTTCTTCCATCTTCAAATTCATTTTTAAGTCTAGTTCTTGAATACTATTTCCCCTTGTAATACATTTCTGTGAGTTGCTGTTAGTTGTTATTATATGACTTACCATTTTGATATATTATTATGTAGGATCGTAAGTTGTAATATTAAATCAATTAGAAGTGTAGTAAGAGTTTACCTTGAAAAATACTAACTAATTTTTTTTTTCACTCTACGCAGATTGGCAATACCACACAGATCCTACATTACACACAGAGAGACTCTTTTTTTTTGTCTGTCATCATTTATGAGCGGGTTATTTAATATTAATTTTTTTGGTTTTTGTGTGTGAGTGTAACACAAATTGGGGAATAATGTGTGACTGCGTTTTTGTTTTTCATTAGACAGAGAATGGGTAGTGCACTACTCTTTGGGTAGCACAGCTTTTGTAATGTGGTATAGTTAATATTAGATTATCTTTTACATACTTCACTTTAGAAGATATATGGAATCCATATTCATATTATTTCCCCTTTCAATAATGGGAAATGTAGTAAAAATTAATATAATACTATCCTGTCAGAGTAAGAGTACGGTTGTAATGTCACACTTTATCTTGTTCACTATACCATATAGAGACACTGCTGAGTTAACAAAAGGTTAACCTACGGAATTATATAAAAGTAAACAGTATATGTATACTATATTGAACGGTTAACTGTTAACTGTACTTGTTCTCCTATCCTTTTTTATCTAATCCAAATCTTCACCCATTTTTTTGTATGACCAACATAGATATAGCTAGCTACATATAGTTAAACCTTAACTCAAGTATATCTTCGACATACATGAATTAGATTAGCCAGAAAGAACAAAAAAAACTAGATTGCAACCTATTCCAAGATCTTTTATTTTCATTTTTAGGGGGGATGGGGGCCCCGAAAATTTAGATACTCGCGTGTGCATACAAAGATAGGTACAGATCTAAATGATTAGGATATTTCACTAATGCTTTGTTATATTTCAATTAATTCAGAGAAATATAAAGAGAATTAGTCAATTGAATAACCCATATTTTCAGTAATACCTTATTAACAAATGATTATACCGATATGTCTGTATCAAGTTTATTTTTTTTGAAAGGTTTATACTTAAATTTCTTTTTTTAGAGATAATATGTTAGAGATATATTCATTGACCAAAAAGAAAATAAAAGAATGATCATCATCAAAAAAAAAAGGAAAGATAAAGGGGGAAAAAAGGATATATATAAATAATGATCAAGGATCAAAAAGATAAGGGAGTAAAAAAAAAATCTACCATTTGGGGGGGGAGTGTGTAGAGTGTGTAAAAAAAAATGTGACTTTAGATAAATTATACAATTTCAATCTCTTAAGATAGGTAGACAAAAGAAAAACAAATTAATAGAAAAAAAAGGATCAAAGCATATATCAGACAAGTTGTAATTGAAGGAATATGTGATTAAAAGAATAATAATCTATTTGATTTATTTCTTTAACAGGAAGGAAGTAATTTAGAATAGGGGAAGTTAAGAAGAGAGAGGATGAGGGGATGAGGAGGGGTGGGAAGTAAGGTTAAGTTAGGATGATAAGAAAAAGGTAATATAATAAGAAGGAAATAAAACAAAAGAGTAAAAAAACAATGCACAAAAAATAACTAATATTTGATCATTTAGATGTGGAAAAGATTTATAAGTTGTGGAGGATGGGGAGGAGTTATTTGTTTCGAAAATTTCATTCTTATAATTAAGTAGTGTTCTTTAAGTTAGTAGATAACCATTCTAAACCTTCGTACAAACCATCACCAGAGGTAGCACAAGTAGCTTGGATGAACCAAGGTCTTGGTCTGATTGATTGTAAGCCTAATTTCTCTGTAATTTCGGCGGCAGTCATAGCGTTTGGTAAATCTTGCTTGTTGGCAAACACCAATAATAATGCATCTCTTAATTCATCTTCGTTTAACATTCTTTGTAATTCTTCTCTAGCTTCAGAGATACGGTCTCTATCGTTGGAATCAACAACGAAAATGATACCTTGAGTGTTTTGGAAATAATGTCTCCATAATGGTCTAATCTTATCTTGTCCACCAACATCCCAAACAGTGAATGAGATGTTCTTGTATTCGACAGTTTCAACATTGAAACCAATGGTTGGAATGGTGGTAACAATTTCACCCAATTTTAATTTATATAAGATAGTGGTCTTACCAGCAGCATCTAAACCAACCATTAAGATTCTCATTTCTTTGCGACCGAAAAGGCCTTGTAATAACTTGGAGATAGATAAACCCATCTTGAATATTTAAATCAAAGTTAGTATAATTGTTAATTATTAATCAATTGAATTATATAGAGAGAGTAAAAAAAAGCAAATCAATTCTCTCTAAGGGGCGAATTCAAATTTCGTTTTATTCAAAAACAACCCAGCCAGCGTAGCGTTAATTGGCTTCGCTGGTAACAAAAATATAAAGAAAGAATTAGTTGACACGTATCCCGGGATTGACAGTCGTGTATTTCATTCCGAATTATAATATGTATTTGAGTTGTCTTTCTTATATCTAACAAAAATTGAAAATTAAAAAAAAAAAAATCTTAAGTGAAATCAATTATATCTTATTATAACTGTATATGATATAATCATATATCAATTATTCAATAATATCAAAATTATTCACAATAGAAAATCAGTTTGTATTTTTTTTTCTGTGTATAGTATAAGTAAAGAACAAGTCGCGATTCAAAAGGAGATTTTCTCTCTCTTTAGACAAAAAAAAAAAAATGGAAAAATAGGGCAACATGAAATGGAATAGTGAATTATAATAGATTTAATTGATTTCGAAAAATATTATAATTGAATCATTTAATGAATGATGATGATCATGTTTAATAGATATTGTAATTAAATTGTAAAAATAATCTGTCAATAATAATTTCAAATCAATTGATCTAATTGGTGTATAAACCTGACACGATATATGAAACTAGGTGTCTCCCCAACTGATTAATTCTTTTTAATAAATTTCTCTCTTCTATGCAATTAATGAATGATTAAATGATAATGACATACCTTTGATATATTATATTATTAAATTAAGTTAATTAAGTTATATAAAAAAAAAAAAGAGAAAAGGGAAAAGGAATAAGTACAAAAAAAACAAAACACTTTTAAAGAGAGCAACAACTTTTTTTTTATCTATAAAGACACTCAGAGCTCAAAAAAATCGGCTTAACTAAGGACAACGCACTATATACAATATTTTTGAGTATCACACTACTAGTTACCCTGAGGATAAAGGGGGCACAATAATTTAGTGTGTATATGTTTATATATATATATTAAAATTAAGTTAAGCAAAGAATGATATAAAAAAAAATGAACAAAGAATAAGATAACAAAAGAATCAAAAAATATTAATAATGCAAGTGATGGAATGATATGGGAATATTTTGGTTTCCCATTAAGCAAAAAAAGAAATAAAATAGAGCAAGAAATAAATAAATAAGTTAGCTATAATAATACATGTCATATGAAAAGACATTAAATGGTAGCAATTGAGTATCATATGTTAGTGGTTCGTGTTCAACGACCAATGTTAACCTTACAAGTGGAAAATTTTTGTAATGCTCTAAGGTAAACTGCATAAGTGACTTCACCATTATCTGGTTCCCAATAGAGTTCACTTAATCTTAAATTCCATGGAGGATAACCTTGTAAATTCAAATATGGTTGAAATAAAATAACTAAATCGGGTTCAATACCGACTAATTGTTCTAATTCTTGACCAACAAATTTTAAATTAATATCCTTTTCACTGAGATCCCCATTCTTCTTCATCTCACTCATAACTTTAGTCAATTCCACAATAGTGGGACGTCCATCAACATAACTCAATAAGGAAATCTCAATGTCTGTCTTGTAAATTCCCTCATCATCATCATTATCATCACCGTATTCCCCATCTATGGCACCATAATAAGTGGTATTCAAATGAGGCACGATAATCTTGAAAGTTGGTACATTATTGGTACCAAAATATACAACCAATTTCCGATAAATGCTACGACGTAATTCAGGAATGGACTTCTTTAACACTCCATGGTAATCGTAGATAGACAAATGAGGGATATCACTGGATAACGTCCATGCAACGAGATCTGAACTCTGGTTACATAATCCCTCAACACCACCACCTTCTTCTTGTTCAGGTAAGTAATTCAACACTGCAGAGATTCGATGTGGGATCTTGGATAACTTGTTAATGTCAGAATTGATCAAACTTGGAGTCTTAGATGGATTATATGCAATATTGAAAAATCTCAATTTGGTTCTATTGATGAAGTATTCATAAAGTTTATAAATAGACATTATTAAGAAGAGCACAGTCAATATGGAATGATAGAAATAGAATTGCAATGTTTTGTAAATACCACTTTGTTCATCTCCAGCTTTCGGTGCCCTGTCGATGATTTGCTTTTCAATTTGAGCTTCCCTGTCGTTGTCAACCGGAGGAGATACAAATGATTTGAATAAATTGCCAATAGAGCTTATTGCTGATTGAGTTGAGTAACCAGGAATTGGGTCATGGGGGGTCTCCGCAGAGCCTTGTACTAATGTAGAAGAATTAGATTCATCCAAAGAGGATTCCTCCCTATGCTTATTCAATATTATTTTATTTGGAACAGCCCTGGTGGTTCCATCACCATTAATTATATCCTGTACTTGGGTTTCCTTGGGTGATTCCATTCTATTATTTCTATTTCCTGTGTATATGATTTAAGTGATTAGGAAAAGGGAAGTTTATATATCGAGTCTTGCTGAAAATTGGAGTGGGGGGGGGGACAATTAAAGGATCGTTTTTTTCTTTAGACCTATCACTTTAATCTATGTAGTTAGATTCCCTTTTAAGCAATCAACGTATAATGCTGTGTATGGTCTAGTTTTATCTGGTCAATGACTCTGAATAAATAGTTCTCCTTGTGTAAGAGGAAATATTCAGCTGTTCTTTCACCAAATTTTTTTTTTCGATTTTTTTTCTTCTTCGTATTACGTGTGCCTGGAAGCGGCGAGGGGGGGCCTGAGAACGTTATAATATTACATGTTTAACGAAAAGAGTTGTATTTATACAAATAAATAAATGATTTAGAAAATAAAAAGAGAGTTAGAAAAGAGTTCATTGATTAGATTGTGTTCTTGTTATATTGTTAGATGGATTGGCTTGAGATGCATCACTAGATTCAGGTTCTATTCCCTCCTCAATGACAGTATTTTGAACATCATTTGTTGTTGTTGGTTGTGCTAATGGGACACCAGTATTTGCGGATAAATCTTGTAAGAAAGACATAAGTTCGTGTTCATTAGAATACACGTACCCATCATTCACATTCTGATCAACTTGATGATCGGGAGTATCATATAACAGAGCTTGTATAGATAATTCATTTGTTGGTGTATCACCGGTACCCTCTGTATGAGATGCTAAATCATATAATTCGAGATCATGCTCTTCATCGGGAATGGAACTTATAGATGGTGGTACATTATTAGTTGAATTGATAATGTTGTTGATGATGTAAGCGTTCAGTGCATTGGAATCACCACCTGTTCCTAGGGCGAGGCCGTTATTATACGATGATATTCCCTCTATAGAATCGGAATTGGCAGACACCACTGGATGAGGTAACCGAGGATATGACACAGACCGTTGTGATGCTGGATCCACTGTGGTGGTCTTTGTTACCACGGTGACATTGTCCTTCTCCTTCGAAGTTGTGTCTTGGCTTTGTTCGGACGTACCAATGCTACCACCAGCGGCATCTCTTTGAATGACAACAGATTTGAAATGACGTGATTGTCTGGCATTAGGGCACACCTTATACAATTCATCGATTTCTTCCAACATCAATCCCTTTGTTTCATAAATGAAGAAATATGCGAATAAAAATGCAACAAAATTCAGAGACCCCCAAATGAAGAAAATATTTGTCCCCAATGCTGCCGTGTGTTTCCCCGTGTTAATCAAGTATGGAGTAGAAAAGGCAAACACGAAATTAACTAACCAATTAGTAGCCGTGGTCAATGAGACAGCCTTTTGTCTAACAGATAATCCATACAATTCACCAACCAACACCCAAGTGATTGGACCCCAAGTTGATGCAAAGAATGCAATAAAGCAACACACAAATGCAATCATCACTTTATTAGCGACAATAGAATCGGTGGTGGTACCCACAGCACCAATGACGAAATTGCATACTGTCATACCTAGAGCCCCCGTGATGAATAAATTACGTCTACCCCAAAGTTCAACAAGAATAATTCCTGGTATTGTGAATGCCACATTGACGGCATATGTTATGAATGATATCAAATATGATTTGGAGACACCTGTTTTCACAAAGAAATTCACACCATAATAGAAAATGAAGTTAATCCCTGAACATTGTTGAAGTGTTTGTGCCATGATACCAGTGAACATTCTTTTCACTTGAGAAATTCTACTAGGTGAATTAGTGAAGCAATCCCAGAATGATGATGGACCAAAACTCATTTCATAGTCATGAGATGCCTTGATTTCAATTAATTCCTCAATTAATTGTTCATTATCTGGTGGTAATCTTCTAAATCTAGAAAGTGAAATGATGGCGTCATCTAAATTATTCTTTTTCACATAAAACCGTGGTGATTCTGGTAATGTATACATCCCCACTGAGAGTAAACACCCCCAAATCAATTGTAATCCAATTGGGATTCTGAAACATCTAGCGTCATCGATTAAATGGGTCCCCTGGGTCACAGCGGATGACGAAAGTAACCCCCATGTGATGGCCCATTGGTAAAGCGAAATGACGGAACCTCTGATCCATTTAGGTGATGATTCTGCCTGGTATAATGGAATCACAGCAGATATCACACCAACACCGAGACCACTAATCAACCGTCCCACGCATAAGAGTACTAAACTGTGAGACACCATTTGTAAGATTGTTCCTAAAGTGAATATTATGGAAGTACACAACACAATAGACATCCGTCTACCAATTCTATCGGATGTTAATGGTGCAAGCAATGATCCAAAGAATGTCCCCACTGAAAGCATTGAGGTCGTGACAGATTGTTCACTGGCAGTAAATTCATGATCAGCAGACCTAGAGAAATGCAGTTTCACGTAACGCATTTCTAACAAACCATTAATTGTTGCTGTCTCGTATCCATATAGGAACCCCCCAACGGCAGTCAATAAACCGACATACAACGCCATCAGAGTAGCCGATTTGTTAGCGCTACGATCATAAGTTCTAGTCGGTGTTGGGTCTATAACGTTAGTGTTCTGTGAGTAACTAGTTTCATATCCTGTCGTCATTCTGGATGTACTGTCTTGTGGGTATGTATTAGTGGTGGCAGCATCTGTTGATTGTTGTTGTTGTTGTTGCTGTTGTTGTTGAATCTTATCATTATTTCTTAAATGTGCAGATGTGTAAAATTCATCCAAATTATTAAACGTTGTGCAATCACTATTACGTACAAGTTCTTCTAAGTTGAAGTCTTGTGTGGATGTACCTTGTGTAGTTTTCTGGCTTCCTATCGTTGTACTAGTCATAGGGCTAGAAGTAGCTCCTACGCTAGTTATTGATGAGTTCATAGTATTAATATGTATGTATTTATCTAAGTATCTAACTCTATGTGTATCTATAGTTATTGATTTTTTTGAAATGATTATTCAGTAAAACACATTAAGGTAACAGAGTTTAGTAGTTGTTTATAGCTTAACTTGATGTATATTAAACAAATTTTTCAAATGATCTAATGAACATGGATTATCAAATTTGATAATAGTCAATGATTAAAAAAGAAAAAAAAAATTTATTAAATTGTGCGGCTTAATTAAGGAGGAGAAGAAGTTGATATAGAGGTGAATTAGAGGTAGCTTGAAGAACTTGATATGTGATACAGTGGTAGATGATTGGTATCACTGTATCATTTAAATAAGTGGTATACATCACTAAATTGTCGTTTCCCTCCAAAATTCGGTAGACCCCCCCCCCCTCCAAAACTTCGGATAAACTAAATGAATTTGTCAACTAGTTGATACTTTTATTATTAATCAGAATTATTATGATTAGTTGTTATACAAGTTTATTAAGAATTGATTAAGTTTATAAGTTGTGTAAGAATAGGAAACAAGAGTGGAGACACGAGAATGTATTTGGTAGAAGTTTAAATTCAAAGTATCACCTGTCACTTCAAAGCAATGGCCAGCCATTAAAATCCAAGTAGGTTTAACTCGGAGACATAGTTGTAATACAGATTACATATAAACCACTACATATACATACATAATTATGGACCCATTCCAAAAAATTTAAACTTGTGTTACGTTCTAGGTATCTAAATAGTAAATTTTATTCTATGAGCCGTCTAGTTATCCAAAATAGCTTAATTGAAAAAAAAAAATCTTACGATTAACTACGATAAGTTTAAAGTGGAAGACCGTAACCAAAATGTACATTAGTTTATATATATATATATAACTTAGAAGGAGAAAGCAAGAAGAAGCAGAGAGAAAGAGAGAATTGAAATAGAAAAAAAAAAATAACAAGGATAAGAATATGATAGATAAAACAATTTGGATATATAACAAGTTTTGTTTTTGGAGAGGAAGGGGCGGGAAAAATAAAGTTGATTTCAAGCCGTAGTGAACTCCTTATTTCTTTCAACAAATCTATTAGTTGTAGTGGATGGAAAAAGAACAACTAAAATATGGAACAAATTTGAGATAAAAGAAGGAGTCCTTTTTTTTGGCTGGTAAAAAAACCAGAAGAATTGAAAGATTTGTTTGGAAACAAATGGGGGGGACAAAAAAGCAAATATTAAGCAAAAACACATTAGAAAACACCGGGGAAATGATAAAAAAAAAGAGATATGAGATGGGGAGGGGGAGAGTAATGGATGTAAATTAATTCATCATGCTGACACTTAATAATGGTTTTTCACGGGTAGTATTCACACCAAGAGCTCTGTTAAATAATCTTCTACCTAATCCCTTAGATGGCTTTCTAGCAGCTGTCGTTGGAGATTGAGGAGATGCAGGAACTTGAGTTGGGAATTTTGATCCAGTTGAATTAGTGGTAACCTTAGCCAAATTTTCATTGGCTGACCAATCTGAGACAACTGTGTTGGCTGTAGAAGTGGAATTCAATGACACTGTATCGGCTGAATCCATGGTGATTGTAGTTCTTCTGTGAATGGATTTTTGGAAACTCTTTGATTCTCTGTGATCCAATTTAGATGTAGACATTGGACCAGATGCAACAGCCACCATTGGTTGTTGTTGAACTGGCTTAACTGGATCTTGAATGAAAGTGACAGATTCACTTGTAACCAAATTTTCATTTAAAATTTGAACGTCACCAGCGGTCATCATAGAATTAGCTAAGAAACAATACACTCTCATCCAAAGATCCACAGCATTTAAACTTGCAGATAATTTTTTAACAAGAACACCGTACATGGATTCACCCATCATTTGGAAATAACCAGGTTCCACACAGAATAATCTAACATGCATGCAACCAAGTTTTTGTAAGAATAAATACATGTTACTTAAATCATCTAAATTTTCCACAGCCATTAACATAATTGAAGCGAATTGCACAGTTTGATGTTTAATTGAAGGTAAGAATTCTAAAATGATTGGATGCTTAGCGATTAAATCTTCATACACTTCAATCCAAAAGAAAGTAGATCCAAACATATTAGAAGTAGCTAGACTATCTTCAGCATTAGAATAATGAGCAGATTTCTTAGAAGTCTTTTGACCTGCCCATGATTGTCGTAGCACAGCGATTTCATCTTCTGTTAATTTTAATTGAACTTTATGTTCAGCTGGATTTGAATTTAATTGTTCAGCCATGATTGTGTGTTAATAGGGAGGGGTATGAGTGGAAGGGGTGGTTAAAAAAAAAGGAAAGGAAAGGATAAGTGAAATATGATATGTGATATATTTAGATAACCATTAACCCCCAAACTACAATAATAAATTCAAGGGAAAATCTATAAGTCTTTATATTCTTTTTTTTTTTCAACTAAAAAAGACTCCTCCCCCAAAAGAAACTTCGTTCTTTAAACTACATGCACACTGTAAACAATGAACGTACATAATTAAACTACTATATGCTGTATTTAATTCGCTTATACCCTAATTATGTCCTTATTAAACTTTGGGGGAGGGGAAAGTGTAAATTTAGGATATTTTGTGTATAGTACACTACCTAAATAGCTTACACAGTTCACTTTGAGTTTACATACTAAATAAGGGTTCGTCAATTCAATGCAAAACGGCTACTATTAAACTGTTGAATGCGAAAAAAAAAAAGATGTTTTAGGATAACCTCGAACGTGGTGGGTACTAGTTAAGTAAATACGCATTAGTTTAGATCATGTTTCAGGTGTAAACGAATAACATAAGCAATCTTTAGTTAGTTTTTTTGTTTTTAGTGTTTTTTTTTAGTTAATTGAATCCATTGATCCATTTACACAGAAAAGTACTGTTTCTTTGTAACTTGGATGAATATTAAATGAAAGTGAAGGTGTGTCTTCTCCTTTAGATAAATTATATCCATGCATTGTATTTCATTGTATTGTATTTGGTCTATTTTTGGTATACGCATGAACGTACGTTTTAGTTAACTCCAAGTCCTTTCACTATAAACTTTCTAATTTATTGGTATAGATCTATATATCATTTTGGAAACGAAAACAGTTAAAATATACACAAGTTTTAAATTAAGTTTCTCTTGTATTACTTATGATTCCGCCTTAGGGCTTGCATCCAAACTGGCGGGGAGTGTACCACGCGGGAGAACGAAAAAAAAAAAATTTCTCGCCTACGCTGACCTACGCTGTGCTGTGCTGTGCTGTGCTATGCTATGCTTCCCTGTGTTACCTCTCCTAGTATAATATGAGGCGGATCTATCTTGTTCACCGGCACATTACATAGCCTGTGAATGTGATTGCTTTTGTAAAAATGGATTTTTGTTTTATTTTAATTAATTAAAATGAATACTGGTAATATCAATATTGGTTTGATACTGTGATTGAATAATCTAGAAGGATATGAAGATCGATGATTTCGTGATTTGCAAATTGGTCTCCATTTTCAATTGGAACACATAAAACAATCGTAAGATAAAATAGTTTAACTATCGGTATGTATAAAATTACTATTAATAGTTAGTGTTAAATCAAAAAAAAAAAAAAACCACAAAATTATAATGATTACGTTTTTTGGTTTCAATTAAACGAATACTTTACCTGTATATGCACTAAGTATAGTTAACAATTGTCTACCCTTGCAAGGACATATTGAATTTCTTTTTTTTTTGTTGTTCTATCTTTCTTTTCATTGTGTCTTGAATCTTTTAATGATCTTTATTGAATACATGTAGATCAATTTATAAGGAAAGACTGAAAAACTGATCTTGTACACAAATAAAAATAAAAAAAAAGAATCAAACAAGTTTCAAAACAAGCATCCAAGATCGCTTGTAACCTATTTACTTCTTTAATCCAATGTGTTGCTGTTATTCTTTCTAGATATAACCACCGGTTCTAAATTTTGTAGGGTTTTTTGGTTTAACAATTATTATTTCAAGGTGAAATTTCATTGATATAATGAAGAGAGAAAAAAAAAATAAAAGACGCTTTAACACAATTTGCTCTTTTAATACTTCTTTTTCTTCTATTATTCTGTACAAATAGTGTGCTCTTTCTTTTTATCTATTGAAATGAATGTTCTGTGTCTATAATTTAGAGATTCACTCTTACGTTTTTATGTAATGTGTATCTCTTGTTTTGGTAATCCAAAAAATTTATTGTTTTGTATTTCTTGGTTTGTATTTCTTTGTAGTGTGTAATTAATGAATCGTTATTTGTTGCATTGTGATAGATAATGAGTTAATGAGTTACGAGTTACACATATCATCCGGTTTTTTTAAAAATCTACCAGTATCGTAAGGTTACAACTCATTGAAATTAGTATTTGAGTTTTTTTTTTCTTTGTACCGTGGAGTTATATTGCTATTTAGTGTTTGTACTTTTAGTTCAATAATAATATCTTGTTAAAACGCTCGTTGGAAACACTTATATATAGTAGTTTGTGTTTTTTTTGAGATAAATATAGAAACTAATTAATGAATCTTATAGTAATTTCAGTATATAATTATTATTATATATAAATATAGAACTCCCAAAAGTCAAAACTTTAACAATCAATTAACGAAGCAGAAATTAATTTTTTTTTTTTTTTACCTAAATAGCCGGAATACCCAATGTATATATTCATTAAATTTGTATTCAGTACATTGATTATGGGTCCATAAAAAATATTCATAATACAATAAGTGTAATAAAGTGGTACGTTTGAAATTGGTGTACCGCCTAATACGCCTAATTTAATTGTGTGTTCACCACCCTTTCTATATTTATTCAAATACTATTAACTCATCTAGAACAAAAAAAAAAAAAAARAARAAAATTAAAAATAATCAATTTACATTTCCATTCGGAACTAAACTAAACTATAAGTTTTCTTATACTTAACAAATCGGTTTCTATGAACTAATGTATTTAACAAAATTAACTAAAACACCACCACCACCACCACCCACCCCTCTAGGAAAAAGAAACAAAAAAAAATTATTAATTTTTTCGCTTATTAAAATTGATTTTTGGATCCATTTTGAAGCCATTTGGAGCCATTTGGGGTCATTTTATTTAATCTTCATTCTTGTTAATGGATCCTAAAAATTGAAATTTACAAGATACGAAAAAAGATTTTCATTTTGGGGTGGTGGTAAACCCGATTATTGTATAATACTTGAATGTAGACCAAGAGATTTAGTACTTTGTAGATCCTTTTTAATTGTTTTTTTTTTTATTATATTAAGATAAACCCAAAAATAAAAGTAAATATAAAATGAAAGAGAGAGAGAGAGAGATAGTTAATATAAAATGCAAATGATACTGTTCAAAAAATAAAAGGAGAGGAAAAGCAAGTAAAAGAATGAATGAATGAGTAGGTTGAAGTATATATACAGCATAGATTTAGCGTAGTATCAGCATAGAATGAGGGGGGGATGGCATCATCATTATAGGGGAATCAAAAGTCATTAAAAGAGAAAACAAAGTTAAACACTTATACTAACATGGTGTTCACTTTTGTTATTACCAAATTTTGAAAATAATCTTGATAATCTGTTAGCCTTCTTCTTTGTCTTTTTATCATTAAAAGTCTTCGGAATAGTAGATGCAGTATCATTATTATGATGACGTTGTTGTTGAGTAGTATGATGATGTTGAGCTACCATAACCACTGGTTCTGGATGAGAATCCACAATATAATGATTTTCGATGTGTGACTCCTCATTTGGTGGTTCTAATACTGATTCTAAACCAATACTGGCTTCACTGAAGTTAGGATGATTTAAAGATAATTCAGGTGATTGTTGTTGTTGTTCTTTAGGGAATTCAGGTAATTGTTCTTCAATTTCCTCTAAATGGAAATCTTCAAATGAAATATTTTGATGTTCTTGTTGTTCAAATGGTTTTGATGGTTTTTCTTGATTTAATTGTTGTGCACGTTCTAATTGTTGATCTAATTGTTGTTTCTGTAATTGTTGCTTTTGTTGTTGTTTCTTTTTAGAATCACTTAATAATAAGGCAGGTGCACTCATATTTGAATTTGTAAACCAAGAAAGAGATTTCCGTTTAAGTTTCTTACTTGTAGTATTTAAATGATTATTCAAATTATTATCAATGTTGTTAGTATCAAAACCTGATGTCACAGACACTGGAGAATTGATAGTTTCATTCATTAACCCATGATCAGTGTAAATACTCAATGACGTTCTAGAACTGGTCATACCTGAAGCAGCAGAATCAGATGCTATCCGCTTTGGAGCTGTAGAATTATTAGAATCACCACCACCAAATAATGGAGAAATATTTCTTGAAGAGAAAGTACTAGACAAAGAACGGTATCCAAAAATTGATTTTCTTTTACTTTTATTTTCTTCATTAGATCTAGTCTTAGGGAACATCACGGTTTCTTCTTCCATTGGAGAAGCCAATAAAGTTTCCATTTCTTGATTTCTGTGTATCGTGGTGTCTTTCAAACTATGAGAGATGTGTACATATGATTCAATCCAAAATTTCAATATTTGTTCATTGACACGATAACTCTCTAACAAGTCATCCGTGGATCCAGCCTTATTTAAAGTCATCAAAGTGTTAGAGTAAATTAAATCATCAGTTTTGAAGAAACTTAATTGGAAAATCTTAGATAAATTGACTGTAGTCATTCTAGTCACTGAGACTATATCTGGAGCAGATAAATTATTCAAGAATTTTAATAAATATAAGAATAAATGGAGATTTTGCACTGGTAATTGCATTAAATTATCACAAGTGATAAGTTTATTATGTGAAGAATTGACACTAGTGGAATCAGTAATTTGTGATGAATTAACACCTAAATCTGAATCAACCATTGAATGAGAACTCTCATTAGATGAAGAATCTGTTGGAGTTTGACTTCTACCAGAGGTGTTAGCGAATTGTTGATGCTTTGCAGCGGATTCCTCTCTTGACACCATGTAACGTTCCAAGTAAGTAGTCAATTGTTCATTAGGTTCTTGGTCTTCCAATGATGAGTATTCAGATTTCAATAATTGGTGAATTTCATTAGTGATCAATCCAGCATCCAAATTGGTTAACCATCTTTTCAGAATCATGGCAGCATCATAAGGGTTAGCTGATAATTCCTCTGTTGAATCAAAATTTTCAACTATAACTTTACAAGTGTCAAATTCAAATTTTTCGATACCATTATCAAATATTTGTGATTCAATTTTCTTAATTTTTTTCAAAGAACCATTAATTCTGAATATTCCCTCTTCTGGATTATTATTTAAGATGTATTGACAACATTTATGAACTAAAGTTGGCACCGTGACTTGCACGGAGCAATCATCTAAAGTGACAGTGGTATGAGATTTTCTTAGGGCATTACCTAAATTATTGTATAACCCATTAACCGTTGATGAAGATGATGGAGCGGCAGACACTGTAGCCCAAGTTAATGAGTTACGCAAGGAGGGACTATGAGAAATTTTTGGAGTTGTTGAAGCTGAATTGGTATCCACTTTGATGCTTAAAGAAGAGGTAGATGCATTAGAGATGGTATTCAAAGTAGCCTGAGTGGAGTTTATTGGTTTGAAAGTCGGCTTTCTTAATGGGGCAGTAGCGTGAGGATCCATGATGAGTAAGGGGGGGGAAGAGAAAGGGAAGGGGAAGGGAAGGGAATGAAAGGGGGGGAGGAAAAGATGGATTCAAACGTGGTAGATCAAAAAAAAAAAAAAGGTAAGCAAGTGGGGTGGGTTGGAAGTGGTAAAGGACGTTGTTTTTGCAGTAGTGAATGGATGATAAGCAAATGATAATGAAGTTATGGTATACTCTCTAAGGAGAAGTCAAAAGAGGTGTAATTTGCAAACAAGTTTGGGTATTCAAAAAATGGTGTTTTCAAAATAAAATTTTTTTGTTTGTTTGTTTACGTTTTTGTTCAATTATTTTCCAAAACAAATAAAACTGGAGACAATAAGAAATGATAATGAGTGAATTCAATGAATGAAAAATTGATTTTGTGTTAATGGTAATTGATGAATTTGATTAATAACAGGGAAAACTATTAAAATTAAGAGGAATAAAGAGTAGATAAATATGAAACCTATAATAAATTCCCCAAACTAACTTAAAACACTGCAAAGAGTGGAGACAGTAAGTTAACTAAAGACACAAAAGTCGCGTTCTCAGTGAGGCGCCTGTGAACACGGGGCGGTATAAAGGGGGAGACATAAATACAAATTAGGAATCCTATTCCATTGTGGTGAGTTAAGTATTGTAGAGTGGATGCGATATTCGGATTTGTTAATACTATTAATACGCGCGTATTGTACGCGTTTTTTTTAAAAATTTTGTTTCAGAGTTACTCAATGGTTACTATGAATTAAATAATGGATAATATGGTAAAGGTAAACTAGGATACAAGGATTAAGTAGTTATATTCAATACATGTCATTTAAATCACTTTCTTTTTGACACCCTTGTTCAAATAAGCAAAAAAAAAAATAAATGAAAAATGAGAATAATAAAACTCAAAAAAAGTTTAAAGTACCATACATAGCAGTGTTAGTTAGTTAGTTAGTCATTCAATTCTTATCTAAATGTGGGGCTACCTTATTTAATATCAAACTTCTAAAATAGCAATCTTGTATATAACTACCCTACAACATGGATGCACTCTAGTATCGGAAGATACGTAAAGTAAATTCGGTGAATTCTTCTAATGCTACTTTTTTTTTATGTAAATCTTGTACTAATTTTAAACCTATATACTAAAATACAGTGAATTAACATTCATTCATTAGTATCAATTATTTATTGAACTGGATTTAAAACAATTCATATGTATATCGAATTTTTAATAAATTTATACAATGTGAAACTTGCTTATTTGTATGTACTCATCATGGGGCTCTCTTTTATTCAACCTCGAGGAATACTTTAATCTCCATATCATTCATTCTATGTATTAATTCAAGTATCCCGTGCATAACCTCATCTTCTTAATACTAAACTCATCTATTTAAATTCTATTCTTTTAAACTTTGCATTTTGGGCTTTATAAAACCTACACACACTTACATTTTTATTAAATAAAAGGGCTCTTCTTCTGCTCTATAAATACATTGTTCATATAACAACTTGATTTCTCCGAGCTTACTTAAATGGTTGCGTTTAATTGACATCCCCAAAAGCTATTTTTAAATACATACATATAACTGTCTTCATAAGTTAATTAATCCGCCTCGATAGTTCATTAAATCAACTCATTTGATTACACCCTGGCTCGTATTAATCAATTTACCCCCATCTCTTCTCTCCACTGAAAAAAAAAAAGAAAAAAAAAATTTTTTTGTTGTTGGAGGCGGATCGAATTTAAGTTGTAACAATGTAAATTCATATGATTAGCAATACAATGGGGGGTAACCTATGTGATTTAAATGGTAACTAACATTATATTTTGGTTTTTGACATTAATCCCGGAATTCTATTGTATGTTAAAACTAAGAAAAAAAAAAGATTATTTTTTTCGATAGATCTACAGGATATACAATTTTTTTTTTTTTTGACGATCAAAATCAATGTTTTAAACACAAAAAGTAAATTTATAGTATACAATTAAAAGATATAAACACATAAAATAATAAAAGGGATCTGAGGGGGAGGTAGAGAGGCTTTAAGAACATCGATCATAAATCTTCATCACGTAAACAATCTTCGATATCATTTAAACTTTCATCAACATCATTCAATGGTACACTTGATAATTTAGAAACTAATCTTCTATAATTACTTATAGTCTCAGTATTATCTGAAGCATCAGCATATAATTCAACTAATCCATCAACTGTACGCTTTCTAATTATTTGTAATTTAATTAATTCTAAAACTAATCCAATATTTTTAGAATTAATCTCTGATGGCTTTAATTGATCAATTGATTCATCATTTTGATTTTTTTCAGATAATTCATGTTTCAATCTATCAGTTTCATATTGTTGTACAATCATAGCTAAATCTTTTGCTTGAGATCTTTCAATTAATTTCTTTAATTGAGCTGTTTTCAAAATATAATTAGATTCAGAATTTTTTAATTCACCACCTAATAATTCAACATTTTTATCAAAATCTTCAGTATTAGAATTATCATGATGATCATCATTAAGAGACTTGCTCTCTGATTTATTATTATTATTATTATCTGATGAATCACCATTACCATTCTCATCATCCAATAAAGTAATCAATATCTCTTTAATACCATCCTTAGTGGAATCAATATCTTTATCCATCTCCGATAATATCCCATTCAATTCTTTAATATCTGTATCCTTTTGGTGTAATTCATTATCAAATGCATTAGACAATTCACCAAGTTTCTCTAAAATTTCACTAGATTTTTGAGTAACTTGCATTGCAGCTTCAGAATAATGTGGGATAGCTAAATAATTAGATGGATTTAGAATAGAAATATGATCTGCCACAGCAGCAGTGGTTCCACCACCACCTATACTAGGATTAAATGGTCTCAACGTCGTGAACGAATCTAAAGAATGGCCAGCATTACTCGGTAATCCAGTAACACCACTAGCAGTACCACCTGCAGATACCAATTGTTGATTCTCCAGGCCATTACTGTATAGGTAATCACTGACGTATTCGTTTCTGTTATTAGGAATATCCACACGAGCGTTATAACCTAATAACACTCTGATACATTTTGAAGCATTGTTATAACTGAAGATATGTAATGCAGTGTTTCCCTCATGATCTTGTTGATTTATGAAATTGATTATTCTCTCCACGGGTTGCACCGTCTCTGCAACTTTAGTCACAAGAATTTCACTGTAATATCTAGCTGACGGTAAATTGTTATGAGATGACGTTGAGAAGGCAATATGATGTAAAATGGTTCTCCCCAAACTATCTGAATCAAGCAAAGTATCACGCAATAAATCTAATAATTTGGCAAAAGTTCTTCTCACATATGAATTGTTATATAACACAGCTCTCATAATTGGCACCTGTCCATGATTATTCAGAGCTCTGTAATTGGCACCTCTTGATAAAAGTGAATCACACATGCGGAGATCCCCCATGGCACATGCCCAATGGAATGTAGTGTTACCATCTTTATCTATTGGTTCATCAATGTTGAATCCAGAATTGGCATCAGTGATGAAGGCAGGGATCTGTGCTGAACTACTAATACCATCCTCCGTGGATAAGAAATATTCTAATAATTTCTGTGTAAACACCTTTTTAGGATCATACCATTCTTGTTGTGCCGTTATACTGTTTTGACCGTTCTGAGAATTCAATTGGTCTCGTTGCATCGATGTTGCACCTTGTTCAATGTATCTGACTCTTTGATGAATAGCGTTATCCAAATCTTCATCACTGAGGAATTCACTTGGTGATGTTTCATTATTTGAGGGAGGTCTCTCTTGTGATCTACTACTTTGATGATGTAATTGTTCTGACTTCACTCTGTTGCTTCCTTTCAAATCATCTCTAATGTCTTCTGGAGTGGAATCACTGAAATCGGAACCCGAATCAGATTCAGGCATACGCACCGATGAATTCAGACGAGACACAGACACTGGTTGTGTTGGCTTTGGTGCTTTCAAGGTTCTTTTCTTTGTTGTGTTGTTATCATTAGCTGTGGTTGATGCTCCTCTCTTTAGTGAAGCCGGTTTAGGTCCTGGCCTTTTATGGTTGTTGGCACCCGAAGTGGGCACCGATGCAGATCGAGCAGCCTTGGATGCTCCTCTGCCTCTCCTGCTTGCACCTGTAGAGGCATGATGATGCTTTGGAGCTGGTGGAGGTGAACTAGCACCGCCCGATGCTCTGTAATCGAATAATATAGCTAATTCATCAAACACTCCGAATTCTCTAGCTATTTCAATGGCTCTTTCCATGGGGACCCAAGTACCTTGGTATTTACCGTAACCACCTTGAACTTTCTCGTGGACTCCTGTTTGCACATCCTTTTCTAATATTCTTGTTCTTCTAGCCTTAGGGAAATCGGCAACTTTTAAAATATGTGTTGCATTGATCCAACCATCATGCTTCCGTCTCATCACTGAAGATTTGGGGCTAATGAATTCATACACTGGTACCCCTGAGTACACTGCAGAGTATAGATTATCTGCGGACATGATTGTGGATAATTGTTGTTGTGGTATTTTTGTTTGTTCAGTTTAATGTTTATGTTTGTGGGATTTGCTTTTTTTTTTATTTCAATTTTGGCTTCCTATTAATTGATTATTATTATTGAATTGTAATTGAATTGTATGTTATTTGTAATATGATCTTGTAGGGGAGGGAAAGAAAATTTAAAAAAGAGGGTCCATCCACACACTTGGAATTTTAAAGCAATTTTAAAAAGAAAAATAATAGATAAAACAGAAAAAAATCTAAAATACAAGTTGATGAAAATGAAAAGAGTAAAATTGTATCACACAAACGAATCGATATTCGTCTGATTTAATGATTGAATTGATTATATTTAATTATATTTTAATACTGATACAATTTCAAAATAGGTTTGTTTTGATAATCTTTCTTTTTTGTACGTTTAAAAATAAAAATTGGCCAAAATAATATTGAGTCGATAGACTTATCGGCGTGGTGTAGAGATGTGTGCATATGATATATTGAGTTATTGGTGATCACTAGTGTATTGCACAGATAAGAGCAGGTATTAGGGAAGTGACGATTGAAATTGGTAATACTAAGGTGGAAGAAAGGATTAGAGTAGTTATAGCGGTAGATTTCACCGGTTTATAATTTTAATTATTGATAATTTCAAGAAATCTACGATCTGGGTAGCAAGAATTGAAAATTACTGAGAAGTAACAAAGATTACTAAATATACTGCCCTTTTGTATCATTATGAGACATAACTGATTAAAGTAATAGATATTTATTTAAGGATACTACATGACTTCATGATTCCCATTGAGTATTTCTCAGAAATCATCTTGTTTGTCTAACTTTCGGAAGCACAATTATTGTGGGGGTTTCACCCGACCAATTTCCTACTAGTAAAAGTTCTCACTTAGCCTTGCATCTATCATCATTACTTGACACTGTCACAGATAACCATTGTATATAGTATCCCCCCCATAAAGCGGAATCGGAATTAATTGTATACCCCGAAGGATCCGCCTATAATCTCGGAAGAATAATGGGACGGATTTTTCTTTATGTAACCTTTTTCGGATTTACAAAAAAAAAGAAAATTTAAAAATTGTGGTAAACAAATTACCTTGCTAAATGGAATTAATTACATACCCATACCACTTCTTTCTTTCTGAAATTCATAGAAAAATTCAATTAAACCATTAAATAATGTCATTGAAAGAAAACGAAAAGGAAATCAGTATTGCTGTCCCCAATACAGATATAAAATTGTCATGCATTGTGACATCCCCAAAGGCACTATATGAAGATCATTATGTTAACGATTATTGTGCACCAACAAATCGTGTAGCTATCATCTTACACGGAATTGGGGGTCACAAGAATTACATCTTTTTAGCTAAATTGGCTGAACAATTGAGTGAAAAATTGGGAATGTTCTCTATTAGATTTGATTTCAGAAATTGTGGGGCATCGACTAAGACAGCTAATGGGAGAACATTACAGGATGATATTGAAGACATTCAAGCTGTTTATGATCATTTACTAGAGACTAAATATAATGGGTATACCTTATTTGTGGATTCCATTATTGGTCATTCTAGAGGTTCTTTAGCTATGTCTAATTGGGCATTAGGAACTCGTGTATTTATTCCTAATTTAATTAATTGTGCAGGGAGATTCGATGGTGCCAATTTAGAGAAACGGATCACTGCTAATAACCCAGATTGGCATGAAAAGGGTGGTTACTATATGCACATTTATCAAGATGGCAAATATCAAAAGAGTTGGATCCCCGCTGAGGAGGCTGAAAGTTTATGTGAACAGGAGTTATCCGAACTTAGAAATTTGAACATGTATACTGATTTCTTGAGTATATATGGGTTGAAGGATGACGTTATTCCTAGACAAGATGCAGCCAAGTTTGCTAATACATTGGGTAATAGACATACTTTAGAATTACTCGATGGGGCAGACCACAATTATCACGGTGTGGAGGTGATTGAATATGAAGATGAGAGTGATCTGGAACACCCTATTCATAAGCGGAAACAAGTTTACGATTTTAATTACCAAGTGGTTGACAAAATTGTGAATTTCTTGTCATCGGAGAATGCATTGATTAGATTCTATGATAAGAATTTGAACATTTCACCTAATTTACCTAGATGGAAACGTGTTGAGGGGATCTCCAATTTTAGAGACATTGGTGGATGGATGAATGAGGATTTAACTTATGTTAAACCTAATTTGGCATTCAGATGTGCTAACCCTGTGAAGGTGACTGCCCAGGGTATCAAGGAAATCCAAAGATTGGGGATCACCAAAATCTTTGATTTACGGTCCTTAGGTGAAAGAGAGGAGCAACCATTCCCCAAGGTGGAGGGCATTGACAATGAGCACGTCCCATTATTTGGAGATCGATCCTTGGCTCCTGAAGATGCAATGTTATTGTATACCAAATTGTTTACATCTTGGGATGCCTATAGATCTGTTTATGAAGATATTTTAGAACAAGGTGCACTCGGATTGAAAGTTGTGTTTGAATTTATCAGGGATCATCCTGGTGAACGGTTTTTATTCCATTGCACTGCCGGTAAGGATAGAACTGGGGTGTTATCGATGTTAATTCTGTCATTAGCTGGGGTGTACCCACAAATTATTTGTAGAGAATATGAATTAACAGCTATTGGATTGAAACCTGATTATGATGATATCAAGGAGAAACTTGTTAATGGGATAGAGAAGATCATTGCCACACCGGTTGGAGAAAAGTTTGTTCAAATGGCTAGTAAGAATAGAAAAAATTGGTCAATTTACACTGATGGATTTGAAAATTTAGTGTCAAGTAGATATGAAGCCATGTTAGAGACAATTGGATTAATCGATAAGAAATATGGCAGTGTTGATCAATTTTTCATTAATAAATTAGGATTCACTAAGGATGATTTACAAAAAATGAGAGATAACTTATTAGAATGACCCCCCACCCCCCGATGATCCGTTTAATTTAGATATATATATATATTTTAATACAAACTATGCTACCAATTTTAATAAGGTTAAGTGGATAGCCCCTCTTTAAGCGGGGGTGTTTTTCTGCCAAAGAAAATTTTTTCAATGAGCACCAACCGAACGTGTAAAGTTGTACTGAGCGGTTAATGAGTCAGCGACAGACCGACGCTGTGAAAAATGGAGTGAAAAATTATTGAAAAAAAAAAAAAAATTGTAGTTAACCATATACTACTATTCCTTTCATATACTAGTTAACCACTATAATAGCCAATAAATAATGTTCAAGAGAAGTCTCGTATTATTCCAAAAGGCATCAAAGGGGTCCTACGCTAATATGCTTAAGGACCCATCTGTGAAATATTCTAGATTTAAAGGTGTTGATTTAAGAGATAGACAATGGCCAAATAAGGTCATCGAGAAAGCTCCAAGATGGCTTTCCACTGATTTAAGAGATGGTAATCAATCTCTACCTGATCCAATGTCTGTGGAACAGAAAAAGGAATACTTCCATAAATTAATCGAAATTGGATTTAAAGAAATCGAAGTGGCCTTCCCATCGGCATCTCAAACTGATTTCGATTTTACTAGATACGCAGTGGAGAACGCACCAGCTGATGTCTCCATTCAAGCATTAGTGCAATCCAGAGAACATTTGATTAAGAGAACTGTGGAATCCCTTCAAGGTGCCAAGAAGGCCACCGTGCATACTTATTTAGCAACTTCTGATTTATTCAGAGATGTCGTCTTTGGTATGTCCCAAGAGGAAGCCCTAGAGAAGGCCGTTTGGGCTACTAAACTTGTTAGATCATTGACTAAGGATGATCCAGCTCAACAGGCAACCGAATGGACTTACCAATTTTCTCCAGAATGTTTCTCCGATACCCCAGTCGAATTTGCATTGGAAATCTGTGAAGCCGTTAAGGCTGCATGGGGACCAACTCCAGAAAACCCTATCATCTTCAACTTGCCTGCCACCGTCGAGGTGTGCGGTCCTCACACTTACGCCGATCAGGTGGAATACTTCTCTAGAAATATCTCTGATAGAGATAGTGTTATCATCTCATTACATTGCCACAACGATAGAGGTTGTGGTGTCGCTGCCACCGAATTAGGGTTGCTCGCCGGTGCTGACAGAGTCGAAGGTTGTCTTTTTGGTAACGGTGAAAGAACTGGTAACGTTGATTTAGTGACTGTGGCATTAAACATGTACACCGATGGTGTCTCCCCAGAATTGGACTTCTCCGATATCGAATCAATCATCGATGTCACCGAAAAGGGTAACAAGATCCCAGTGCACGCTAGAGCTCCATACGGTGGGTCCCTTGTGGTTTCCGCCTTCTCTGGTTCCCATCAAGATGCTATCAAGAAGGGGTTCGCCGCTCAAGCTAAGAGAGAAGCCACCGGTGACAAGAGATGGTTAATTCCTTACTTACCTTTGGACCCACAAGATATCGGTAGAAATTATGAAGCCATCATCAGAGTTAACTCTCAATCTGGTAAGGGTGGTGCCGCTTGGGTTGTACAAAGAAATCTCGGGTTAGAATTACCAAGAAACATGCAAATTGATTTCTCCAGAGTTGTGCAAGATCACGCTGATCAATTAGGTCGTGAATTGAAATCCGAAGAAATTATCTCCTTATTACAATCCCACTACAACATTGATAACTCATCTTGTAAGATTCTCACTGTGAAGGATTACAACTATGATAAGGTGTCTGATGAAGTCACCAACGTTGTCGCTCACTTAATTGTGAACGGTACCGAAGTGACCGTGTCTGGTACCGGTAACGGTCCAATCTCTTCCTTCTTAGATGCTGTCTCTAAGATTGCCGATACTAAATTTGAAGTGCAATCATACGCTGAACACTCTGTCGGTAAGGGTTCATCTACTAAGGCTGCAACTTATGTGCAATTATCTGACGGTAAGTCCACTAAGTGGGGTATCGGTATGCACGAATCTATCACTAGAGCTTCTGTGAACTCCTTAGTTTCTTGTCTTAACAACTTCTTGAAGCAAAATGGGACTGCCATTAATGCTGAAAAGGCTAAGGCTTCCAACTAATTCTTCATATAATTGTTTTGTATTATTCTTTCCTCCAAATCACTTCTCTTTTTATTTTTTTTATTTTCCGTCCATCATCATTACTATTATTATTATCGAATTGCACATCTGTTGTCTTTAGTTTTAAAATCTCCCCCCCCCCCCCCTCCCCCTTTATTTATTTTATATGGTTTTAAGTAACATATCTTTCAAATCTTTTTTTTGTTTTAATTGCTAGTTTTTCTGTTTTATGATCTTTAATTTTTCGAAGATTATTAATTATATAGTAAAAATAATAGTAGTCAATGTATTACACCTTTGGGCACTTGTAATCCATCATCACAATTTGGTGGTATCTCCAATCCGACAAATCTATTTGGATCTTGCTCAATTGTGCCAACTTTCCAATACTCTGGATGATTAGCAAAATATTTAACCCAAGAACCTAAATTCTTCTCAATGGAAGCTTCATCTAATCCTCTGAGATCAGATGTATGTTGATCGACTCTATGGAAACATCCATTAGCGAAAACTCGACTATAATCATGACCAGCAAATAAATGGTATCTCATTCCAGGTTCATATAAATCTCTATTAAAAGTAACATCATATACAGTACCATTAACACCAATATACACGGGCATATCAATTCGTGCTCCATTATAATCCTGTAATTGATCTAATTGGAAGGTTTCATATTGGATAGGATGATTCATTAAGAACGTGTAGTATCTTGGATTCAAAAGCTTCCCTCGATACCCCCAAGTAGTTGAAGATGTAAAGAAATACGACAACACAGCATTGAGTAGTAATACACCAGATAGTATTCTCAGAATGTCCAATAGTGAAAAATGGATACCCTGTTTCATTAATTTATTTGATTAACATAGTATAAGAAGAGATAAACTAACGGTAACCCGTGATCTATGAAAAACCCTTAAACACCAATTGACACACAATTTAATCATGACAGTCACTTTGAAAAATTTTCTTTTCTTTTGTATAAAAGAAGCGTTGAATTTTATAATTCTTTACACTTTGTGATAACCACTCTTTCTCTTGTTTTTCTCCTTTCTTTGTACCAACACCACCTTTTAGACAGTACGATTTTGTCTTTATGTATTTGAGTGTGGAACTTGATATTATATTGATGATTTCTGTTGAATTGTTTTGATTCAGTTAAGATTTCATTAATTTTCAGGATTCCATCTTGAATATTCCTATAGACGTAATACGTGATTGACTGGTGGTCAGATTATTGCTTTATGTCATATAAGAACCCGTCTGGATCTCCTTTGGGGAACGGAAAGAGGGGTGTCAGATGACCTATACATTTTTATCTTTTTACTTTTAATACTTGTGATTGTAGTGGACAAGTTTGCATTGTATTGTAGAGACTCTTGATAGTTATGTAACTACTAGAATAATCACCAAAGCTTAACTATTTGTTGGCAAACTATGCCCTGCTACTGGCTCTTGTAGTAACAACGGAAAATCAGATTTTGATTAAATTTATCATGCAAAGAATCTATATAATACAAACGGAATGTGAAGAATACGGAGGAGAAAAATAAGACGAAGAAAAGACACAGTTAATTCTTATGATCTTAACGATCCTTAAGAAGCTTGTTTCTCTTTTCTCTTCTCTTCAATCTATCTAATCTCTTAGCATGCATAACGGCAGCCAATTTTTGATATCTTTCTTCTTCAGCCTTCTTCTCTCTTCTATCCTTGATTTTTTGTACTCTTTCATTCTTTTCGGCATCCTTTTCATCCTTTAATTCTTTCAATTTGAGTTTAGTTTGCTTCTCCTTTTCTCTTTGTAATTGCTTCTTTTTCCAACTTGATTTAACACCCAATGATTTTATTCTGTATGCTGTTTTCTGGGTTTTCCAGTTTTTGCCTATAACAATTTGAAATGTGTTCTTTTAGTTAGTAAATAAGATTCCAAAAAGTAATAGAAGGGGAAAGATGATGAACATTAGAATACATACCACTCACTCTTGATCCCTTAGAGATATCCTTCTTTAAGAGTAATTCCTTGGCATCTTCAGTTAAATTTGAAGCATTAGCTTGACTTTCTGAACTCATTATGATTTAATTAAATAATGGATAATTCTATTATATATAAATAAGTTAATCGTTTATAAAAGATAACACAAAGAGTAGTATAGTTAAAATAAAAAATTTTTTTTTCCAATTTTTTTTCCTAGGAAATTGACATTCACCGCCTTGATTTTATTTGGTGGCCCATTTAAAGAACCCACAACTGTACCCGTCTTCACCATCTTCACTGGTAGCCACTGGTGTGATCTCCCAGACATCACGTTTACTGGGTCTAGCACAACTCCAGAACTTCTTTCCCTTATTAGCACTGTCATCTTTTCTCACTGTTTTCAAAACACACTTCTCATTATGTTTACACGTTGGTGCTATGTAGCCAGACTTATTTTCTAGAAGTGTCTTGAAATCCTTTGACGATATGACAGGTTTAGCCTTGACAGGCTGTAATTCATCATCACTGCTATCATCATCTTGCACAAACAAAAGATTGCTACTGGAATTTGATTTGGAGTTTTGCTTAGATGCAGTTGTAGGTGTCAATGGTTGAGATGAATAAAAAAAGTTCTCAATAGAAGCTTGATCGTCCGGTCTTTGCTTCTTCCTGCTAGTATAGACAGGCTGAGAATTTGTTCTCTTCACAGAATTATCATCATCATCGGAGGATACCATTTTCTTTGCAGCTGGTTTGGCCTTCTTAGCACCAAAAAAGAAATCTATGCTTTTACCAACATGAAGATTGTAAAATGTTCTAGCATCGAAAGGGTTAGTCTTATTTTTCACTTGATCATACACATCACCTTCATGTGCTATTGGTTTAACATTGAAATCACAAAACACAGGGCAATGATCAGATCCAAATAAGAACGGCCAAATTCCAGAATGACAATTACAAGAAGCCAATGCATCTGTAGTCAAAATCAGATCGATTCTTGAACCTATATTTAAAGGTCGACTATTCAACAGCGTATTCCAAACAGTGTACATTTTCAGTTTCCTACCATTAGATTCACGGATCACATCATGAAGGAGTTTATCTTCATTGGTGACAAACCCAGTTGTATCATAGACATAATCATTTAATAAACATCTAGCTTCAGATGAATTATACTTGAAATCAAGGACAGCCTTCTTATTGATCTCTTCAAATTTAAGAGGATCTTCATCCCACACTAAAGTTTTATCATGTAGTCCCTCACGTATGTATTCATCATTGTCAATAAGATCAGGAGATGCATTGATATCCCCCATTATGACCACATGTTTCCCCATCTTTTGTAAGTTATCTGCTCTCTCAAAGAGACATTTCAAGAAGGTGATCCGGAATTCTTCTCCATCTTCTGTTCTCATGGAATTGGCAGGACAATACACTGATATGATGACAACCCCATGATTCAACTCCACTATGATGCATCTACCCTCACTATCTATTTTCTTACAAGTTCCTGCATTGGACAACCCGGGGTACCCACCAATACAGAAATCCTTAAACATCGGATCATTAATGGATTCTTTATAGCTCTTCTTAGATTTCCTCAATATTAATTCTCCAGTGATTCCTTCCTCTGAACGAACCACAGTCAATGCTCTCTTAACACAATCTGGATCATCAATTGTGGGTTTCCTTATGAATACGCCGACTCCACTGTATCCTTTCTTTGATACAGGAATTGTGATAAAACTTCTGTAACCTTGTGGATCAGCTATAGCTAAATCAATGTCCATTCTTTGTAATTTGAGTTCCTGGAAGGTGATCACATCGGCCTTCATATAAGAGAACATCTGTGGATAATTGGATTTCTCATTCCATGGGTGATAATTCTTCAGCGTTTTAACCCCGTTAACATTGAACGATACCAATCTGAGACAGTTCTCAGGGACAACAGGTATATCATCGCTTTCCCCCATTTGGATGGTAGATAGATCTTATCTTGTAGGTTCTCTATTGATAAATGGATGATTGCCGTTATCTTGGGTTTTTCAAAGAAAAAGAAAATTCAACGCGACGTGATTTTTTTTTGGATTCTTGTTAGGGCTTTTCAAGCTGCTACCTTACTACTTGTAGATTAAAATTAAGAAGAAATTAAAGTTAAAATGAAGAACAGAAAGGTATTCAAACGTAAACAATATCCACAAAAGGGAAAAAAACGATATTAAGAAATTTAATATCCAATGGAAAGAACGACAAAAGAAAAATAGTAAGAAAGAATAGAAAATAAAATATAGTAAGAAATAATAAAAACCAAGAACTAAAAGAAGAATGATTTTTAGTCAAAGATGTATACAACAATCTAAATCATCAGAACTCAGGATATCTAATATATAGCCTGGTTCTTGTAAACCTTGTGCCATGCCCAAGAAGCTTCGGCGTCTGCTTCAGGTTCAGCAGCGGCCTCGGCATCAGCTTCTCTCTTGTA